>CM034146.1:745000767-745600767 GCA_019776745.2 Taxus chinensis | reverse complement strand
CTGTGTAGGAAGAAGAAGATGTTGTAGATGTCAAATGTGCACTGCGTGAGGTTCATGTGTATAGTATGCCCTCAACAGTCAAGTCTGAACCTTTGTACAAGAGTGCATCATAGAGTAATGAAGATCATCATGTATCAATATATGTATGTTGTATGTGAGAGATAAAATGTGAAATTATGGGAATATAAGACACATGTCAATGCTAGAAGGGGGGAGATAAAGATATAGTGTGGTGCCCACCAAGTGTGTGAAAATCAATGTGATATCCAATGAAAGTGAAAGATGAGTGTTCTCCACCTGATGCTTGAGGATATAAAGGCTTGTGACAAAGCTCTAAGAGTGGTGGTATATGAGATAGATGTTGCATAGGTGAATGAATCCTATATGCTTGTGACCGATGAGTATACTACATAAGTGGTGGACACCTTTGTTTAACAGAACATAGGGGTGATGGAAACCTATGTGAAGAATAATGCAAAGGTTATGGACACTTGTGGGAAACATAACACGGAGGTGATGTAAACCTATGTGAAAAAGATAATGGAGGTGATGGACACCTATGTGATAAACAATGTGTTGGTGAGGCATACCGAGGCAATGGATTTTTCTAAATGGTAGACCTAGACTGGTGTGATGGTTGTAGATCTATGAGGATGAGCATTTCACACATGAGTAGGAGAGCTAGAGCAAGTGGTGCTTTATGTTTTAGATGTACAAGGGACCTAGATGATCCAGTAAGTGTGAGGGCCACCTCAAGAGGAGGTTGATGCCACATTGTGCATAGAGGGAGACCTCAAATATCAACAACATGTTTGTTATGCATGAAATTAAGACACATATGAGGCATTGAAACAATTTATTGAGTAACCATGACCTAAGGAGAACCTAAAATCATGTCACAATTATGGATAATTAGGGGCACACAGAAAGGAACAAGCATGGTGAGAGGACTGACAATGACTAGAATCTTGACATATCCATATGATCCAGGAACTGGATATGATATCTGTGAGAGTGGATAGCTGATAGCAAAAAGTAAGGTAATAGAACATGTGTTTTACTGAAATGAGGGATCGATCATAGTGTTATTGATAGTACTAGATCTAATAGAAGCACTGACGTGCAAGTAATCAATGGAGAATATAATGTGGCAGTCATAATTGGAGAATGAAATGATAGGTTGTGATGAAACAATGTGAACAACTACAAAATTGAGAGGTCTGGATGAATGAGGAGGGACAACATGATATGAATGATTAGCTAAGGATTCAGAAGGCTTTTTTACTGGTTTGGAAGGGGATTGTTGAATATTTTAAGCTTTTTATTCTCATTTAGTGGTGGAGAAGTTGATGGCTCAAGAATCTCAATTCAATTGTTATATATTATATCTTGAATGATATGACATAATTTGAAACAATGATAAGTGGAATGTACAACACATTGGTGATCGTCTGGAATTTTAGTTGTAGCTACATCCCTTAGGGTGAGATGGATCCATAGTAAGTGAAGGAGGAAGTGTAACTAGGTTGCTATTAATAAGTTTCGGTAATAAAATATATGGAAAACATGTTAATTTTGTAAGCATATGTCATTGAGGTTGTAATTTAAAATTTTAAGGAGGAGATATAATGTTGACTGTGACCTTTGATTTATTGACCTTAGTAGATGGTTTGAAACAAGCTTTTCTTAGAAACATGTTAGAAGACGACGTAGCTTGATCTTGATACTAGAGTTTACCCATAGTGATAATATTTCTTTCGGTGAAGTTTAAGAGTGTGAAAAAGGTGATCAAAGGAAGGAGAGGTTTCAAATATGACACTCTCCTATAATGGTGGTAAGATAATTTGAATGAATATATCTCGTAATTCTGAGTCAACAAGAACATTAGTCATCATAGTAACATTGTTCTTATAATGCAAGACATAGTTTGATAGGCACTCATTAGATGGATTCTTTACTTGTGCTAGTTGTGCATATGATATCTTTGAACCAATATTGATGGAGAAATGAGAACTTGGAAAACATCAACTAAATGCATGATATATGCTACCAAATGAATAGGTAGATCATAAAACTAACGCATAACATAGTCATGGTGACTATGAGAAAATATCTTTGCTAATAGAGTGTGATCATCCACATAGTCTAGACATGTCACATGAAATGCACAAAGATGATCTTGAGGATTGATATGACCATTAAAATTTGGGAGCCTAGGAACTATGAAGTTTTGAGGAAGTGCATGTGTGGAAATGACAAGTCAAAAGGGGTATGAAGAAGCAAAGTGGAATCAAGCGATGGAGAGGCAAAAGAAGTATCTTTTTGGAGTTGACGAGTTTGAACTTGAAGATCTTGATAAAGAGAAGCTAGATCTTGAGTACCAGAAGAGGTAACTTTCCATGTATACAAAGTGAGAGGTGTAGTGAAATGGTATGTAGGAGTATGAATGGAGGTGGGCATGGTGGAAGTAGTTTAAATAGTAGAAAGAGAAGGTTGCGTATAAATAGGAGTGGACGTAGCAATGGTAATAGTTTAAGAAATTTCAGGAAAAGTAGTAGCTTCCTCACATGAAGTGTATAAAAGAAGATATAAATCCTACAGATGGTCAGTGATATTCTCTTGAAGATCATGAAGATGGGTGTCATCAAAGGGACCATAAGATTTATCCATGATAAAGGTTGGGTCCGAAAAGATGGGTTCACAAAATGATTAACAAAATTAAAATACAGTGTAGATTACTTTGTTAAATTATTATGTATGCTACAACAAGTAAATATGACAGTGAAATAGATAAATTGGACCCAAGCAATAAGAAAAATGAAGTAAACCCCTAAGTGTAATAGAGTTAGGTTACTTAGCTAATCTCACAAATATCCTAACAGTGTGAGAAGGGTAAAAACTAGCAGAACGATAGTATAGGACCTCAAAACTGAACCCAAAAAGTTACAGGAGTGCAGAAGACACAAGGACTTGGGCACCTAGGCATTAGGATCCCATGCTAGGCATCAGGGTCTACGCAAGAGGTCTAGAGATGAATTTTATAAGGTTGTTGGATGATTTGAAACCCTTATTGTTTGTCATTAGATGGTTGCACTATGATCTCCGATGTCATTGATAACTTGTAATAAAGAGATCACCTACAAAACCCTCAAAAGAAAATCAAATCCTAAAAAAATGATGCATGATGAGGGGTTAGATTGTCCTCAGTTGTCAAAAAAATGATCTTGACGACTGACCATTTCACTGCATCTAAGACTCAATGTACTTCTATGTGTGTGTGTGCTTAATCATGCCCTAAGTGGCTCCTTTGCAAGTCATACTTGATAGCGAGAAAAGTAGATAAATGTAAAAATATGTAATATATGTGTGTATGGAATCAAATGAACTTCCCTCCTATGCGTGTGATGCAAAAAACCAACCCTTGTCCCTTGTAATGGTGTTATATAAATTCAAACACACTCTTGAGTGCTTGTGAGATGCTACCTTACGTGATAGTATAGATGCTTAGCGCTTGGTCCTTTATTGTGGTCACATAACTTTATATTTATATGTTTTTCTTGTTCAAATTTTGTAATTGATCACTAAAAGGCTGGCCCCTAAGAGATAGAGATGCCTAACAACTAGAAATGACCCAAAAAGAAGTGAGCAAAGTACAAAGAGGTCTAAGGCACCCAGAGGGGACAAGAGCCTTGGTGTCTAGAGCCATAAAAGGTGAAGTATGAAGGGTTAGACTAGGCAGTGAGGTCTGTAAGGCCAAGAGGGGGGCTAGAAAGGAAACTAATAGACCAAGTATAATGATCAATTAGTACTTTTATCCCGTAAGAAACATATGAATAGTAGTATGTGATTAGGACCTAGTAATGTACCCAAAGTGCATGATTTGAAGTCTACAGTTGGATTTTATTTTTTATATGACATGTTTTACATTATGGAAACTAGGGGATTTATAACTTGAATGCAAGGAATTTTAATACATGAATTTTTTTTCCTATTGCAGCACGAGTATTTAGGATTTAACAATATCATTAGATGGTGTGAGATACCTACAGCGGTTTTAAAAAATTTTCTAGCAGCATTATTTTACAATGTACATATGTGGATGATAATATGAATGCATAAGAAATCCACATCATTAAAAAATCCGAAGTAGGTAGTTGAATAAAGACTTTGTCTTTGTGTAGAAGTAGACTTATAAAGGTAAAATTTCATTATATTTTTAGAAGGGCATATGAATGGCACTAAAGAAACAAAGTGGAAAAAGGATGGTTGTATAAAAGAATGAGAGAAGAACAAATGAGTGTCTTACGTACTTGAAACTTGTCTTGCGTAAATTTACATAATTGATTGTAGCTTTTGAATGGCATATATAGTTGGTTAGAAAGGATTGTAAGAGATATTTGTTACTCGCACATACTCGCTTGAATTTGTAATCGATTTGAATACCGTTTGTCATTTTTTGAAGATCAAGTCGATTATGTAATTGAAGCAATGTGATGACTTATAAATGGATGGTTGACAAAGAAGATGAACCATTTCAACCTCCATAACTAGTTTTCCATGTCCATATATATGTTAATTGAATTCATTGAATAAATTGGCAGAAGACTACGAGTTGTGACCTGAGCATGAATGGAATTATTTGGTTCAAGAAAATTCTTCCAAACCTTGAAAATATAAGATAGAAGCATATTATTTGAACATATCATTTAGTCCGGAACAACTCATTGATAGATCTGTCCAGAAGAATCAGATGGCTCTGGTTGGTAAGTGTTTGGGATCACATCCAAATATTGATGTGGAAAGAAGATAGACTTGTAGGAAATCGAAACCAAAAGGTCATCTAGAAGTTTGTGCTATAGTAAAATGAGTTTTCTTGTTTGAATTGAACCTTATAGAATATTGTAATCATGTGATGATTGATGAGCCTTGGTTCCGGTAATATGGGATTATTTCTTCAGAGACGGAAGCCTGGATTTAATCCACACAGAAAAGATATTGATGTTATGTCATTATGGTTTAGTCTTCTTGGCTCACCCTTGGAATTCCGGGAAGAAGAGATTTTTAAAGGTATATTTGATTCTATAGGATAGTTTATTGCACTGGTGGAGTAACTAGATCTAGATCGAGGCTCATTCAAGCTAGAGTGTGCATAAATGCAAATGTAGAAAATCCATTACCTAGTTTTATCATCCTGAAATTGGGTCTGTGAAATCAACCCATAGAATATGAAAATACGTTGTTGAAGTGTTTGAATTTTCATAGAATCGTTCATTCTATAAGAGTGTGTAAATATAATGTGAAAGAACCAGAAAAAATGTTTAAGTTTCAGTATTTTTGAAAGACGAAGGAGTAGGATGAATCTAAACAGAACGATAAAATTGTCCTGGAGAAGGAAAATGATCTCAATAAGGAGATTGAGGCTCAAAAAATATTGTGATGGATAGGATAGAAGAGCTTCCTAAAGGGATTGGAGTTGAGAATGTCTGGATAGTTAAGGTTCTCTTGGAAGAAAATAAAGATGAGGAAGAAGAAGTGTTCATGGAGAATTATATATCATTGGGAAATTTAGCAGGAAATAAGGAAATAGCATATTCAAAGAGGGTGTGTCCGTCTAGCCAAGAGGGTAAGAAGAGGGTTAATCTAGTTGTAAGAGAAGGAAAACGGGATTCGGACGATGTACAGTTGGAAAAAAAGGAATTTAGAGGTATGAATTATTAAGTGTTCCCTTGACCGGTAGGAAGAGGATCTAAATATTGATGCACAAAGTCTTTGAGTGATAAAATCTATGAAACCCAGTAGTAAGAAACCACTTTCTACTATGAGTTACATGTCATCATATGACTTGGGAGAACTACATGTTTTTAATATGTTATTAGAGTAGTGATATGTATCCAATACTAAGTCATTATGGAGTTGTGGTGAGGCCAATCCATTCCATAATGTTAATCGCTTTTTAGGCCAAGATAATTTCTAGGAATTTTAAGGAGGTGAATATATTCCATTACTCTCACAAGTCTGTGTGGAAATTTAGACTCATAATAAAGACATTAAAATGTAGGATAACTTGAAAAAGAAAACTCACCCATATCAAAGCTATCTAGGACACTTTCCTTGCTCTTGGACACATTTAGATCCATACATGTCCTACACACACATTAGGAATCAAAAGGGTGGAACATCCATGAACCCATACACATTACATATTAGATCATGATAATTTTTTTGGCTCTTGAAAATTAATTATTGAGTTTCAACTTAACATCTTAACAAAAAATTTCACCTTTTGTGAGCCAAATTCAGTCAATTTGTTCTATTTTTCTTGTCTTTACCTCCTTCAATATTTCTAGAATGACTAAAGTTTTCTAATATATAAAAATTTTATCAAATTCACATAATTCAAATATGACTAATAGTGCCACATATATATTTCTAAACTATATTAATTTACTGTACTTATTTTTTGTTAAATCAAAAACATTACATAAACAATTATTAAATTTATATAAATTTCTCTCAAAACCTAAAACATGAAACCCAAAACCTAAAACTCAATATCCATGATCTTGAAAACCTCAAAAGAATGGAAAGCTAGAAAATATTAAAATCTAATGCTAAAAAGTACCAAAATTAAATACCTCAAAAACCTTGAAACCTATATCTTAAAACGAAGGAAACCCCAAACCCCAATACCTTGTACCCAAAAACCACGTAAAAGATAAAAAAAAAATAGTTTAATACAATACCCTTGAAACAAAAACCTAAAAGGAAAAATCCAAAAACACCTCAAACTTCTAAAATAAAAACCATCAAACTTGATTAACCCTAAAATATGAAAGAATATTTAATCCCTCTACATGAAAAATACTAAGAGATATCAATTTAATGGTTCTTATATTGGATTTTGCATATATTACGTTGGTTACTATATTACATTCGCTTTGAATTTCCCGATGACTTGTGACATATGGCTTCAATCTTATTTCACTACTATGTTAAGCTCGATAACATATTTTCAAGAAAAAAATGCGTCCAAACTCCACTATAGGCCAAGATAATGCAATTGTTAGATCAAGTTCTCCAAGAAATTAAAACAATTCCAAATGACAATATTAATTTAATAAGAAAACCAAAAAGTTGGAAAACCTCAAATGGGAAAAACTTAATTATGTTGAAAACATGGAACATCTAAACATGAAGGTTTAGAAAAAATTAAAATAATATTAATGTAAAACATGATTATTGTATTCAAAACCCAATAATTGAAACCTAAAATTCAAAAATTCCAAAACATGAAACCCCTAATCCAAAAAAGAAATCCAAAGACCCCAATACCTAAATCCTGAAATAACTGAGCCTAACACCCATGAGAGCCTAAAAATTCATTATCCCGAAAACATGAAACACACCAATGAGGAAATATTGAAGACACAAATTATAGTATATATTTATAAAATTTCCCTAAAATCTAATATTTAAAAAACTAAGAAACCAATAATCCAAAAATTAAAAGCCCCAAATGTGAAAATTTTGAAGACATGAAAAATAAAAAAACACCCAAAACTCAAATATCAAAGACCATAAACTTGGAAACCCTAACAAATGTAAAATATGTTCATGCTAGGAGGACCCTTAGAAGCTCAAGGAAATCTAAAGACCATGACATTTTTGAAAGCCTACTTAATATAAGTTAGTCTTTGGATATTGCTAATTTGCCCCAAAATCCCCATGTTCTCCCTGATCCCGATGATAGTTTCTTACCTTGGTTTGATCATGAGGGGAAACATCATGTTATGGAGAAAATTGAGGGAAAATTGGAAGAAATGAGAAAGAAATAGAAGACCTTGGAGGACACCCTAGAAAAATTTGTCACAAAGCAACTCAATCACATTACCATGCAGAAATATTTGTTAGATTTTTTGCACACTCAAGTCAAACAACTTTGCGATGTAAGCGCCCTTCATATGGAGTTGAGGAAATGGGAAGAGGAAACAAAAAAGGTGATCAACTCCAATAGCAAGGATCCAGAATGCAACCTACTCTAAACATGTTCAAGGCATTGGAGGAATTCAAAAAAGTTTTTCAAAAAGTCTTTGTTAGGAGGATTTGATCCTTCTTGGTTATTTTTGGTTTCTTGTTGTTTCGTTGCTGGTTGGGTAGCTGTTGTTTTGCTACTTCCTCACTATTTTTTTGCTCTGTTTTAGTAGTTTGACACTGCCTCTATTCTTAATTGTTTTATCTGGCAGTTTTGGCATTTTAGTTGGAGTGTGGTCCCCACTGATCGAAAAACCACCCTTGTTATATATGTTTTATCTAGCTTGTAGGATGCTTGTCTTTTTCTAGGGTGTGGTCCCCACTTATTAAAAAACAACTTTGTTCTTCATGTTGATATGGCCTTTGGGATTTTTGTAATCCTGGGTATGGTCCCTTCCAAAAAACTAGTTATCAATAATAAGTAAAAGAACTTTAAAACATGTAAATGTCAATACATAAAACCCAAAAACCTCTAAAATGCAAAAGGTTCTCTGATTTAAAGCACACATAAAACCCAAAACATGAAACTAGAAACCTATAAAAATAAACTAAAAGACTAAAAAAAAAACTCAAAACCCTAATTTCAAATTATTCAAACCTAAAAATGCTCAAGACTCTAGAACCTAAAACTTTTGACTTGGAAAACCAAAAACGCATAACTCATAAAACCTAAAACCCAAAATTTATAACATGGAAAAAAAGAAAACCGCCAACAAGGAAACCTCAAACACTTGAAAATTACATTTTCATAAAATATCTTTGAAACTTGAAACATAAAATGTGAAAGTGAAAAACCAAAAATTAAAATCATTGACCTAGGAAAACATGAAAACATGATAAACCGGAAAATCCCAAAACTTAAAACTTAAAATCCCCATAAACCTTGAAAAATCAATATCCACACCTTGGAACCTAAAAATTAAGAAGAGTAAAAATGTGAAAAACAACAATAATTGATTTAAAGTAACACATGACCCTAAGCTTGAAAGAAGAAACCAAAGAACCAAACTTAGAGACACTAAAACCTAAAATATGTAAGCCTCAAACCTCAAACACCAAAATATCATTGATACATCTATATGAAAAATGTTGACAAATATCAATCTCAAGGCACCCATTTTAGATCTTTCAACATTGCATTGATTAATAACTCCATTAAGTTCATTGTGAATTTCTTCCTAAATTGTAACATATGATCCTAATCTTGATGTAAAATTATGTTGAGTTGAAGAGAAAATTTCCAAGAAAAAATAGACTTGAAATTTCACCTATGGTTAAGATATTATAATTTTTTAATCAACTTTTTTAAGGACAAGAAAAAAACCATCTAATTAACAATCCAATAGAATTGAAATCTAATATCTCAAATCAACATATTTATATTATTAATATATATAAAGAAACATGTAAAATTATTGTTTCGATAAATTAAAGAGTAGTACATATGACAAGGTAACATTAGTTTGAAAATAGTCAAGGGGTTGTGATGTATTGACAAAGAAGGAAACTAAAAAGTTAGAATTTTTTAATCAAATTTTTTAAGGACAAGAAAAAAAACATCTAATTAACAATCCAATAGAATTGAAATCTAATATCTAATATCAACATATTTATATTATTAATATATATAAAGAAACATGTAAAATTATTGTTTCGATAAATTAAAGAGTAGTACATATGACAAGGTAACATTAGTTTGAAAATAGTCAAGGGGTTGTGATGTACTGACAAAGAAGGAAACTCAAGGGGTTGTGATGTACTGACAAAGAAGGAAACTAGGAAGTTAGAATTTTTAAATCAAATTTTTTAAGGACAAGAAAAAAACCATCTAATTAACAATCCAATAGAATTGAAATCTAATATCTCAAATCAACATATTTATATTATTAATATATATAAAGAAACATGTAAAATTATTGTTTCGATAAATTAAAGAGTAGTACATATGACAAGGTAACATTAGTTTGAAAATAGTCAAGGGGTTGTGATGTACTGACAAAGAAGGAAACTAAGAAGTTAGAATTTTTAAATCAAATTTTTTAAGGACAAGAAAAAAACCATCTAATTAACAATCCAATAGAATTGAAATCTAATATCTCAAATCAACATATTTATATTATTAATATATATAAAGAAACATGTAAAATTATTGTTTCGATAAATTAAAGAGTAGTACATATGACAAGGTAACATTAGTTTGAAAATAGTCAAGGGGTTGTGATGTATTGACAAAGAAGGAAACTAAGAAGTTAGAATTTTTTATTTCAAATCCCCTCAAGATTAATGTTAGGAAATAAGAGATAAAATATGCGGAATAATCCCTTACAGGATCGCAATAGTAGAAACTAATATGCAGAAAATATTACAGATTTCAAATAAAAGTTCAGAATAAATAACACAACACAGAGAGACAAGATTTAACGTGGTTCACCCAATTTGGGCTACATCCATCAAGAATCACTTTCTCAGATTTTATTACAAGCCTCCACTCTCTCAAAACAATACCCAAATCCGTTTGGAGCTATGCTCAAAAAACTCTACAGAATTCACACCCGAATTCAAAACACATTTGCAATACATTTGCTTGTATTTATATCATATGCATAAGACCATATAAATAGACAATTGCTTAAGTAGTTTTACAAATCCATGGGATCAAACAATGGGCAAAAATAAAACCGTCCCATAAACCTATGGGTAGCTGAAGAGGCGGTTTTACAAAACAATGGGTACCAAAAAACAATGGGCCCAAAAACAACCCATAACAGTTACCCATTACCCATGGGTTAATAAACCACCCATGAAAATTTGCTTCGGGGGCTTCGCCCCCGAACCCCCTTCGATCAGGGGGGCTTCACCCCGTGAACCCCCCTGACCCATTCACCGGTGAGCGGGACTGCCGTAAAAATACCCGAGTGTAACACATAGAAGGTGTACCACACTCTAACATGAAAATAGGCTCCACAAACATAACAATCTCCCACTTGGAGACTAATTTCAACTGAGAAAGCTTCTCAAGCCTTCACTTTCATCCGTAAAGGCCAACCAAAGTTGAACATAGCTTTAGTTTATCCCTTGTGATCACCTTGGTCATCATGTCTGAAGGATTCTGACTAGTATGAATCTTCTCCAACTTCAACTTATATTCCTCCAAATTTGTCCTAATGAAGTGATATATCAACTATATATGCTTCGTCCTGGAGTGGAAAGCAGAGTTCTTAGCTAGGTCTATAACACTCTGACTATCACTATACAACTTACATTCCTCCTGCTTATGCCCCAAATCCTCAAGAAATTGTTGTAACCAAATCATCTCTTTGCTTGCCTCTGTGGCTAGCAACATACTCAGCCTCCGTGGTTGATAAGGCCACCAGCTTCTGTAGTTGTGAAATCCAACTCACTACTGTCCCACCTATAGTATAAATATAACCTGCCGCATGGCTCCTCTTGCTGTCTACATCTCCAACCATGTCTGAATCTATATAACCACGTAAAGTGGTGTCTGATCCACTGTAGCACAAAATTGTCCCCATGGTTCCTCTCAAATACCGAAGGATCCACTTTACTACTTGCTAATGCTCTTTACCTGGATCACTCATAAATATAACCACATCTCCCACTGCATGGGCAATATCAGGCCTAGTGCAAACCGATAACATACATCAAATTGCCAACTGCTAATGAGTACGGTACCTTGGACATCTGGTTTCTTTCCTTCTCTGTCTTGGGACATTGCTCCTTTGATAACTTAAAATGGCCTGCCGAAGGAATCCCAACTGGTTTAGCATCTTGCATGTTAAACCTGTCTAATACCTTCTTAAGGTACTCTTCCTGAGATAAATTCAACTTCCATTCCTTCCTATCCCGAGTTATCCTCATACCAAGGATTTTCCTGGCTTCCCCCAAATCCTTCATATCAAAGGATTCACTTAGTTGTTTCTTGAGTACTTTATTTCCTGCATGTTTTTACCTACAACCAACATGTCATCAACATACAAACATAGGATAATATAACTTCCATCCTCAAATTTATTTGTATACACGCAATGGTTAGAATGACATCTAATATAACCTTGCTCCATCATGAAGCTATCAAACTTCTTATACCATTGACGTGGAACTTGTTTCAAGCCATACAAGCTCTTCTTAAGTTTACACACCATCTCCTCTTTACCTTTGACCTCATAGCCCTCTAGTTGCTACATACATAGTTCCTCCTCCAAAACACCATGGAGAAATTCAGTCTTTACATCTAACTATTCTAAGTGCAAGTCTTCTGCTGCCACTATTCCAAGAACAATTCTAATAGAAGTCAGTTTTACTACAGGAGAAAATATCTCATCAAAATATATACCTTGTTTCTGTGCAAACCCCTTGACCACCAATCGGGCCTTATATCTTTTCTTTTCTCCTCCATCTTTAACTTTGTACACCCACTTGTTCTGCAATGATCTTTTTCCTTCTGGTAGCTTCACCAAATCCCAAGTCTGGTTCTCCATGAGAGACTTATGCTCCTCATCCATGGCTTGCTCCCACTTCTTACTGGCATCTACCTGCATTACTTCATCAAATCTCTCTAGCTCTCCACTATTAGTGAGTAATAAATAATAAAGAGAAGGAGAAAAATGTTAAGGTTCTTTTCTTACCCTAGAAGACCTCCTCACTGTAGGAGTTTGGGGTTCATGTTGAGTAGGTTCCTGATCTAATTCATGGGTCACTTTCCCATCCAGAAGATCCTTTACCACTGCATATTATTTCTTGGATTCCTCCCTATTTTCCTAAAACTATTGCTTATACATGACTTTCTCATTAAAGACCACATCCCTAGACCGAATGATTTTCTTTTCCTTAATACTCCAACATTTAAACCCAAATTCATCACCACCATAACCAATGAAAGTACATTTTTCTAATTTAGCCTCTAGCTTGGTCCTATCATCCTTGTCTATATGAACAAACACCTCACATCCAAAGACTCTAAGAAATGAATAATCAACTTTCTTACCATACCATGCCTCCTCAGGTATGCCTCCATCCAAGGCACTTGAGGGTCCTCTGTTTCTCAAGTACACTTCTGTGCGCACCGCTTCTACCTCAAAAGAAAGAGGCAGTCCTGCATGTAACCTCATGCTCCTATCACGTTCCATTATTGTTCTATTCATCCTTTCTGATACCCCATTTTACTGTGGAGTTCCTGGAACCGTATTTTGCCTATGGATTTCATTCTTAGAACAGTAATAACTAAATTCATTGCTGCAATACTTCCCTCCATTATCTGACCTAAGACATTTTATCTTAAGACCTATTTCATTTTCTACCAAGGCTTTCCATTTAAAAAAAGTGTCAAATACATCAGATTTGTTTCTAATACAATAAACCCAAACTTTCCTTGTTGCATCATCAATATAAGTAACATAATAACTTGAACCCCCAAGAGATGATACCTGAGCCAGCCCCCACACATCAGAATGTACCAGCTCTAACTTACTCTCTTTCTTTGTAGGTCCAACCTTGAGAAACCTTACTTGCTTTTGTTTCCCATATATGCAGTACTCACAGAAATCTAAACCTATTTCTGTATATCCAAGCAAATTATTCTTTATGATGTTCATGCCCTTATGGCTCATATGACTGAGCCTATAGTGCCATAATGTTGTATCTGCATCTGAAGCCACAAGATTACAATCATTAGTACTATCAGTGGTTAAATACAAGGTTCCAACCTTCTTACCTCTTGCCACCACAAGAGCACCCTTGGTAACCTTCCAAGAGTGAGCTGTAAATATCACAGTACAACCATCACTTCCCAATTGCACCGCTGATATCAAATTTCTCCTTAATGTAGGCACATGTCTGACATCCTTCAATAGCCATGTATTCCCATTCTGCATCTTAACCTGAATAGAACCTTTTCCAACTATATTTTAAGGCTCGTCATCACCAAGAAAAACATGCCCAAAATCCCCTTGAACATAATCAAAAAAATAATGCCTATGTGGAGTAGCATGAAAAGAAGCCCCTGAATCTAAAACCCAAGATTCAGTAATATTATGCAAAGAAAGAATCAAAGCATCCTGACATACATTACCCGATGCCCACATTTTCCTCTTTGTTTTCTTCCTGTTGTTTCTTCTTGTCCCGAAGCTCCCAACAATCCTTCTTTGCATGCTCAGACTTTCCACAGTTCCAACATACAATCTTGCTCTTGGAGTTTGACCTTGCCCGATCTTTCGATTTTCCACAGTTTACTCTATTCTTATATCTCCCTCTAGTTTCCACTGTCAAAGCATTCCCTGAAGTAGAAGATTCCCCATATCTTTTTCTTCACATTTCCTCGCTTATAATCACCCCTACAACATCCTCAAACTTCAACTTTGAGTTAGCTAGAACCGAGTTGCTTACCGACATTACCAGACTATTCAAACTTTCAGGTAAAGAGCACAGAATTAATAAATCCCTAACTTCTTCATCAAATTCTATTGTAACCAAAGCTAGCATATTCACAACCATATTGAAATCATTTAAATGATCTGCTAGTGAACTATTCTCAGACATCTTCATATTAAACAAATTTTTCATTAAAAATATCTTGTTAGAGGCAGAGGGTTTTTCATACAACTTCCCTAATGCATCCATTAGATCTTTTGTCATCTTTTCCTTTGAAACATTAAATAATACCAAAGATGCAAGACACAGTCGGATCGTTCCAAGTGCCTTTCGATCCAACAAATACCATTCCACATCTGTCATACTCGAGGGTTTGTTCACCTTCTTAGATAACAGAGTATAAAAATCCTTCGGATAAAGGTAATCTTCCATCTGCATCTTCCAAAGACTGAAATTCTGCCCGTTGAATTTATCAACCCTAGATCTTCCATCATCTGCCATAGCTCCCACTCAAGCTAAAACTTTCCCTGTGATTCAAACACTTCAGCAAACCAAACCAGGCTCTAATACAAATTGTTAGGAAATAAGAGATAAAATATGCAAAATAATCCCTTACAGAATCACAACAGTAGAAACTAAAATGCAGAAAATATTATAGATCTCAAATAAAAGTGTAGAATAAATAACACAAGAACAACACAGTGAAATACAGGATAATTTTTTTTTTACTTGCTTGACACATAACATGACGCAACATGTCGTCACCAAGTATACAACTAACACTGTGAACAACTTGATACAAGGATGGCCATAAAGGCAGCACGGAAACATTCACACATATCAAGGACAATTTACTTTTCTTTTTGACAAGACAACATAGAAGTCTGATCATAGAACACACTTACAGTTAGGGCCAACCACAATGAAATATTCTTGAGGGTTATTTATTTTAAAAGGACATCTTGCAATTCTTAGCTTACGTTTTCAAGGAGACTCAGGATATGATTCATACAATTCATCAAACCAAGTTAAATTTATTCTTTTTACATAGAGTAATTATCTTTAAATCTTCTCTATTATGACCTTTATTTGCTTAATTCGTTTATCAAGAAAAAAAAAAGAGAATTTCAATTCCACAAGGCCATCTGCTCACCACTAATGCTACTAAGATTCGTTCTTGCCCACAAGACAACATGGTTTTAAGTTTAACACACTTAAGAGAAGAGATATAAGGTGCCTTGAAAAAGGGTTAGAGGGAGAAGGTCGAGATGAAACATTATTAGGACCTCATTAGTCATTGCCAGTATTAAATTGAAGCTAGGGCTCTTAACCAGATTTAACAACAACTTTACTTAGGCTTCGCTAAAGGTATTAACAAGGAGTAAAAAAATTTACTTTCCAAAAGGCTGAGAGATAGATTGTGTGGTTTCAAAATTGTTTTCTCCTGTTTATTAAATCTTATTATCTTCCAGAACTAACCATAGATTTCCTTTAAGTTTGTTTAAGAATTCCACCATGAAAGGGATAGTGTTCATTAGTGTAGCTAGGGGTATCAAGTTATATAATGTTACTTGCAATGATAGTCCTGCCCTTGATTACTTAAAGAATTTCTTGCTCTCAAGTTGGTGACCCCTACGTTACTTTATTTGAATGCAACTTTTAATTTAACTTCCAGAAGTATTTAACAATCCCATGTTAGTTTACTTATGACACTTTATTACTAAGTCATGGCAAGGTTTAACTCAGAATTTATTCTCAAGGCCAAGTTGAAGCAACACTCATTTACGAGAACAAAACAAGATTACATCATTTCTTAAAATACTGATACTCCACAAGTCACTCAACAACAATAACCAAATTTTCTTATAATTTCAAAGATGGTCAAACAATACAAGGTTTCCAAAATTCAGATGACAAAGTCCACAATACTTTATACTAAGACATTAATCCTATTTTAAACTTTCCACTGGACGTTAACAAAAGTTGAACAACATAAAAGGTTTCGAGCAAAGGATCTTCTCAACTGAGGTTGATGACAAAAGTCTACAAATCTATCCCTCATCTACACGCAAAATCCATCTGCAGCAAATTTTCTACAAGAGTCAGTTCACGAGAACTGAGCAAGATAAGGCTACACAAAACCACCATAACTATTATCTAACAATACCACAAAAAGGAAGCACTTTATTACAAGAATTGGTTCAAACCTCTAAACACTATCAACACATCAAGTTATAATAAAGTCTTCATCATGCCAATCAAAGAAGGAGAAGACCTTGTACTTCAGTTAGGAGCAAAAGCAACGAAAGTAATAATCGTATGAGAATGGCCCTTGGCCCTATAAGGAGAGATAAACAATTTAGCAAAGAACAGAATTCCCATCAAGTAAGTAAATAACAATAGTTACAAGATTGAGATTTGATATATATACACCAACCATCTAGAAAATTTATCAAAGGTACCATACGCATAGACTAAAATAATATATTTCTAAAAGAACAAGAGTTGATCGGCCCAAGAAAGGGGAACCACGGGTTTCAACAATTAACACTAAAAGTCATGCATAATTGAGTTTCAAACCGGAAATCAAATAGAGTATACACACAACATAAGTTTTGAAGCGAAGGCAAGGTATACTAGTTTTGACCATTAACTACAAGATTTTCCAATCATCCAAGAAGGGTCAAAGTCTTACAGGCTAGTAGCAAGCATGCGAGAGAAGAAGGGGGTTCCGTCACACAAGAGTATACAATAATGTCATCAACAAATTTTATAACACTAAGGATTTGCAAACCTCCACTACAATACTAATGTTTGGTTAATTTAAAATAAATTACCCATATCCCAAAACAACCAAATTTTACGGCAACCCTTGGTAACGCAGTCAACCGTCGCACAAATAGATACAAACATAATTTCTAAGTGACTTTATCAAAACAAAACCTTCCGCTATGAGTTCATAAGATTATCACACGAAAGCTGAGTTTTTCCCGAAGGTCAATCACATTTAAGGAAATCTCCATCACAAACTATTACAGTAATTACGTGCATAAAAATTGACCAATATTAATTAATAGCGTTAACATTACAAGGGAGAAAATAATGCCAGTTAGGAAAAACAGAAGAGTGCCATCAACAATAATTCTGAGAGGGGGATTAGACCAGAACTATTCCAGTGTCAACGAGGTACCAGATTCGCACAAAGAACCTCGAGCCTAGTTGATCCGTAAGGCTAGTTATGGTTCTAGTTGCCAGGGATGGTCAAGGTACTTCCTGAGGATGGCCTTAAAAGTCTAGAAACAAGATGAAAGATAGTATAAGAGTCTACACCCGTGAGGTGGAAAACACACTGCACACAACCTTTTCATTCAAAAAGTTTAATACCGAAACTCAAGCTGGTTAGCCCCAAGCCTTGATCACACAATCCTACAACCTTTCTTTCTCGATGCCAAAAGGTTATCAAAGGGACTTGCGAAGGAGCTAACAAAATGTCAAAAGGCAACTTGGGTGCTAGGGAGGAGCTTCACAGTTATCGTAACTTACTTCCATGATATCGAAAATACTAGTTAATCAACATAACAACTTGCAACCCAATCGCAGAGAATAATTAATACATAAACAAATAGACGAAGGTCTATCATTCGAGTAAGAGAAACATAACATTCAAAGGAGAGGGCACACGCATCCTTTCGACCCACATTCTGTCAACGATAAAAGCTAAAACAAGAAGACACAAGCAGAAAGGGAAATCTCCCATCATGACATCCAACTGACAAATCAATGCAAGGAAAAGTGGTTCGATTTCACAATATTTTTAAATAAAATAACAGTGGAAAGGTGTAGAAATATCTTGCCTATTTCTCCAGCTTCAACAAGTCGTACAGACTCCACACGGGCCAACATAAAACAATAGCATGAGACAAGGATGTGAGTACTGCTGCTGGCGATGTCAATGGGCCAAATGTGATAACTGGATCGACTGATGGGGCAGAAAAATTAACCGTTGAGTCCTTTCACAAATCCACCTCACACCGCCTCGTAGTGTCAGCTAGAATCCCATAATCTTCCCCATTTGGAAAAACAGCCAACACCCATGGGTGGGACTGATATAGAGATGTCGTACTATCACCATAACCCCAAGCATCAGTGTTCCACGTAAAGACACGCTTGCCTGTTCGCTCGAGGGAACCACTACCTTCTCCAGTGCCATATAAAGAAGAGCCATGAGGGAGCTCAATGGTGACAACTTGTTGGCCATGCACGCACTCACAAGATGGAATATAATCTGGCACCCCCCGACATCCAATCTTAGGTTGGTAGAATAGATGAACATACTTCAGCTTGTAATAGAGGAGATATGTTGTACATAATGTCACTTGGGCTGCATGCATGTCTCAAAATATTTCGCTATTGACTTTACTAATAATTATTTTCATATTATTGTCAACCGCAAAGAAAGACAACTGAATCACCAAACAATTGCATTGATGCTGCTGGTAAACATACTTCAATGATCTACCATTACTTTTGAGGACTAACTGTTCAGCCAAAGCTTTACTATGCCCATAGGGGTCAACATGATCCTCCAGAGAAAATATCGCAATGCTTCATTGCCATTAACAATCTCCTTTCCCGCATATACAACATTATATGTGCTTGTATATATAAGTCTCCTCACACCATACTTAACGCAGGCATCCAATACAAGGCAAGTCCCATGATTTGAAGCTCAGACACAAGACATAATGATTACATCACGCTCCTGGCTCTGAAAGGCATCCACCGTAGTGATAAATAAACCTTTTCCTCCTTCAAATTTGAGGACAGCATCAAACTCTTGGTGCAAATATTATAGCTGTAGCTTGTAAGGTGTGATAATTCCAACAGAAACCTTTATGCCTGCAAACTTAGTGACTCGTTGAAGAAGCTCATAATATTGTCTCTCATCTTGTAGTGATTGATAATCATGGCAGATAGAGATGGAGTTGGATTAAACAAGCTGCAGTTCACCACAAGAATCCCAATATCCTTGGGCCTCACTCTGCTTTTCTCAAATAGTTCATCCAAGGCACCAAACATCACCATCTCTGCTTCTGCACGGGCTTCTTTCATGGTTAGCCTAGGTGGAGAAGCCAAAATGGCTCCTGGAAAGTATGAGTGCTCACCTATGCCAGATATCTCAAGAATCTTCCTCTGGAACTCCAGGCTGTTATCATCAAAAGGCCCTGAATCTCTAGAATGAGACATGAAATAGTCTCTGGTAACCCTAAACTCGTCAGAAGGCTTATAGCAGGAAAATTCCACCAAATATATGGCTCTTGGACTACATATAAAATAGACGCAGGCAATGCATCCAACCAGGCCAGGGTAAAGAGAGCAAGCTCACAACACAGTAGTCTTGATGCCGCTGAGTTTGACAAGCCAACAAGACTGAGCCAAAGTGTGACTGAAGCCACCGGAATCAAACACACGATGGAGACAGACACTCATCTACGGGGCAGAGTGGAAGAACTGAAAGGGCAAGGCAATTTGAGCTTCGTGAATATTCTGATAAAAAACAGATCCGCCTTTATGAGATACTCGTCCATGAGTTACAACGTAAAACAAGCAAGAAATCAATAGAGAATCTTAGTAAATAAATTTCATCAGGTCTGCTGGAAGCACTCTCACTGTCACATAGTCGATTTGATAAAAAAAATCTTGAAGGAGACTCCCGAATTTGAAGATGCATTGATACTGAACAGATAACAACAAAGTTGTACAACCTACTTGGTGGAGGCACTCACAAGGCTTCGGCTATACTGCAACATGCCTGTTTCCTGGCTAAAAGCTATTACAGGCTGTTGCTGTGGATCCCCGACAAGAACACCCTTCGCAGCACCCAAAAATGTGGAGGTAACACGCCTTCCTCACCAGCTTGAAGCTCCACGCCCCTCCTCCACAAGGAAACAGTCTCCAAAGGAGCCCACGTGGCCAGGAAGAATGCTCGGGCAAAAACCAGACTAAAACCAACCAAAAGACTCCCCGAAACAGGGGTTTCCTTCTTCCAAGACGCGGCAGACAAAGCAAGAGGAAGTCAAAAAACAGCAGAGCTGGTCATAAAAGATGACAGGTCTGAAGTGGTTGAAAAGTTGCTAGAGGAGACAGGCGGCCAACTGCCCCCCACTTGGCATTCAAACCAAGGGAAAGACCAACACGCCTAGACTTTAATACTCCACCCTAAACCACCCATGAAAATTTGCTTCGGGGGCTTTGCCCCCAAACCCTCTTCGAACGGGGATGCTTCACCCCCTGAACCCCCCTGACCGGCTCACCTGCGAGCGGGACCGCCGTAAAAATACCCGAGTGTAACACATAGAAGGTGTACCACACTCTAACATGAAAATACGCTCCACAAACATACCAATTAACACATGTAATAACATCTTTGAAGCCTATAGCCAAGTTTGAGTTGGCTCACATTGTATGCTCTATTTTTTATCCCAAATTCCATCCCAAATTGTAAGGTCCTCGATAAATCTAGGTTCTCAAAGTGATGGCCTAAGGGATAGGAGCCAATCATGGAGCATGCACCAATAGTGGTGAGGGTAGATGTAAATTGAATGACAAGTACATGTCAATTTCTCACTTAAAATTTGAAAAAAAAGTAGTGAATAAAACGAGTCACATTAAATCACATCAAAAAATCACCCAAGCAAATGATGCCACATAAGTGGAAAAAAATACGTGACATAATTCCTTAAAAATGATCCACCATAAATTTCTTTGTATATTAAAAATAACAAAATCTATTAAAAGATACGTTTAATTTCAAATTTTATGATACTTATATGACTATATACACCCCTCAAAATAGGGTGCAGACCCACTCCCTCCTCTCCCTTAGTCATTGTTTTTTTAATTTAAAAAACCATTCATTTAAAAATTACTATGACTCAATGGTAAATATGCTTGACTCTTAAAGAGCCTACCAGGGTTCAATTCTCGCTAAAAGTGAAGGCAAGAGATATCGTAATAAGGGATGAGGCCGAGATTGTGCCCCGAGTGAATTTGACGAAATGGAAACCCCTCAGTCCTTGACTACTTGGCCGAAGAAGTCTGCCCACCTCACCCACAAGATATGGCGGTCTATGACCTTCTAGATTTCAAACCAAAAAAAAAAAAAATCACTATAAAGCATAAAGCTCTTTGGGGGAACACCTTTACTATAAATAGCGTAAACCTTCACTACAAATACTTTGAGTAAAAACCATGGCGACTATATGTATCACCTTGGTCTACCCCCGATTTTTGTGTGGTGATAACCATTGGCCAATCCCCACGTGTGTTCTTATCCTTACGTGAATGGATGGAATGGTAGGCATGTGTAAATTTAGATCGCAAACATATGGTAAAACATGAATCCATATTTAATTGTTAATTCGGTTGTGCGATCATGTGTCAACATTCTGCATGTAAGGAATTACGAGAGGAACATAATAAACACGCCAACTTCTATTCACCAAGTAACTACGACGTTAGGGCCCTTTGGATACCATGCTCAATTGGATTTCTTTTTCTAAGAATTCATGATGCACGATCCTTTTTCTTTTCTTTTTTTAAAAGATAAATTCTATTCGAGGGCTGGTAGGCTCTCACCTTCGGACACAAACAAGAGCCCGTCCTTAAGTCTATTGTTGCATGGGTTTTAAATGTCAAATTTAAGAAGGAGAACTTATGTTATAACTAGCAATCGTACGTGAAATGTACAATGAAAACACCGAAGGGGATATTTTAAGGGATTCAAATTAGAGTTAGATAAATAACAGGAGGGTAAGAATGGTGTATAAGAAGGGGTTAGAGTGTGGAGAAGCGCGATGGTGGCGAAAAAGGAAAGGCGAAGTAATGTGAATATCATGGAAAGATGAAACAATGTGAAACTCAACCATGCAACTACCCCAACGTTGTGTGAAAAAATTTCAGTATTTTTCTATAGCTCTCATTGTCCCCATGCACAAGTACAATCTGTTTTTCCAAATCAGCACATTCATTTTTTAACTCATTATATATTTCTTCTTTAACCAATGTAAAGACGTTGCAAATAACGCGAGTTAGTACCTTGACAAATATGGCGTCAGAACATGGTATGCATTGAAACATGTTATCGTTGACGTGTTCAAAGCCTACATTAAAAAAATAAAATTTATTTCTCGTAAATGAGAGGATAGCACACCTTTTTTATGTGGTGAGGAATGGAGAAAAGAATGAAAACCTAGAACATGAGGAGTGGTTGAGATGATATGGGGGAGATTGAGGTTAATCCCGCATATGTGAGGGTATGCCTTCACTATTTCCCCCAGTGTCATTCATTTTTCCCCACCGAAATATACTATGCTCTTTAACTCTTTGAAACCCTTGTAGAAATTTATAATCTTATTAATCGTTGTCATGGTAGTAGATACCAAACAATTATTGATTAACATTTTAAGTATTTATTGGTCGTTAAATTATTGAGAAAATTTATTTCTATTTTTCAGGATTGCTAATCTAAATGGAGCTTTGGCACATGATATGATAGTGTTCAAAAGGAAATTACATTTTCATAAAAATATGAGCCTTAACATTTTCATTCTGCGTCTCTCAAGACAGTAAACTTGATAGAGATGTGCCAAAAATAATTCAAAGAGAAATGGTGGGCTCATAATTACATGACAAAACAGGGTGTAAAATAAGTTCCTATGAATCCAAAAAAATCCTTTTTATAATAACTAATAATCAACATAAAAAATTAAAATTAAAGTAAGAAACTTTAGTTAATTATGTTTGTCACCATAATTTGCAACTCATGTGCAATTGCTAATAGTTCAATATTTCTTCATATACGTAATTGTGTTGGTAAAAGAAAAAGCTGAGCATTACTTATCGATGCTCAAGATTTAATTAAACATAAATCTCTAAATGCTTCAAAACAGAGGCCTGACCAAATTAGTATACCTCACTTTGGCATGGTCGTATTGCTATTAATATATATTAAAGTACTATAAATATAATTGTTTACTCACAATAAAGATTCAATGGTTGAAGACTATCTGGTACTCTGGTCGTAGAACCTAGAGCACAACATGATTCCTACAAAGTTGGACGTGACTTGTTATGAGGCAAGACAATGTCAGTGAGCATATCAATGGGATAAAAGCGTCATTGGGTGCAATGTAGGTGGAAGACAGAATGCCCTGCGCCCGCTGACAATATCGAGAAACACCATTTCGTAACTGTAAACATTACTCTTGGTAGTGATTGTGTACTCCATAACACATGCAGGAGCAATATAACCAGGCATGCCCCTCACGTACATTGTCACCACGTGGATTTCATCTTTATTCATTAATTTGGATATTCTGAAATCAGTGACCTTGGTGCAGAAATATTCGTCCAGCAGAATGTATCGGCGTTTAATGTCTAAATGAATAATACGAGAAGAAGTGGAATCCTTGGAAACTTAAGCATTCCCATGAGCAGATTGAACAATAATACAATACCTGGTGTTCCAATCCAGTGGTTCTTTGTCTGCGAAGAAAATACAGTCATGCAGAGATCCATTCTCTATGAATTCGTAGACGACGAGATAGTGAGATCCTTTAGTGTAGAAGTCATGCAGGCAGACGTTATTGAAATGTTCGAGGGAAGAAATTGCACTTAGTTATGTGATAAATTCATCGATTCCATTTATAGTGAGGTGCAGGCCCTTAATAGCCACTTTTGTTCCATCATTGGGAGTGCCACTGAAAACAAACTCGAATCATCTTTTCTACCCTTGGATTTCAACGCATGTACATCAAACTGCTCTGCTCCATTGATTTCATGAATTGTGTCAGTCTTGGATTTCCTCCACCCATATACATTCTAATTGTATACGCCTTCGGCCCCCTTCGGCATAATTACTACTAAATTTACAATGTTAACTTGGGTTTCAGCTTGGTTAATGCCTATGGATCTCAAATAAAGTGATTGTATTATTATGCAAGGAAAATGACAGGTCTGAAAATCCATTTAGGATGTGTCACTCTCCTTGTTCTGCTTTGGGTTTTAAGAGCGCTTAACTCAGTTGGCCCTAAATTTCCTACATTAATCATGTCTTACTAAGAAAATATTGATAGTGGGGTACAAGATGAGGATAAATCTAAAATATCTATAACCTGTACATCCTAAAATTTCATTGTCATATCAAGGAAATATTGATAAAAAAGGCATACAAGGTGTGGGTGAGGTTTAGTTGTTGTGAAAGCTTTGAACACCAATACAATGTATTGTGCAAGTGAGCTGCCTTACTTACTAGTGATAGTATATGCTAATTTTATTTCTATTATTGAAAATGAGAGAGTATTCTATTTGTATTTATGTTTAATAGATGGATGGGAGATTCGGCAGTGTTTTAATATGTAGTAAGCCAAAGGTGTAGATACATAAATATTTTATTATAAAATTTTGTGTAAGTGAAAGACAAGTAAATTGGAGAATGGCAAATGAGGAGACACATTTAATATGTAGTATAAGAGTATTTATTAAGCAATATTCTACTTACCATATAACAATTACATCAACAATATTTAGTTTTCATTTTGTTTTAGAGGGGTGAGCCTTTTGTTTGATTTTGTTGCCCTTTCTGTTGCGGGTTTTCTCCAATTTTTGAATAATGCTTCTAATAAATCCTTCTATATGTCTATCGGGCTCTCACAAGTTGTGTCTTCTTTATTATTTAGTTTGTGGCGTTTCTCTTTGCTTATAATCCTGATCTTTATGTGTTTATAATGTTTGAAAATCAATGCCTAGAAGACGTCGACGACGCTGATCTGCTGCTTCCTGCACCAGTCGCCTTTTCCGTTGCATGCCTAATTGTCCCACCTGTTTCCCCTGCCTCATGCCTTCGACTGTTTCGTGTCTCCTGAGTCCTGCCTCTTGCCATCCTCGCTTTGGTGTGTTCCTCCACCACTTCCCAGCTGCGTTGTGGCTTCCTCCCATTGCCAGGTCTTCTCGTGGTTCCTCTGCCACGGGGTTTCCTGTCGTCACCCTATCGTCTCTCACCTACATATGGCTTCCGGCTCGTGGATTGCTCTCTGCCGGATACCTCTTATTTTTATTATCAGTGTTTGATTGTTTCCATTACTTCTTCCGGCTCGTGGATTGCTCTCTGCGGGATACAGGTTTTACTGCACGTTACGTATGTTTTTCATGCTATTTCCTTTTAATGTTATGGCTGTGTTTGGTAATTCTATCTTTCCACCATTTCGTACAGTTCTGACCGCCTGTTCCATAGCTTTTCAAATAGTGAGGGACATGTTATAATGTTAAGGGAAAATAAATTAATCAGACCCGCTTTTAGCAACAACGACCTTGGCGCAGAAATATTCGTCCAGCAGGATATATCGGTGCTTAATGTCTAAATGAAGAATACGAGAAGAAGAAGAATCCTCGTGAAATCAAGCAATCCCACGAGCAGATTGAACACAAATACAATACCTGGTGTTCCAGTCTAGGGGATCTCTGTCTGCATAGAAAATCCAGTCATGCATAGACCACGAGAGAGTGAGATCCTTCAGTGTAGAAGTCGTGCAGCCAGACAGGATTGAAATGTTCGAGGGAAGCAAGTGCACTCAGTTCTGCAAGAAATTCATCGATTCCATCGTCCGCGCGGTGCTTGAAGACAGAATGCGGAGGAAAAATAGACCTGTGAATGCCCGGAAGAAGACAACGAATTCCCAAACCTTGCGCTGAAATGACTAACAATGTTCACGCACGTGGACAGCTGAGATGTTGTAGTACATCAACGACTAATTGAATCCCTGCCTTCCATTTGATACCGTGTGTCAGAGGAAATCGGTCGCACTCCACTACAAGAACGCCTTCGGCGTAATTAATGGATTCAATCTTTGCTACATGAGGGGTGTACATTACAAAAATGGATTGGAACCAACTCACGAGAGTCTAGTTAAAGATTATACTGAAAATAACAATAAAGATATTTTTTAGACAATGTCATCAAATAAAGAGAGTACCATATGAAGGGAATTTATATGGAAATTTTTTGTCTTTGGAGAGATCTACTGGGTCTATAAATTCTTTGAATATCACACTTGTGTCTATAATTTGAATAATTAGGGAACTTAAGCATTGCGATGTAATGTGACAAAGATTGTGTAATTTTTCCTTTGTTCCTTTGCCTAATAGTGCACTCAAATCTAAACCAATGCATGGTAAAATGCTTAGGATCCATTAGGTTGGACCAACCTTTTCATTTCCCCAATGCAGGTAAGTTTTTCACTATGTACAAATACCATGAAAGGGTATTAAGCCTAATATGGTTCGCCTACTTGCTATGTGAATTCTGTCACTAGAATAATGATATTCAATCCATAAAATGATCCTTTGTTTCATATTTGAAACATGGAACCATGCAACTTTGACCCTTCCTATTTCAAATATTATATTAGTGAACAAATATATAGGGATTCTCTTGGAACATTTGACATGTACATATTCCTTTAGTAAAATGACATTCAATGTGTCTCTCAAGTGTGAGAGGTGATAATGACTTATATGGTCATCGTAATATAGACGTGACTTAATTTTTCCCCTACAATTTCCAATCCATGAATCAAGCCTAAGATGACCTAAAACAAGTTTTTGAATTTGAAAAATATTAGTTTCATGTACCAAAACAAAAACTTTAAAAAAAGAAAACTATTGGAAAAAAATGTCTATGATAGATGATATTGTGCAAAGGTAAAAAGGAAGGTTATGTGAGATGGACCACATTTGTATAAAATATCTATCATAAATCATAGACTAAGATGATCCTGAATAAATATAACTAATATATAGAGGTGGATAAGATGATGTGTGGGTAATGTCATAAAGAGTTAGGTGTATGTCAATTTTTGAAAGTGTTGCAAAGAGTTCCAAAATTGAAATATCCTCGAGTCAAAAACCACATTTAGTTGTCTATGATTTAATAAAAATTGAAATTAATATAATTTCAAAGTAACGTATATGATAAATTATAATAGATATACAAATTCGAAGAACTCAAGAAATGTGACACTATAAGTAAATAGGAAAGAGAGATGACTTAGCTAAATCATGTGCATTTTGTAACCAATCTGGGTGGTTTAAAGTGCTGAACAGGGCTGGAAATGTGTTACAAATACTCTCTATAAAATCTGGATTCTGAGAATAATATCAGACATGGATGTCTGGTGCTGGAAAGGGGTGTTGGGGCATTGGTGATTGTTCTTTGGCACCAATGACTGCATAAAATTTCAGAATATGCTTTCTTCTCTGTCGCTAGGGTTTCACTATCACTTCTTGATGATCACCTAATATTCATTCTTTGATCACTAAGGGTGCTTGTAACTTGCATCAAAAACCCTAGGTACCTGCTCAAGCTCACAAACACATCAAATTGGAATGAAAATGAAATATGTTAAGTCGGACTTACCCCGAAAGTTGCCCGATGAGTGAACTTATGACCAAGTGTTGTACTACATTCTAGAATCCATGTAGTTATGTGTGCTTGTGTGTGTAATAGTGTCCTTAGGTTTCCCTCACATTAATTATGTCAAGATAGTGGTCTATGGCTATATAAGACACAAATGTGTTATATGGAATTGAGCACTTCCCCTTCCTATGCAATGTATGTAGCCAAAAAATGTAGTCCCTTGAAATGGTAGTGATAATATGTAGATAAGATTGACCCTTAGAATTTCCAAGCAGAATAATAGTGTGTATGTTGTGTATATATATGTATTTTTAATTTTAACTTCAACACTAGTGACCCAAAAGGATACCTATGAGCTCAAGATAAGGTTAATAAAACTAGAAACACCGACTACAAATGTCAAAAAGTGTAAAAAGAATAAGGAGGATGGGAGTGCCCAGAATGGACATGAGCACTTGGGATCTAGTGTCTAGTATGGGCACTAGTGTCCAGAGACAAACGACAAAATATGTTAAAATACTAATAGATAGGGATCATTGTGACCTAACCAAAGAAGGGTATAGAAATTACAGATGTGGAAGAAATATAAAATAGAAAGAATCAAAGAAAGTGGATAGGCAAAGGATTGTATCACCGGCGAATACATTTCTTACTTAAGATCCATGCATATAACAACATACTTGATGACATAGTAAAATAGTAATATGTGCATGATTTTTTGTCTACATTTCCCCCCCTTTGTGTTATTTGAATGAAATTCAAGTAGTGTAAAGGAAGTAAGGAACATAATTGTATAGAGTCCAGAGAAGCCATGTTACAAAGTGCGTGTAGAATGTAGAAACATGTAGCGTGGTGAACCATGGATTAAGGATTTGACCCATGTGGCATAGATATAGATAGAAAAACATAGTAAGGAGCACTTGGAGAAATAGTTGAAATGATTTGGAGACTTTGGAGATTTTTAATTTTTTTCAAAGGAGATTGAAGTGGTAAGGATTGATCAATTCCCAACCCAATTTTGATTGTAAATGGGAGGATTTGGGAATTCTCCCACCACAGGAAGAGTGTTGGGGAGAGTGGTTTAGTATGAATCTCCATCCATGAGTACATCCCTAAAAGGTCCAACCACTATACACAGATAAAGACCAAATTTAGTTTCGTGATGTTCTGTATTGTTTCGTGTTGAAGAACCCAATAAAGAAGAATTATAGGAAAGGTAATGCCATATAATTTCCCTAACTCCTATAGTAATGGGTGTTCTAATGGGAATAATGTTATATGGCTTCCAAGTTAGGTCATTTAGAAGTGATAGTAATGTAATTTTGCTTGCAAATTAGGTTATCTAGGAGAGATAATAAAGTAATGCTTATTTAATATGATTAATTGATTTGTTTTAAATGATATAAGATTGCTTTATGATTGTGTGCTTAGTAAATCACTCACAGAGAGGTTTTTGTTATTTCCTCCCAGATTAGGTCATTTGGGGGAATAGATTTGAAATAGTATAGAGTATTGCTTGTAGTATACTGATTAACTAAAATATGAAATTTATATCTATATCTAAGCTAATCTAATAAGGTATAGAAAATGTAATAAATAATATAAACTGAAATGCCAATGCTAAATATTTTTACTTTGATATTTGAATGAAATGAAATAATTGAAATAGGAGGGATAAGGTACCAAACTGAAAATGACTTACCTCGATGTGTGTCAGGACTAAACCAAATAATGTGTGGATGAAACAAAAATGTGATAGTATAGCCCAAAAAATCACAACAGTTCAATATTCATCCAGACTGGGGCACCTGGAGGAGGACCGTGGCACCTATCAGTGCCCTATTCTATATTATGGTCAATCTGATTTACCGAATTGCTTGGGATATGAATTAAAAAATGTCTCTATATCTTCACAATATCTTGATCCTTATCATGTGAGTGTTGCAATATATTCAAAAATGACGTTGTAAATCTAAAATGAATTTTTACCTAGAAAACCCCATATAAAGCATCAAATACCTAAGAAGAAATATGCATAAGGGTTTAGACTGATCTTAGCTGCCACTATGGTGGACTTACAACTAAGTGCTGCAACATATTCCGAACCCAATGTAGTTATATGTGATTTTTGTGTGAAATTGAGTTTCTAGGGTGCCCTAGCATCAATGACGTAGAAGTAGGGGGCAATAGCTAGATGTAAATGCAAATGGTGGATGGAATAGAATAGACTTCCCTTTCCTATGTAGTGTGTGTGATGGAACGATTCCCAAATGTAGTCCCTTGCATTAGTAGATAGCTAGCCATTGGTGGTAAATAGTCTATCCATAAGATAGTGAGTATGCTATGTTTATATAGGGATATCTTGTTCTAATTTTGACACTATTGACCTGACATGTTGAATAGTACCTAGGGGAATGGGGGGAAATGAAAAACACTGACCTTGAAAAAATAAATTAAATGTAATATCTTCTGGGACCAGGGTTCCTAAAATAAGGACTGGGGAGGCAATGGGCACCCAAGTACTACCCCAAGCGACTTAGTCAAAGACTAGAGATGACAATAAAAAAATAACACCTGAAACTCCCTGAGAGATGACCAGAACTGTGCAAACAAATGAAAAATTTGTAAGAAAAATGATGATGACAACTGACTAACTGACGACACGACTATGTGATGAAATTCATAAGTGAATATAGTATAATGTGAGATCCATATATAAAACAACATACTTGGTAGTATAATTATAATATTAAGTGTGTTTATTTTGTGACTACATTTTCCCCCACTTTATGTTGGTGAGAAAAAATATCGGTAACATAAAGTAGATAGAGATGCATACATGAGAGAAGTCGTAGAATCCCAAGCTGTAGTAGAACGTGCAAATGTGATAGTAAAAGTGTGTCAAAAGAACCATATAGCTTTCTGAACCATGGATCAACATGTTGATCTATGCAATGTAGCGAGAAATGTAAAGTCATGATGAAATGCACTAAATAAGAGCAATGATTGTAATGATATATTATTGATTATTTCAAATGTGTATGTTAATGATGAGATGGGGTAGGGATTGATCAGTTCATAACCTATTTGAGCGTATACGAACAATCTACCAGATGATTTGGGCATCCTACCACCAGAGGAAGAATGTAGGGAGAAAAGTATGTTATTATCCAATCTTTAACTACATCCTCAAGATCTAGCCACCACAGACATAATCAAATCCAATATTGTCATTTTTGGATCCAAATAATTTTTATCTAACAGTTGACGCATATAGGAGTGCTATAGTAAAAACACTCTTTCCCCCACTCCATGGGTGCTGTTGCAACATGATAACTTCTAAGTTAGTTCATCTGGAAGTAGACGCGAAGTGTATGATGGCTTCCAAGCTAGGTCATCTTGAAATAAGTGCAAAATTTAGAATAAATTACCAAGTTAGGTCATATGGGAAAGTAATGCATGTAACTCCCAAGTTAGCTCATCTGGGAGGCCAATTGTGTTGAATTTGTGTTAATGATATGATTTTGATTGTTAGAGATTCGAACACAATAATTGGTTCATTGAATGGATGGTTACTCGTGGAGAGATTTTTATGCTAGTTACCCCCATGTTAGGTCATCAGGGGGAATAGATAAAAATTAGTGAATAATCGTATGAAAATATTCTAATCCTTGTTTCCCTTAGGTTAGGTCATTAGGGGGAAGTGATGAAATATCGCATAGAAAAATAATATGTTTGTTGCCCCCAGATTAGGTCATTAGGGAGAATTAATGGTGAAAATGTCACGTGGTGAGTTAGTAAATGTTTGAAAATAATGAATTGGTAGTGTTTATTAATCGCAATGTAATATAAGGGGATTTATAGGATGACTGCTATGCTACGCCCCCCTTTCAGCGAAAGGGGAAGTGATGAGAAAAATGAACACTAAGCCGAAAGTAAGCATGATATAAATAGAAAGTGTTTGAATATCATGAAGATGTGTACAAATGAAATGGGAGACAACATCAGGGAGAGATAACACATGTGAAAGGTGTATAGTATGGTGGTAGGATGAATTCTAAAAATAACACTACAAATGAGGTGGAGATCAAAGTAGAAATGTTCAAGATATGAAAAAAATGGTGTTGTATGTATTAGTTGTAATAATAAGCGCAAAATAATGAATATAGTAAAGTAGGTGATGAAATGTAACTATAAGTGGTGAAATGAAAATGAAATGTAACTATAAGTTGTTTACGTGAGTGTGAGATTGAGCGTGAAGGAAGTCAAAATGCCGTAAGTGAGAGCACCGCATCTTAGTTAGTTTGAGATGGTAGCGACCTTCATAGCGTCACACATAACTGCAAAGTTGGTAAGTGGATTTTTTTTTGTAAAAGGTATGGTGTAATATTTTTTTCATTTAATTTTTGCAATTTTTAAATTTGTAAGTTTATTAGTGTTTCAGACCCAGAAAATCAAGGTGAGGGCGCTAGTGACCCATAGGACAAGATACCCAGAACTAGGCATTGGTGTCCAGCTCCTAGGTAACCTAGTCCTGCATCTGGGCACCCTGGTCTAGAATATGTGTATTTGGTTTATAATGGTAAAAATATACATTTCTAGTGTATAGGAATGTGATAAATGAGTGTATTTGGTCTCGTAAAGTTTTCTATGTGTTTGTTATCATTTTGTGATGTGCAAAGGAATATTCACTCGAGGGATATCTGTAGAGGGAGAAACATCAATAATTATCTTGGATTGGGGCTATCAGATGGTGATTGGAATGTCATGTACCATGTCGTCTTATGAAACATAACATGGATGGGGGAAATGCCCCATAATATGCCCATGTTGACTACATTATACAAGAGATGGTACACAGACATGTGTACATTTTTCTTGCCTATAAGAGAGAATTGTTATGTTGGAGGATGTGTATCGTATACTATGGTTTCCAGTTGTTAGGGAGAAAGTACATGTTATTCCATTAGAGGACATGGAAAGACAAATGTGAGCTACTAGAGAATATTTTATGGGGACTCGAGTACCTACCAAGGCCCATATATGTTTGGACACTATCTTGCGGTCTGGGGTTTCACATTTTCAGAAGTTCATAGTAATTGTGATTTATTCATATATCACAATGGAGGGAGGAAGATTAGGCATCTTATATAAGATGCACGAGATATGTCATTAGATAGAGGAGGAGAGCCCTAGATATGCATGTGCACGGTGTGTGTTAGCCCAACCATACAAGGATCTATACCGGTTTATTCATGATAAACATGGTGGTGGGATAAGAGCTACTATGTTATTGTATGTATGGGATTATGAGCATATAGCCATGTTGAGACTAGTTGGAGTTTGACGAGGAGAGTTGGCTAGGCTGGAGATAATGGGAGGAGGTGGATTAATAATTTTGGGCATAGGATGGACACAGATACCTATAGGGCACTAATAGATAGAATGGGGCCTAAGGTAGTTACATGGAGCCCATACCGCAACTACGAGGGATGGCCCAAGGATGTTATGGAGTTGCGGTGTATTCGAAGGACTATGTGGCTAGAGAATTGATTTTTAGGTGTGGCTAAGATTTTTTTAGGTAGAGAGAGTATCGCGATAGTTTGACATGGATCGGGATCTACATTTAGAGCAATATATATGGTTGAGAGCTATCAGAGCACCTAGGAGGGCCATAGCTAGACTAGGGCCCATTGTAGAGTAGCTATTACCACTAGGTTTAGATGAGGCATATGTGATGATAGAGGTGATAGACTCAGATGATGCGGGTTGCACTAAGGAGTATCGTGTCTGGTGGGTGGCACATCAGTGGGTATTGTTGTTCCCATTATTTGGAGATCTAGTAGAGTTACCACATGTAGGATGAGGAGTGGGGTAAGCCCAAGCCCATGATGGTGTAGTGGTAGCCATAACTGAGTGTAAATATCTTTATAGTTATGTTATGTATTTTTTGGTTGGCATATGTGTTATCGATTATTATATATCATGTTACATTATTTATTTTGTAGGTAATGTGTATTGGTCTCTGATAGTAGACACATCCATTCACACATTGATACAGAATCTTTCAACCAATGTATTTGGTGGAGGTATACTTGAGCGAATGGATGATATATATGGCGGTCATGCCCAATTATTTGATCTATTGTCCATAGTAGAAGCAACATGCACTGTTTTGTTAGTCAATAGGGATAAGGCACATGAGGAGACTCAGTAAGCCAAAGAGGTGGTGGGTGGTGGTCACTTGGCGCAAGTTGTGTTTGCATGATACATGGATTTACAGCGTAAGCTTTTTAAGCAGTCCAAAGAGATTTACCTATTGCGGAGGCAAGTCGAGAGGTATCAAGGCCACGAAAAATGACATCACGTTGGTGGTGAGGCATCTAGTTTGAAAGCTCTCATAGTACTCGAGAGTGATAGATATGATGAGATCCTATTTGTACTATTGTATATGATGTAAGGGCATTTCCCCACAATGATGAAATGCTTTTGGAACAATTATTGTATTCGCTAGATATGTATAAACACATCATATTGATATGATGATCTTATTTTGTTGTGGATATATGTCACAATGTGATTAATGAGGTAAGGTTTGATGTTTATTAGTGCATTGTATGTCGTGTATTATATATTGTGCATGTTTAATTGATGTAAACGTGGAGTATGATTGTTTAATTTTTTTTAATGTGAATGATTACAGAGAGCTAATATAATGTGATTGATTAGTTAAATGAAATGTAATTCATAACGTGTAATTAGTATTATGTCTATAGCTATATATATGTAAAAAATGTATAATTGGAAAACTAATGTGTTGTGATGTGATCATGAAATGTTAGTATGATTAAACTAGTGGGGGGAGATTATATATTCCCCCCTACGTGTGAATTAATAGGACCATGTAACTAATACCCCTCAGTAGTAAAGGATGAGCCGTGTAAGCAAGATTATTTCATTAGGAAAAGATTGAATGCGTTGGATGAAATGACGAAGTGTGTGATGAAAGGTTCTTAGAAAAAATCCCTCAACAGTCATGTAAGATCCATAAGAACACAAGTGCGTCATCAGGGGGGTAAGGTGAGAGTAATCACCTAAAAAAGATCATGGCGACATAGAGCAGTGGAAGCATGTGGAGTAGAAGAAGCATGTGAATATTTTCCAAACTGAATGTCATGTGGATCTACGGTGGGGTGCACAGAGGGATGTGGAAGCAAAGTAGCAACATGATGTGTTGGATAGTTTGAATGCAATGGATGTGATGGATGTAATGAATGTGATGGTGGAGAGATGGATGAATGTGGTGGACAGAGTGTGTAAGTGACATATGATGGTGATGAATTACCTATAACCTAATCACCTGATGGGGAAGAGGACTCAAATATAGTATAGAATCTTTGATGTGGTAGAGGATAACTAGACCACCTGCATGAGCGAGAGCCAAAGGATATGATATCATTTTCCTCTAATGTTTGTAGTCAATCATGAAGGCCAAGATAATCATTATTCCTATGGCCATTTATGTTATGATAATTACAATATGGTTGGTTATGCTAGTGTTGTAAACGATGTTGTGGATGGTGCTTGTTAGAGGGTGGGCAAGTGAGATGTTTTTCAAGTAAGGAAAACATCACATCATGAGGTCTATCATGATGAGAAAAATTCAAAGGTTCATGCGCCTGAGGTGGAGTGGAAGGAGAAGTATCCTGTTATGAAGGAGGAGGAGTATGCTGTGATGGTGGAGTAGGTTGAGCATGTGTGCTTTTCTTGTGAGGAAAAGGTGGAGATTGTGTAAGATGATAAACCAATTTTAATGGAGGAGGAATAGATGTCATAATAGAAGTAGATGTATGTGGAGGATCAATGAAATTTACTTAAAGGAAATTTTACTCTAGGTATAGGACTTTGTAACATAGAAGAATAAATGACTCACACGTATCATACTGAAATCGTTGCTTGATCACATGAATAAAACCATGACAGAAAATGAATTTATTTTTGAAGTCTATAGCTTGGAACACTATCTTATGCATACATGCATTAAATCATAATATTTTATCCTTAATATATTTTTATGAGCCTTGAATTAGAGTACTTATGAGATCATAAGTGACTATATGGCCATTTTTTATGATGAAACGATGGAGGAAAGCATTATCCATATCATTGTAAGTACTAATGGACCCAAAAGGAAGATGATTGTACCACTGTAACACCTCATTGATGAGACTATGTATAAAATCCTGAGGTAATAACCTATCATTAGAATAAGAGTTCATAGCTATGTAGTAATGTAAGAGATGAGCATGAGGATCACCAGTGCCATAAAATCAGGTAAATTTAGGCATGATAAATTCCTTACAAAATTCTGAATTATGAATCCTCTTTAGGATAGGGTTACCATGTAATGAGTTATTATCAATAGAAGCATATTAATCCCTACTTTCTATAGTAAGAAGTTGAATCCAAGATTGTAATTTACCTATGACATGCATGAGAGATACAATAACATGTGAAGGAATAGTGGAAGATGGTAATAATGTATTAACAGGTTATAAATTTCCATTTTGTGTGATGACAGGGACATCAAGAGATGAGAGAGGATAATCCCATGCTAAGGGTGTTGATTTGTGGAGCTAAATGGCTTCACAAATAGCATGCTTTACAAACTTGCAGGTTTACACTGTAACCAATGTCGGTCACCTGAGAGAAACTAGCATCGGGTACCTGTGAGTGAATGTTTTTATTTTTAAAATGGTTTTTAATCCAAACCTTGGTTATAAAGGTGATCAGATCATTTTAAATACATAGCTAAGTTTCCCTAATTTTTGTATATATGTATAAGTTGGAAAACTAGGGTTAGAAGAGAGAATTGTAAGAATAAATTCTTGGAGAAAGAAAAGAGAATATTGTGAAGGAAAATTCTTGTACATTTGTGAGAGATGTGGAATATTGTAAATAATCATTGTATTTCCATTGTAAAGAAAATAACAATAGATTAGTTGTTTCTTAGTGGATATAGCCCACACTATGTCAACCAAGTTATATCTTGTCTATTTTTTTCTTCTGGTATAATCTCTGTGTTTATTGCTTGTATGCTTTGATTGAATATAGATATGTACAACACTGTTGTGTGTCTAAACCCAATAACTGGTATCAAATATTTTTTGTTTGAGGATTTTGTGTGTTGAGATATTTACTCAAAATGGGATTTCTAATTGAGTGGGAGCACAAAAATGATAGTATGGCCGTAATTATAAATTATGGGATATGCAGGTGGAAAATTATCTACATCAGAAATATCTATACTTACCATTGGATGTCATTGAAAATCCTACAAAGATGACAAATGAAGAATGGAAGATTCTTGACAGAAAGGATATGGGATCTATAAGATTGAGTCTAACAACATTTGTAGCTTCAAATATTACTAAAGAAAAAATCACAGTAGATTTGATGAAATGTTTAGCTAATTTATATGAAAAACCAAGTTCTTTAAATAAAGTTTATTTGATGAATAAATTATTTAATTCAAAAATGCAAGAAGGTGGATCTTTATCAATCCATTTGAATGATTTCCGTTCCATTGTGAATCAGTTAAAATTAATTAATATCCCGTTTCATGATGAAGTCAAAGAACTTTTATTCTTATTATATTTACTAGATAAAGGGGATAACTTGGTAATGGTTGTTAGTGATTAAATGTCTCCTACTCATGTTTTGAAGTTTGATGATCTGATTAGTATAATCCTGAATGAAGAAATGCGTAGGAAAAGTATAAGAGAATCATCATCTAGAAATGATTTGAATGTAGAAATAAGGGAAGGTAAAAGGAGACATATAAGAGAAAGAATAATGGGAACTCAAAGTCAAAGAATGGAAGATATAAATCTAGAGGTAGAGGAATAACTTGCTAGAATTGTGGAAAGAAAGGACATGCTAAGAATGATTATTGGGTCAAGGAAAACAAATAGAATATACCAGGAAAAGGTAAAGAGGAAAATTTCGTAACTAAGGTAATGCAAGATGCCCTTATTCTCTCCTTGGATAATAAAATAGAATCGTGGGTTTTAGATTAAGGATCTTCTTTCCATATTACCCCTAATAAGGGTTATTTCAGAAATTATGTCTAAGGTAATTTTGGGCATGTTTATTTAGGAAATGATGAACCATGAAATACTAGTAGTATAGGGGAAGTTCATCTAAAATTACATAATGGAAATACATGGATATTGAAAGATGTGAGGCATGTACCAAGCCTCAAGAGAAATCTAATTTCTACAGAACAACTAGGTGAAGTTGGCTGCATGGTTACATCTATAACTGACTCTTAGAAAGTTACCAAGGGAGTTCTTGTTGTGGAAAGAGGAAAGAAGGTAAGAACATTATATTCATCTACCTGTATTAATGATTACTTTTTTTTCTATCTACTTTAGATTCAAATGCAAGCATGTGGCATAATCGGGTAGGCCCTATCAGTAAAAAGGGAATCTAGATATTAAATGCAAAGGGTAAGTTATCAGATTTGAAAAATGTAGATCTTGAGTTTTGTGAGCATTGCATATTTGAAAAGCCAAAGAAAGTGATATTTCTTAAAGTTGGGGAAACAAAGAATGATCATAAATTGGATCTTGTCCACTCAGATGTGTGAGGACCAGCCTAGGTAGCTTCTCATTTAGGATTCCAATATTATGTGACTTTTATTGATGATGTCATAAGAAAGGTATGGGTTGATTGTATAAAGTGCAAATACGATGTTTTTGATACTTTTAAAAAATGGAAATACATTGTGGAAAATGAAACAAATTTAAAGTTAAAATTCCTTAGATCTAACAATGGTGGTGAGTACTGTAGCAAGACTTTCAATGATTACAGTTCAGATAATGGAATACACAAAGAAAGAACAGTTCCTCGGACACCACATGAAAATGGGGTGGCTGAAAGAATGAACATGACCATCATGGAATGTGAAAGAAGCATGAGGATACATGCTAGATTACCCTAAACTTATAGGCAAAAGTAATAAACATGACATTATATTTAATCAACAGTGGGCCTTCAGGTGTACTAGATGGTGGAAGAATAGAAGAAGATTGGACTGGAAAATAGGTAGATCTTTCTTTTCTTAGAGTATTTGTTTCAGAAGTTTTTATACATATTGATAAAGAAAATAGGAAGAAGTTAGATGCTAAATCTAAGAGATGCACTTTTATTGGTTATGTCTCCAGTGATTTTGGGTTCTATTTTTGGGATTTAGATGATGCTAAGATTGTTAGGAGTGATGATATTGAATGGAATGAAAAGAGAATTTACATGGATCATATTTTGATGTCTAAGGATGTACCAGTGGAATATTTTTTGGAAGAATATTCATTCTCAAATTTAAAATTGACACATACGGGTACCGGTGTCAGTTACAGTAACCGGCATTGGCAGTGTGAACCGACGTCAACAGCCTGAACCGACGTCAGTAGAACTAGTACTGACTTCAGAAATAGAGGATAGGAGTCGGTTGCTATAATCAACATTGGCTATAGGTGACCAACATTGGTCACCATCAGAGGTTGATACGAATGTACATGGTGTACAAAATGAACCTCCGACACCCCATATTTCTATGAGAAGGTCACAGTGGGTAAGTAGACCTCCAGAAATATTTACACCTTCCTTAATTTATCTAGTATTGACTGATAGTGGTGAGCCTGAACATTTTGAAGAAGTAATGTAGGAGGATACCCACAAGAAGTGAAAGCATGACATGGATGAGAAGATGGAATCCTTGAAATAAAACTAGCCATAGGATTTGGTTATGTTACTAGCAGGTAAGAGAACATTGTAGAACAAATGGTTTTACAAGATCAAGGAAGAAGAGGGCGGAAAAAAAAGATACAAGGTAAGGCTTGTGGTAAAAATTTTTGCATAAAAAGTAGGTATTAATTTTGGTGAGATTTTTTCTCCTATAGTAAACATGAATTCCATTCATGTTATTTTTAGTTTAGTTGCAATAGAAGATTTACAATTAGAACAACATGATGTTAAGACGACTTTCCTTCATGGTGATTTAGAGGAAAAGATATATATGCAATAACCACTTGGTTATGAAGTCAAGGTAAATGAGCTTGTATGGACTCAAGAAAGCTCCAAGGTAATGGTAAATGAGGTTTTACATTTTAATACATGAGCATGGTTGTATGAGATGTGAATCTGATCATTCTCTTTATTTCAAGCAGCTTGAAAATGGGAGCTATATTATTTTGTTACTGTACATAGATGATATGCTTATTGTAGTATATTATATGCACGACATTGTTGTGGTGAAAGAAAAGTTAGCTCATACATTTGTAATGAAGGATTTAGGAGTTTCAAAGAAAATCCTTGGCATTGAAATTCATAGACACAGGAAGAACATGAAATTTTATTTGTCTTAGGAATATTATATCAATAAGGTGTTGGAAAGGTTTAAAATGTAGAGTTTAAAAACTTGTTAGTACACCTTTTCCTGGAAACTTTAAATTAAGAAAATATCAGTGTCCTACATCACATGAGGAGGTTGAGTACATGGCACAAGTTCCATATGCTTCACCAATTAGAAGCCTTATGTATGTAATGGTTTGTACCAAACCAGATATTGTAAAAATAGTGGTTGTGATCAGATTTATGGCCAATCCAGGTAAAGAGCATTGGAAAAAATTCCAATGGTTACTCATTTATTTGAGAGGGACATCCAACATGAATTTATGTTATGGAGTGCCAAATAATTCTTTATGTGGCTATTTTTATTTAGATATGGATGGATATTTGAATGGTAGAAGAAACACCACTAGATATGTATTCATAGTAGGTGGCACGATAGTTAGTTATATTTTAAGATTGGAGAAGCTTGTTGCCTTATCTACTACAGAGGGAAAATATGTTGCAGCTACAGAGGCTAGAAAAGAGATGATATGGATGAGTATGTTTATGGAATATTTTGGAAAGGAGTAAGACAATTGTAGATTGTACATTGATAGTCAAAGTGTGATTCATCTTGAAAATAACTCAACATTTCATTCAAGAATTAAAAAAATTAAGTTGAGATATCACTTCATATGGTAGGTGTTGGAAGATGGGTAGTTGAAACTGGAGAAAATTCATATGAGAGATAACCTTACGGATATGATAACAAAGCCATTGGAAAAGGATAATTTGGAGATTCACTCAACTTCTATTGGACTTTGAGTTTGAGATTTGAAGAGGAAAAAACAATCTAATGAAAAGATCTAAGGATGGAGTTATATGGTACAGTGAAACAATTTATCTTGAAGTGGGAGATTGTTAAGTTGTGGAACTAAATGGCTTCACAAATAGCATGCTTTAAAAAATTACAGGTTTGCACAGTGACCGGCGTAAGTCACTTAGGAACAACCGACATCAGTTACCTATGCGTGAATGATTTTATTTTAAATGCGGGTTTTAATCCGACCCTTGGTTATAAAGCTGATCAGATTGTTGTAAATGCATAGCTAAGTTGCCTTAATGTTTGTATATGCTTATAACCTAAAAAAATAGGGTTAGAAGAGAGAATGTTATGAAGGAATTCTTTGAGAAAGAAAAGAGAATCTTGAGAATGAAAAGTATTATACATCCACATGAGAGGTGTGCAAGGTTGCAAGTCTTCATTATATTTTCTCTGTAAAGAAAAGAATAATAGATTAGTTGTTTCTTGGTGGATGTAGCCCACACTAGATGAACCACGTTATATCTTGTGTATTTTTTCTTCTTGCATAATTTCCGTGTTTATTGATTGTATGCTTCAATTGAATATAGATATGTAAAACACTAGTATGTTTCTAACCCCAAATAAGGTCACACTTGTAGTAGGTACTTAAGGAGCTATAATAGATGATGTAGATGGAATAACCATAGTGATGGTAGGACTAGAATCGGGAACATCCCTATGAGGTGAAGTGACCAATGGAGATACAACTGTACAATAATATGAACTAATGGGCATAGATGATGTGATAAGAGGAGATGAAACAACAAGAGAAGAAGAAGTGATAGATGGGGGTGACTCATACACAGTGCTAGATGTAATATTAAGAGAAGATAATAATGGAATATGAGATTAAGACTTGGTAGTATGAAAAAAAGGAGAACCAAGGCTATCAACTACTTCATCATGATCAGATAAAGAATCAGAGAGGAGAATGTCACAAGGTGTGATATCAATATGATCACAGGGATAATTTTAGTGGAAAATATTCATAATATGCCAAAATTTTCATTTTAGGAAAATTTGAAAAGGTGATTTTTTCGGAGCAGGTCAGTGTCTTGTTTGCCTAAAATTTATAGTCTATTTTTTTAGGGTTTGGCTTCACCTACATTTGAAAACATCTCCTATAAAAATGTAAGTGTTTCACTGGGTAGTATACTACCGACAGTACCTTACCAATACTGTGAACTAGCATAATCTAAGCACCAGAGCACAATGCATATTTGTTTATTTTTTAGTAGTTAGCTGTCGGGAAACAAGTGTTATTTGTTTATGCAGCAAAAAGTAATATTTTCTGACACACGACAGAGGTTTTCTGTGGAAGGACGATAAGGGGATCTTGTTGATGCATGACAAGGGTTTGGGTGTTGATGGTCGAACACTGATTTTTTCGACACATGACTACACTATTATTGGCGCACGATAGAGTTTTTATCTAATCCGAGACAATGATATTTGTTGAGGCGTGACTTATTGCATTTTCTAACGCATGAAAAAGGTTTTATGTGGACGTGCGAAAAGGAGATATTGTTGGTGTTTAACTAGGGTTTACTTGTTGATGCCTGAAATTGTTCTTGTTGGTGCACAACTGACGTTGTACTTTTTTTGACGAATGAAAGCATTTTCTCTTACATGTGACAATGATATTATTTGACGTATGAATTATTATATTTGGTGATGCATGACCAAGCTATTGTGGACATATGACAATTATCTTGTTGACGAAAAACAAAGTCCTTCTAGATGTCTCATGACAAATTCCTTACTTGTTAACACGCGAAAAACTTACTATTGACAGACGATGTTGTTGTTGTTTGCACACGACTCAGACCTATTGACATAAAAAAAACATTTCAACTTATCCGTTTAGAATAATGGAAGGTGCTAGTGCTCATAATGAGAAGACACAAAAATTAAATAATAAATCTTAAAAGTCATTGTCCAAGTATTTTTGAACCTTTTCTACTAAAGATACCACAACCACTCAGCACCCATATAGCTTCCACTAGAATGAATAAGATTGTAGACTGTGTGGAAGGTAATATTGAGGTGGACATGCATTCTGCATAGTATCAACCAAATACCACCTAGGATGATACCTTGTTAGATCTTAAAGATGTACCTGTTGAGATGTCTAGATCCTAAAGATATTCTTCCTATTGATGTGAGAACCACGAGTGTATCAAGATATTGCACATAAAAATATTCAGCAAAATGGAACACATCTAAATTCAAATTGTGGTTTACGAAAGAGAAAACCAAGTGATTGTGATAATGCTCAAAATTCTACTAAAAAAGTAAAACATTGAAAACGAACAAGAATATGTGGATGATTGAGAGGACATCCAAGTTTGATTGGGATGCCAAATTTTTGTTTATCGAACCTATACAACCTTGTAATTTAGAAGAGATCCCATTTGAATGTACATGTACAATATGTACGTGGAAATTGGGAAGGAAGAAAAAAATGCAACTGACATTGGACACTATAGAAAAACATTGTGAAAAAACAATATTTGACTGTAACGGGGGAGGATGGCCAGAAAATCAAAATACATAGGTGGAAAACTATAAAAAGAATGCACTGTGTGTTAAATACATAGCATAGTATGAAGAAGAGAATAAAAAACACAAAAATCTCATGGAAAAGGGAGGAACGATCACACCGCAAATTGTTAAGATGAATCAATCAAATCTGCATGCAAAAATCATATAGTTCTCTACTTTATTTCACATACTAAAGAAAGGAAGACCGAGTTTCGGATTTCCTTGATTTCAAAGTTTTGTATCAATATAATGGAATTCCCAATGTTTCTCAGTCTCATTGCTCTAATAGTAGTGCTTGGGAAATGGAAAAATTCCTTTCAATGATAGAGAATGAAGATTTGAAAGAGAATGTAAAAAAAGAAAAGTTTCATATCTCTTTCAATTGATGAAGTGACAATAGTCGAAAACACTACATGGGTATGTATCCACATCTATACTTTATAAAATCATATAAGGACACCTCGTATGCTGGGTGTTATGAAAATGGTTGAAAACTGTAATGTTGAAAACCTACATAAAATAGATGTTTCTCATTTGAAATATATTTCTGGAACCACTAATTATGAAATTACTACAAAGTTAGTATCCGTTGGAGAAGATGGTACATCAGTCATGCAAGGTCACCGAATAGGGATTTGTGTTAGATTACAAACAACGATGGCGCCTTATATGCTAGCAATTCATTGTATGGCTCACAGAATGAATTTAGCTTATAACATTGTAAGAAAATACAAAAATGTTGCTAAAGTATAAGAGCTTATAACATAACTTCATGACTAAATGGGAAGCAACCCCAAGTGATTTCTTGAGTTCCAGAAATTCGCAATTGGAATTACAGATGGAAAAAAACTTCTGAAGGATGTTGAGACGAGATAGATTTCTTTGTATGAACCTACATGTAGACTTCATGAGGATTATCCTTTGTTGGTTGGTTTCATGCACAAATATCATTATAAAGTTGACAATGTGAGTGACTTGTTGTTCTATTTAAATTATTTGGAGACATTTCTTACTTTGGTTGGTATTATTCCAATGTTGCAAGGGATCAATACAATGATGAAGCATGCAAAGGGGAGATTATTATATATTATGGATTTTATACTGATGATAAAAATGGTATGTCAGAGTCTTGATAGCTTGTACTATTCCTAAGATAGTTTTGATACACCTTTTTTCAAGAATTGAAAATCTTTATTAGATCTTAAGAATCCAAGTAACTATTTGAGATTTAATCTCCATGATCACCTCTGCATCAATGTTAATGGGAGGGACATACAACTGCAAATTTTTAAAAAACATCGAGATATTACAGGATCGAAAAGAGAAGATGTCCCTGTGAGACGTAATCTCTTTGATTCTGTTATAGTTGAAATAAGAATAAAGCTTAAATTTTTTTCATAATCCTTATCATCAGAAATTAGAGAACGTTTCTCCAAAGATAAAATTCTTGAAGTAATGAGTGTGATGAATCCTAATTTTATGAATACTGAAGATGCTTGTGCAGAATTTGTAAGAAAGCATTTCCATTAATATGTGGGTAGAATAATGTAACATTTCACAAAGACTTCAGAGGTTAAGGGTATGGAAATCAAAGGTATATTTAATGTTGATTTATTAAAGTCTCAATCAATAAATTTTGTAACAACAATGAGGAACTAATATAAAAATTTAGATGAACCTTCTAAGAGTGGTGTTGTTACAAGGCTCTAACGAGGAATCTATCAAAGTATTTTCTAATAAGTAGACATCAGTGAATATTTGAGATTATATGAGTTATGCCAAACAATGATTTTGGGGTCTGTGGAGGACGAAAGGGTTTTTAAGCACTTTATAATGTAGAAAATCAAAACTAAGAAACATGTTAAATAAAAATATGGAAAGTTGCATAAAGTCTTATGTTTCTCTCTACTCCATGGAAACGTTTCCTTTCAAGAGAGAAATTTTGCATTGGAATTCCCTTTCCAAAATAAGAGGTTTAAATAATATAGATATACGTATAACTATTCCCAATAATGAGACTTAAATTGGTGCATTGTCACACTCTATAGAAGATAACATCGACTTTGAAGAAGCTATTGATAATGGATTGTTTCAGATTTAAATATGTATCTCCTTGACCTTACTTTTATATTTTATCTCCTTATATTTTAACTGTGGTTATTTATTCAATTTCATATTAACTCTACAGATGCAAATATTGAATGAGGATTTTTATCATATTTTTATTCAACTCTTGTTATTATTAAAGATGTTACAAGTATATATATTTACATTTATTTAAATACAATTACTTATAAAAAATTTGTTTTATATAATTACTATTTTGGATTTTTCAAATAACAATTTATGTTTTAAAAATTGGTTTGTTACATGCATTTTTCAAATACTAATTTGTAAGGCCTTCAGAGTTCAGATCTACATATTCTTCCACTATTATACTCTTCAAAACTTCCAGAATTCTATTGTCCAAACATGTACATGTTATCATTTGCATTTTCTTTAATCTTTTTGTTTCTTCCTCAATCCACTCAATCATTATTTCATCTTTTTTCTTGAAAGGTGGGTTGACATACATCTGAGGAAGCTCTCATTTTTCATAACTGACAATGTTAGGAAACTCACTCATATTTATACTAATCCATTTTTCACGTGTATTTTTCTTAAATCAAAGATCTTCTAGCATGCTACAAAGGATGATTTCTCATTTTCCTTCCATATGCTTTGTCATAGCTATCTAAAAGACAAGAGGTATCTTAAACCCTATCATATGACATTGCTTGAGTTTTTACAATGAGACTCGAATTGGTGTGTCGTCACACTGTATAGAAGAGAACATCAAATTTGAAGAAGCTATTGATAACAGATTGTTTCATCTTTAAAAAGATATCTCCTTGACCTTACTTTTATTGTTTTTCACCTTACATTTTAACTGTGGTTATTTATTCAACTTCATATTAAATCTACAGATACAAATATTGACTGCGGAGGCTTTTTATCATATTTTTTTCAACTCTTGTTATCATTAAAGATGTTACAGGTATATATATTTACATTTATTTGAATACAATTATTTATAAAAAAAAATTGTTCTATATAATTAATATTTTGGATTTGTCGAATACCAATTTCTATTTTAAAAATTTGTTCGTTACATGCATTTGTCAAATACTAATTTGCAAGGCCTTCAGAGTTCATATCTACATATTCTTCCATTGTTATATTGTTCCAGACGTCCACACTTCTAATGTCAGACATGTATAGGTTATCATTTGCATTTTCTTTAATATTTATGTTTCTTCCTTAATCCGCTCAATCATTATTTCATCTTTTTTTCTTGAAAGACATCCATCCGAGGAATTTCTCACTTCTCGGGACTAACAATGCCAAGAAACTGACCCATCTATCAACTAATCCAATTTTGTGTTGAGTTTTCTTGAATCAAAGATCTTCTAGGATGATATGAAGGATGATTTTTCATTTTCCTTTAGTATGCTTTGTCACAACCATTTAAAAGACAAGAGGTAGCTTAAACCCTATCATATGACATTGCTTGAGTTTTACTATAATGTTTAATTTATTTATGTATTTTTAAAATGCTTCAATAAAGTGTTCAAACTTTGTGGGATAAAATCAAACATTCTAATTTTACAAGTAGAAAGAAGAGGAATTTTCCATATTAAGATGTCTTTGTCCTAAGACATTCTAAATTTTCTTAAAACAATTATCTATTATCATCATCCATGATCATTCTTGAAGCTAAATATATGTCCACACAATTCATCATAATCCATATCTATTTTAATGTCATCATCCACATCTAATGTCATCATGTCATTGATTTATTAGAAGTATATAGAAGAATATTTTGAGATAAGGTTTAAATGTGTAGAAACCAAATACAAAGTTCAAATTTTACAAGTAGAGAGAAGTTTTATCTGTCCTAAAACATTCTATTTTTTCTTAAAATAATTATCCATTATCATCATTCATCATCATCTATATCCATTCTCATGTCATCATATCATTTCAAGTAGAGAGAAGAATATTTAGAGAAGGTTTAAATGAAAAGAAACTTGATACAAAGTTCTAATTTTACAAGTAGAGAGAAGAAGATTTTACTATATTAAGATGTATCTATCCTAACACATTCCAATTTTTCTTAAAACAATTATCCATTATCATCATCCATGATCCTACTTGAAGCTAAATCTATGTCCACACAATTAATAATAATCCATATCTATTTTAATGTCATCAACCATGTCTAATTTCATCATATCATTGATTCACTACTAGTAGAGAGAAGAAGATTTTGATAAGTTTTAAATGTGTAGAAACCTGATAAAGAGTTTGAATTTTACAATTACAGAGAAGATGTATTTTTTCTATACTCCTAACACACTCCATGTTTTTGTAAAAAAATTACCCATTATCATCATCCATCATCCATGATCATGATTGAAGCGAAATCTACGTCTACACAATTCATCATCATCGATATCTATTTTAATGCCATCATCCACATCTAATGTCATCATATCATTGATTCATTACAAGTAGAGAGAATAATATCTTGAGAAGTTTTAAACGTGTAGAAACCTGATACAAAGTTCAAATTTTACAAGTTTAGAGAATATGTCTCTATCCTAGACTCCTAACACACTCCAATTTTTCATAAAACAATTATCCATTATCATCATCCCTGATCATGCTTGAAGTTAAATTTACATCCATGCAATTCATAATCATCCATATCTATTTTAATGTCATCATATCATTGATTCATTACAAGTAGAGAGAAGAAGATTTTGAGAAGTTTTAAATGTGTAGAAACCTGATACAAAGTTTAAATTTTACAAGTATAGAGAAGATGCCTCTATCCTTACAAATTCTATTTTTTCTCAAAACAATTATCCATTATCATCATTCATCATTCATCATCATCTATATCCATTTTCATGTCATCATATCATTACAAGTAGAGAGAAGAATATTTGTAGAAGGTTTAATGAGAAGAAACTTGATATAGAGTTCTAATTTTATAAGTAGAGAGAAGAAGATTTTACTATATTAAGATGTCTCTATCCTAATACATTCCAAATTTTCTTAAAATAATTATCAATTATCATCATCTATGATCGTGCTTGAAGCTAAATCTATGTCTACAAAATTCATCATAATCCATATCTATTTTAAAATCATCATCCACATCTAATGTCATCATATCATTTATTCATTACAAGTAGAGAGGATAAGATTTTGAGAAGTTTTAAATGTGCAGAAACCTGATACAGAGTTCAAATTTTACAAGTATAGAGAAGATGTCTCTGTGCTAACAAATTACAATTTTTCTCAAAACAATTATCCATTATCATCATTCATCATCATCTATATCCATTATCATGTCATCATATCATTACAAGTAGAGAATAATATTTTAAGAAGGTTTAAATGTGAAGAAACCTGATACAAAATTCTAATTTTACAAGTAGAGAGAAGAAGATTTTAATGTATTAAGATGTCTCTATCCTAACACATTCCAATTTTTCATAAAAAAATTATTCATCATCATCATTCATCATCATCTATATCCATTATAAAGTCATCATGTCATTACAAGTAGAGATGAGAATATTTTGAGAAGGTTTAAATGTCTTTGTCGTACCACATTAATTTTTTTCTTAAAACAATTATCCATTATCATATCCAGATTCCATGATCGTGCTTGAAGCTAAATCTATGTCCACATACAATTCATCATAATCCATATCTATTCTAATGTCACCATCCACATCTAATGCAATCATAATTACAAGTAGAGATAAGATTCTGAGAAGGTTTAAATGTGAAGAAGCTTGATACAGAGTTTGAATTTTACAAGTAGATAGAAGACAATTTAAATCTATTTGTATTAAGATATCTCTGTCATACCACATTCCAATTTTTTTTAAATCAAATAATTAACCATTATCATAATGCCATCACATTCAAATCAAACATAAACACCATATATAATCTATAAATTATATATATATAATCTATAAATTATATATATATATATATATATATAACAAGATATAAAAAAATCTAGATAATAAAGTATTTCAAATTTTCAAATTTAAAGTTTCAATTTTTCAACCCTCAATCATGAAATTCATCCCCAGGAAAACTGACATATTTTGTACCCCTTTTCCTAATGGCCTCCCCTCATGCACTCCTTTCCTTAATAGCTTCCCCTCCTGTAACCATTTACCCAATGGCTTGAATAATTCGAGAACTCATAAGATCTTCTGCATAACTGTTTAGATTCTTTACGATTTTTTGTTTGTCCTTTGTCGCATCTCCATGGGATAACAAACTAGCATATGTGTCTGCCTTAGTTTTGAATAAAATCTCAGGGTCGAAGTTATTCTCTTTAATTATCCGCTTTAGTGTATTATTTTGTTTGTTAAGTAAAAGAATATTTTATTTTAAATTCATTATTGCAAATAAACTGTTCTTGACAGTTTCCAAGTGAACTTGGAACACCTTTGCTTGAATATTCAAATTTTCATATTTCAAAAACATAAAAAAAAAGTGAGCTCAATTAAACATATTACTAAAATAATAAAATTTCAAATTAACAAAAAATATTGTTTCAAAGTGACAATACTTACAACCACTATATCTCTCTCGGCATTTACAATTGCCACCAAATCCTTGTCGTTAGACCATTTGTTAAAATATTTCCCATTTTGTTTAATACTTTATATAAAATATTGTCTTTAAAATTTTTGTTATATGTGATAGTCCCACTTCTTGCTTGGGTAAGTAAGGCATCCATCTTCGCAGGTTGATTTTGAACTCTAGCATATTAACTGTCCCTTTGCCAATAATTCTCAAAATGACTTATTATCTCATTGATTAGTAATTTTTCCATTCTCTCCCATTCTATGAGGTGACTAATATTACGTACAATAATCTCTTTGACATGGGATTGACAATCATAACCAATAAAGTTATCTAAAGGAAATGGTACCAATTGTTCACCATATGTATCTAAAGGAGATGATGTTGTTGGAGAGGTATGGGGGATTTTGGGTTGATTATCGTCAGTTTCATCTTTTTGCCTTCGGTTTTCCTCATCCTATTTGCAATAAAATAAATCAATATTCAAATATTGAAATTGAAAGTGAAATGTAAAGAAAATTGAATAAATTACATTAAAATATAAGTATACGTGTTGGCCTTAAATCATCTCACATGTATTGAAAAATCATGTTGGGTCATTGGTATCAATGCCCAAGTAATCTTCATCTAAAGTTATATTATTTAAAACTAATATGCTCATTGCGTTGGGCAAGCCACTGAGAGAGAGGATTGGAATTCGAAATGAGGAGGTAATGTTTAGTGTCCCACTAGGGGACGGAGGAATTGACATGCATTTACTAATGTTCTTTTATCCTGAACCTCTTGTTGGCATTTTGAATCATAATGATGTAGGAGGTGGTGGTGTCATTGTTTGTACATATGTTGAAGGACTGCAATGTACTGAAAATTCCAAGAAAAATTAACAAAATCATTACTAAAACTATTAAACTATGAAATTATATGAAAAAATTCTACACTTGTACTAAAGAAATAAAATCATACCTTGATGTTGAGGGGTAACTTGTCATGGTACTTGAGGTGGCCATGTTGGAGTATTAATTGGTTTTATTTGAGTTGTGTATGGTTGGGATTGCTAAGCAAAGTCTTGAGAAGAGACAATTGCTTGAGGTTGAACTAAGTGAGTTGGCAAAGATGGTTGACAAGCAAGATTATTGTCCAAAGTCCTTACAAGTAAAACAACAGTTGATTGCATGTCAATTCAATATGGTAAATTTTAAATAGAAAATGGTAATTTGTAAATAGTAAATGTTAGGGTATTATGACTCTTACGTTTAACTAATGCAAACACTTCGCTTCTCAGCGATGAGTGAACTTCCATTTCATATTGTGAGTTTGCCGACGCCTCAGCGTGTTATTGGCCTCTTCCTCTTCATGCCACTTTTTTTGTGGAAGGGCCTCTAAAAATCATCTCTACAAATGATCAATATTTAATCAGATTCTAGAAGAACATAATGTTAGTACTGCATAAAAATTCAATCCGAAGTACATAATCAAGACAATAACCATACAAAAGTCTAATGTTGAAATATAAAATATATACCTGTTGTTCTTCAAATCGAATTGACAAATTATTTTTTGTCTTGTCCATACAAGTAGGAATGGGTTTGTCTTTTAAATTAAAAAGAGCCTTGTAGTAAAGGCCAAGGAGATATTTTGTGGAGTGAATAACTAGTTTTTCTGAAAGTAATGCATTTGTAATGTCATTTTTTATTTTATTGGATAAAAAGGACTACCAATCAAATTTTAGCTTTCCAATAGTTGTAAGAATGTATGTAATAGCCCAATTTGGTATACTCGTTTTCCAACCCTGCAAAACAATTTTAGCTTGAAATAAATAAATCATGGTAGCAAGTAAGTGGTGTGCAATTACTTGTGTATCCACACCTCATCTTGATTTATCGGCGTGAGCTGCAAAAAGTCATTGAAATTAATATCAATTTGAATTGTATCAAAATAAAAAACTAAAAATATCAAATGAAAATTGAAAACATATTGCATGTATAATCAACATGGAAACCGAAAGTAGATTCGAGGTGCTTCTTATCATTTTCAACAAGGGTTTCTTTTGTTGTAACTATGGGGGAATTTTTATACAGAAGGATTTTCAACCAAAGGATATCAGTTGGATGGAAACTTAATTGAAACTTATGACCATCATAAATAGTAAGAGTAAAAATACCATCCTCTGTATGGTACAAGGAGAGAAGGTAATTTAGAATGTCATGATCAAACTCAAACCATGGCATCTTAACAAGCCCATCAAAATCACATACATCTAGTAAATCCTTGTAATCTATATTAATTTGCAAAATTGTCTGAAGGTGGGGGTATAACAAGTTCCTATATTGTATCTTGTCCTTGGATAGGTCTTGTGGGTTGACTGGATTTTCCATTTGATCCTGGTCTTGAGCTTGGTTTGCACTTGAATTTTTCATTATACTTGAGCTTGATTGGAGAAGTTTTATTTTACTTGTGCTTGACTTGAGCCACTTGATTGTACCTAAGCTTGATTCCTGTAAACACCTTAATTTCACATCTGTCCTAAATCAATTAATTCATGTTCCTCATTTCCCAAAAAAATAAAATTCGAATTAATAAAATATAATTTGATTAATTATCCATTTCAAAATCCAAAAATTAACCCAATCCTCACCACATGTCATTATTCTCCATGTTTTTATACTATTGAAATAAAAATTCAAAATCAAATCCTCACCCACTCTTCGTGGTCCCCACTCACCTAAAATCCTCCACTTACAAATTCAAAATTCAAAATCAAATCCTCACCTGTTCTTCATGGTCCCCACTCACCTAATCTTGCACACATTTTCAAAATATGATTACTTAAATTACTCTATGTTAATTACTCCCCCAGGCTATAAATACAACCTTACCCCTTCCCTCTAACGACACGGAGAATAATCTTGAATGCCATGTCTAAGTTATTACATCCTTTGAGAAAAGAACATCCTTCTACCTCATCCTAATGCCCAAATAGAATCATTCTGAAGCACCCCAAATCCATAGTCCTTTTACCCATTTGGTGCAAAGAAAGTGGATCATTGTTACAGGAAGTCATTTCTCCGTCTTAAAGAAAAGCACCTACATATCACACAAGCAGGGCTCAATCTAAGTTTCCTAGCCCATTCTGAGGTTTGCTACGGAATGTGAAGGAAGAGGTATAATTGTTGGTATTTTACTTCCTTGTTAGTAGTTTATTTTTCCTAGCTTACATTCTGGCACGCCCGGTGGGACTTTTGTTCTGTTACCATTAATTTCCCAATTAGTAGTTTTATATGTTATTTGTTTATTATTGCTCGTTATTATGTCATTTTTCATGCCTTATGGCCTTCTTTGGTTAACATTCATGTTGTGGGTGGTGTTTTTGTTGTGTGGTGTCTTGTCTTGCACCTGCAGATTGTATTAACAATGACATTATGGTGCTCATCATCTCTTTGATCTCCTCAGTGCTCAGTGTCTAGTAGAATGAATATTCATCACTTGCTCTAGATACTCGTGTGTCACCGTAGATAAAAACATTGGTATGAGAAACCAATCCAGAAATTCATTTTGAAGTTGCCTCTGGTCAATTGAATTTGATACTCAAAATTTGTAGTGTATACTCTTATTATACGAATTTAATATTCCAATTAGTTTTCTAATTTCTTTTACTTTCATATGGTCTTCTCTGTCTAAAACCTACACATAAAACAAAACAAAAAAAGATTATTATTATTAAAAAAATCAAAATAATACAAAAAATATATATTTTGTATTTTGCTTAGCTCGTATATTCATTTCAATCTCAAATCTATATAGCTTTTCATGTTTATGATATAAACACACACACACACACACAGATATATATGTATTTATTTATAAATAAAAGCACACTGTACATATCCTAACTACACCTACCCATAAATCTCAGCCCAACTTTATCCTACATCGCATTTTCTATCACCCCCTAACTACCTAACTTCCATGCCACTTCATCTCTAAGTTCCACATCCATCCATCCTATCTCATCCCTTCCCCGTCGCCCATTCTCCCTTTCTCCCATTCTCCTAACTCCCGATTCATCATTATCCCCAACCTCCTAGAAAAGCTTCTTATCCCCCCTCCCTGCAATTCCAACCCAACTGACCTCACGCCACTCATCCCAACTTCCCACACAAGCCATGTCCTCGCACCTTGATCTCCCTTCCCTGAAAAATCCCCATTCCTTCCCACTTGGCACCACTCCTGTCATCCTAACCTAGCTACCCACACCCCAGCCACTTAGCCATTCCACATAATTCATCTCTTCATTTATCCCTCCTCGGATTCCCACATAGCCCTCTCCCAACCTCCATGCCAACTCATCTCCCATCTCCCCGTATACCCATCCTATCTCCTCCCTTCCACATCAACCTTTTCTCCCCATTCCTTCCTTCCAACACCACCATCCCTTCCCTTCTCGTCCATCCCTCTCTCCATCTAAGTTCCCATTGCAAGCTCGCTCTCTCAACTCGTCTCCATCCCCACTTCACCACTCACTCCCCTCATCCGAACTCACATCCCATCTCCCCTACCCCTGCTCATCCCCAAACCCATCCCCGTGGACACCCCCAATCCCCCACTTGGCTCTACAAAATAATTCCTTACCCTACTCTGTCATTACACCGCACAACATTTTTTAAAAAAAATTAACTTTCCACGATATTCCTAGTTGTGTGTTTTATATGCATTACTATGCACCATTTTATTTGTTGTAATATGATGCCTCCTTGATAACCCATTTTCCTTTCTTTGATTCTACACTAGCTCAAAGTCTTGGTTTTTAATCATCCTTCCCTAGCTCATTTTCCACACCAAACTCGGCCTCCAATATATCACCTAACTACTTTACACCAGCCATATTTGTTTTCTGTGAATGGTCAAAACTTGGCTGGCAGTCTTCTCCAATACACATTGATCCTTTTTCCACTTGGCCTTGCATGTTCTCAGTGGCATTTGTCACCGAATCTTCCATCCATGTTCATTCATTCCATCGTTGAATGATGCCATACACGGCGGTCGTTGAGTCCTCTTTTCTATGTACCATTTTTCAATGTTCCCACTTAGATTTCTTATAACACTTAGGTCCCTCACCCATATTTTCCATTTCATTCTCAAATGTAATTCTCGTGTTGCATTAAGTCCGCTTAATCAATATCCCATATTAGATCTCCGTTAACAATTTCAAATCCAATTGTTTTTATCCTCCTTAAAGTCTACGTTATTGTCATCTAAGTCTGCCTTTTCATCTGAAAAGTATATTGCACTCCCATCCATTTATCTATTCGAGTTATTTTTGTCGATTATTTTCTCTTTATCCATATTTGATTACGTCCCCTGTTATTAACCACTTAATTTTTGGTCAAGCATTGTCTTCTAGTTTTTTAGCAATCGGTTAATTCTCACAACCACCAAAACGACTGGACATTTTAATTTTTGCTAATCATATTTTCTATCTATGTGACTAATCATAGTGTTTAATTTTTTCAAGATATTACGACACTTTGAATATTTTCATATGCTGCCAAAGATTAATTTTTACAACTAATACACGAACCATTCCCAGTTCGCAAGATCTTGCTAACCATTTTCCAATCATGAACGTTGAAAAATTAGGTTCCTTGGATGTTTCACCTCAGTGTCCTATTTCCATACTTTTGACATTATCTCCACACCTTGCCTACTTATATAATGCTTTTGGATATATCTAGTTGTCATTTTTCTTATTTTTGTGAAGTTAGTTGCTAATCATAACGCCCCTACAAGTATGCTCTTCTCTCGCACTTAATAAAGTGACCTTGAGAACCAGAAATGTAGTGGTGTGGTATTAATCACTAGTTTGCAATCACGATTAAGTGCAATAATTATCCACATTATTTTCAAAATCTATCTCAATTGTATTCACGTATGCTCTTTTCCCACACCTTCGAGTGATCTGGAAAATTAGAAAACGGTCGTGATTGTTTAGTTCTTTTTCTAACATTGCATGACCCCCAATCAAATTGTCAAATTTAAATCAACATTTCATACTAGTGGGCCATTTTGTAGCTTAATTAAAATAATTTAAATTAGCTCTATTTTTGATCAATTTTTAGATGTGTATGCTCTTTTCCTGCGTCTTCGAGCGATCTGGAAAATTAAAAAAAAAAGCACAATCACTTTTCTAACATTTTGTCTATAGGATAACTACTAATTTGTTTTTTATAGGACCGCGTCACTAGAATATTGTCAAAAAAACACAAAAGAAAACAAAAAATCCCAGAAAAATACCACAATTCAAATAAAACTACTGAAAACCAAAAAAAATTTAGCACCCTCAGGTACGCTTCCATTTTCTGCCAGTAATATGTTTCAAGTCGGAAAGAACTTGTGTATAATCACATCATCATTCTTGTTTTTTCACGTAGTAGAGGTGGATTTAATCACCACCAACACTACACTGGTGATGTGGAATTGACTACCATGTACCAACAAAATTCACATCTGCATTACACTTTGAGACATAGTCTCATCACATCGTTTTGTATTTACCTCACCCCTTCTCTTCACTTACATGTAATGTTGTCGTGTTGTGCATGTGAGTCACGGCTAAATAGTTGTAACAATGAATCCTGGGCATCGTCCCTATAAATATTCAGGGAGTTATAAGGAAACCATACACATTCATCCCCCCATCACCTTCCACCTTTTCACAAAACCTGTTTTGGACATGTTGATTCACTCCAAAACAGGTGAGTAAGAATTGGTGAGTCTCCTCTAGTGCTCTAAGGGTTCCCCATACCAATTCTATCCCCATAAAGAATTAGGTATATCAGGACTAGGGTATATCAAAGGACACATATTTTTCAGAGTAATAAGAGCTTGCATCCATCATTTAACAACATACTTGTATGATTGCATGAAACAATGATCGTTCCTGAAGAATTTACCTCCTAAAGCCAGAACAATTAGATCCACATGATTGCTTGTTGTTTGAAAACAAAATAGTTTAGCATTGTTTTATCATAAAACTTGGTTGATATCAATGTGTTCATTATTAAATTTTAAACCCTAGTTGTGTTCCACAAAAAAAATCAATTCTCGACCAATTCAATAACAAGCGAAAACATCCAAACACTCCAACAACGCATACCAAAACATCACACCAATTTCATTAGCTTGCTTTAGTTAACATTACAATCCCTCATAGCTCATCTTTGGCTATATCCAACTGATATTGAGTGGCTAGCATTCACTCCCCATATCATCAATTGTCAAAACATCCTTCATAGCTTGTTTCTAGCTATATCAAACTCATATTGGGTGACTTGTTTGAGTTCACTCATTATTTTTTCCACCATCACGTTTATCCAAATCATAGCCAACACAAGTCCTTTCATAACTCATTTTGAGTTATATCCCAACCATATTGAGATTAACCTGTATGGGTTACTTTCCCTGTCAACAATTCAGAGCTTATTCAAGCCAAATCTACACAACCTGCAACAAATTCCCTAATAACTCATCTTGAGTTGCATCACCATCATATTGAGATAGATTTTTTGAGTTACTCTCCTTATCAATCATCATGAGCTTATTCGATCTAAATCCAATGTAATTAAGTTCTCATTTAATCAAACCTGCTTAAAATTTCTACCCACTTTTCAGCTTAATCAGACACATTTCATCATGGTATTCACACGTAGTCACAATCATGAAAATCATGATGAAGAATTCACACAACCAAAACTCACCAATGAAGAACAAGAACAAGTCAATCGGGTGATAGAACAAAAAAAATAATGAATATTTATTACGCATCCTATCCATGGGGGCAAAACAACCCCCTGACTTTGGGATGGAAAATTTAAACAAACTTATCGACAATGATGAATCAAGTTATCACAACAAAATACCAAAAAAATCCAAATGGCACTTTGGCTGATGAGTTATTCACTAAAATCCAAGACTTAACAAAGAAACTTGAGGAAGCAACGGCCAGAGCTGAAAGATTAAAAGACCTCAATCTAGACTCCAATACTCATGACATTTTTGATAAACTATCCCATGCCTCTCCATTCACACAAGAATGAAAACATATGAAAGACACCATTCAGGGACTACAAAAACAATCAAAATAATTCAACTTTGAATAATTATGTCCTTATCCATTTAATACAGATATATCACGCTTACCATTCGTGTCATCCTTCGAAATCCCAAAGTTTGTTAAATACAAAAGCAAAGGTGACCCCCGTGAACATGTCAAGGAATTTTACATGCAATTTTAGGAAGTTAGCTATCAAGACATGTACCTTTTATGATTATTACCCCAAAGTTTAGGAGGACACGCTTTAGACTAGTTTTTCCATCTTCCTAAAGGGTCGGTCACGACATTCCCAGACTTATCAGAGAAATTCGTCAAACATATTTCTTATAACTTAGACTCAGAAATAACCATGCTTAATCTCTATAACACTGGCAAAGGAAAAATGAAAACTTTTCCTCCTTTTTACAACGATGGCGAGGACTTGCAAGATAATTTTCCTGCTCAGTACCCGAGAGACAACTAGTTATCATTTTTTTCCTAATCTCAATTCCGAATTATCGTTCCATATGTAAATGCATTGTCTGAATATTTTCAAATAAGTCATCAAAAAAGGCACATAAATCGAAAAACACCTCATTTCTAAGGGATTACTTAAAGCATCCTTTAGGGACCAACCTTATAGAAACACCCCTCAGAACCAAGAAAAATTTAAATTCTTGAACCGGAATCGAAATATAGTCAATGATGGCGTTACTAATTCCCACCATGTCTGAAATGTTCAAAACCATCCCATCAATACATTAAAATCCAAACAACCAATCATTATCCCTAGAAAGGAAGTTCCTTCTCAAGACCAACAAAGATAGTTCACTCCTCTCGGAGTAAGTTTATCTAGTGTCTTTCGTCATTTGACAAATTTCAATATGATTACATATCCCATCATCAAACCCTTTGAATAAGGACAGACCAAACGAAACTGGTATAAGGACAATGAATATTTTGATTACCATCACATAAAAGGCCATTCTACAGATTGATGCATGAAAGTCCATCATTATGTCCAAGACCTGATTGAACGTGGGGACATAGAAGTTGAAAATAAGATAAAAACACCTAGTGAAAAACTTCACATGTTCAAAAATCCATTCCCTAGCTATGATAAAAATTTAAAAGATAAGGTTCAATCATCAATCAATTTCGATTATGACTCAGTCATCTCAACCATAGACTATGACCAAGACTTAGTGGAAACTATAAAGATTAGAACTGACTGTACGATCAACACTAGACAAAAAAAAATGGGTCCCTACAACAAAAAATCTGCCACTTTGTCCAGCACATCACCTCATAATCCACCATCTAATTCCACCACCAATTCCTCTCCATAACCTACATCATCATTCAATATTGTAAAACAACTAGAAAAGACTACAACACAAAATTTCATCATGGAACTACTTAATTATTCTCCCGCACTACAACGCATCCTTATGCAAACATTAAATAACGTTTGTCTCCCTAAGGAAATCAATTCACAACAATTCCAGGATTTAATTGCACATCTTACAATCCCCAATCCTATTTTATCTTTTGGTCCCACTGACCTTCTTAATCCCAACATTGCTAATAATCATTCTTTATACATCAAGGGTTATATAACTCATCGTAAGATCCAACATGTCTTAATCGACCATTGGATCGACATTGAAAATTTGTTCCATGAAAATTTTAATTTTTCTATATTACACTGAAAATGATTTACAAAACAATATCATAACCATTCGTGGGTATGATAATAGCGAGAGAGAAGTTTGAAGGGAAAAATCATGTTGCCTCTCAAAGTTGGACCCATCACCTTAGACACGGTCTATCATGTCGTGGATGTAGAAGTTTTATATAACATTCTTGTCAGTCGAACATGAAATTCATGCCATGAAATCCATCCCATCAACATTTCACCAATGTATTAAATTTCCTCATTTGAATAAGGAATTTACGTTACGTGCAGATCCCCAACCATTAGAGTATTGTTGATTCCTCGAAGGACGGTATTGACATGATCACTATTGTCCCTCAACAGATAAGTATGTATCACCTCACATAATCCCTATTGAAACACACATCTATCCAGATACATTATCTAACACTTATATGAAACCATCATCTTCTAACCGAAACACATTTTCCAATCCATTATCTTCCGTTAGTCAACAATCTTCAAACCAGTCCTCCTCCCACTAATCAATCATTTTCTTCCACTAATCAAGCTTCTTCTTCTAGAAACAATTATTCCACCACACCATCTTCTTCCTTTCCTAACCAACCTTATTCATCCAACCATGCCTCTTCTATTAAGATCCCTTCTCTTGTGAATAACCAAACTTCATCCGTCAATCCACCCCCTTCTTCTTATATAACCCATTCTCTTCATCTTTTAAAACTACCAAACTGACTTCCCCACCACATGTGGTACCTATTGGTCCCCCATCCCACACATTTAAAATCATTGACATAGGATGTGGTGAATATCAATTTCAAAATATGGAAGACTCCTTTTATATCGAAAAATCCCCACATAGCTATGGAAAACCTAATGCTCCACATATGAGAATCCATCCCACTTACCAAATGGGATAGTCAGTTTGGAAAAAGTTTGGTTATCTTGACAAAAAACATATTCCAAGTTCTTTAGGATCTTGGTTATATAATGATGACTTTTCTCCATGTTATGACATGAGGTCTCCACATAGCCTTTTTGAGGACCTCGCTGAAACACATATTTGTTGTAAATATTTATCTTTTAATGTCATCAATTTTGAGCCTACACATCCAACTCTCATAGACCATAGCCAACCACATCATATGGCCATTGACATGTTCCAAAATGATGAAGCCATCGAAGAATTCCTTGGAACTCGCAACCAAATCCATACTTCTGACCATAGAAAAGGATTTGAAATCAATATAAATGAATCAACCTATTTTGGTGAAGAGATAAAATATTCAAATCCTTCACCCTCAGAAAATTTGGATCAGAAATGCAAACAGAGGATTTCCCATAGTCAAAATCTCACCGCCACCCTATCCAAAAAACATGTCAACAAAAATTCCCAACATTACACACAAAAATCTTGTACTAACCCCCCTAAAACACTTGACACCAATGACCTACATCAACCATTAGCATCATTCTCCAAAAAGGATACATCTAAAATTCTTGTAGAAGAAACTAAAGACATAAACATTGGCATCACTGAACAGCCAAAATTTTTACAACTTGGCATTAGTCTGTCTATCCAAGAATTCATGGAATTCACAACACTCCTTATTGAATTCCAATATATATTTGCATGGACATATAAGGACATGCCAAGCCTAGAACCATCTTTTGTAGTACACCATCTTTTGGTACATCTAGATGCAAAACCTGTAAAACAAAATCTATGCATAATGCATCCCCAACTTGCATTGCTTGTCAAATCCGAACTTAAGAAACTCTTGGAAGATGAATTTATCAAACCTATCGATTATTCGGCATGGATATATAACATAGTTCTCATCACCAAGAAAAATCCTAACATCAGAACATGCACAGACTTCCGTAACATCAACAAGGCTTGTCCCAAAGATTAATTCCCCTTTCCAAATATAGACATGATTGTTGATTCTACGACAGATCATGAAATGCTTTCCTTAATGGATGGATTTTATGGTTACAATCAAATAGGTATTGTCGAATGATATCAACATAAAATGACATTTCTTGTTGATATATGACATAGAAATGAATGTCATCTTCTATGATATGTTACATGATATCATGGAAATTTATGTTGATCATATATTAGCAAAATCAAAAACATGAATAGGACATCCAGGTGTGTTGAGACACATTTTTTATAGATTACACGAGTATAAGGTTCATATTAACCCAAAGAAATGTATGTTTGGAGTGACCTCTGGTAAATTTTTAGGTTTAATTGTCTCATAGAGAGTCATATAAGTGGATCCTGCAAAAGTCAAAGCCATTATGGTAATGCCTCCTCCTCAAAACCTAAAACATTTATACAGTCTTCAGGGAAAGATACAATCTATTTGGCTTTTCATATCACAGTTGGATGATAAGTGCCATCACTTTAATCAATTACTCAAGAAATATGCACAATTTCACTAGAACCATGATTGCCAAAACTCTTTTGCTAAGCTACAAGAATACCTCTCTAGCCCACCTATTCTTATGTCACTAGTCACCGATAAACCCATGTTGCTTTATACATCTACCACTAAATATTCCATAGGAGTTTTATTAGCACAACATAATGATCAAGAAAAAGAACAGGTTGTATATTACCTTAGTCAAACACTTATTAAGCATGAAGTACATTATTCCCAAATCGAAAAAAGTATGTTTAGCGGACACCTTTGCATTCCATTAGTTACATCGTTACTTTCTCAATCACACAAATAAATTTATTTCCAAGATTGATCCTCTCAAGTATCTTTTGTCCAAACCCATTATCACAGGAAGAATTTCTAGTTGGGTTGTATTACTTAGTGAATTTGATGTCAAATTTATTCTGCATAAGGAAATTGAAGGATAGGCCCTTGCAGACCAAATTACCGAGGCACGCCTTTCTGGCATAGAACCACTTAATTTTTCTTTTCCTGATGAAGATCTTCTACACATAGACATTGTGCCATCTTAGACTCTATTTTTTTATGGATCTTGTAATCTACATGGCTCAGGGACTGGTATTTTTTCTTGTCACACCTAGCAGACACGTTATCCCCAAATAATTTCACTTAGCATTCCCATGTACCAATAATATCATAGAATATTAATCTCTAATCATAGGATTAAAAACTGGCTATATCTTAGAATCTTACAGAATTAATTGTATTTGGTGATTCTTTACTTATCATCAAGCAAGTCACTCAATAAATACCATGTCAAAGATGAAAAAATTATCCCATATAAATGCATGGTGGATATTATTTGAAGCTATTTTTGATTAATTAGCTTTTATCAAATCACTAAAATTCATAATAAATATATCGATGCTATGGCAACCATCAGATCCCTATTAGAAATTACATCTAGTCAACCCTAGGCACATTTTCTCCTAGAACATCTTTTAATGCCTGCCTATGATATTCCTAAAAACACTATAGTATGTGAGATCATGGGTTTGAATAACCCTTAGTACAATGATATTTATACCTTAATTCATGATAAAACATTTCCGACCAACATGAAACTAATGCATAAGCGTGCTTTAGTACAATGTGCCTCTTGTTACACCATTTTAGAATAAACCCTTTATAAATGAGGATATGATGGCACCCTTCTCCAATGTCTTAATCAGGAATAAGCCTCGAGTGTCCTAGATAAAGCCCATTCTTGTATTTCTTGAACGCACATGAATGATATAGCCTTAGTTAATAAAATCCTACTAGTTGGATATTATTGGCCCACCATGGAAAGTGACACATGTTATTTTGTCAAACGATGTCAAGTATGTCAAAAGCATGGAAATCTTATCCATGCACCTTCCTCAAGCATTACAATCAATAACCACAACCATGGCCCTTCTCTCAATGGGGACTTGACCTCATTGGTAAAATTATACCAACATCGTCCCGATGGACATAAGTTCATCATTACCGCTACTGATTACTTTGCTAAATGGTTGAAATTTATGCCTCTCACTTATGTTACTGGTATCCAGATATCGAAATTCATTTTTAATAATATCATCTATGGAATTGGTATTCCATCTGTTATGGTCGGAGATAATGGAAAATCATTTAAAAACCAGGATGTAAAGGACCTAGCCAGACATTTTCGCATCAAACTTAAGTGGTCCACTCCCTACTAGCCTCAGAGTAACAGTCAAGTGGAAGCAACCAATAAGACCTTAAAATCCATCATAGAAAATATTTTCAACACCCATGGACGTAATTGGCATACTCAAATTTACCCTATTCTTTGGGCTTACCGTACATCTTACCACACGCCTATCGGAGCCACCCCATTTTCCCTTGTTTATTGTTATGAAGCCATTTTACCTATTGAGATATAACTCCCATCCTTGAGGATCTCCCTTAAATATGTAATTAATGAGGATGAATACCGACAGTCATAGCTTCAAGAGCTTGAGCTTCTTGATGAAAAATGACTTAATGCTCTCAATCATCTTCAAGTCTATCAAAACTGACTGCAACATAGTTATCATGAAAAGGTAAGACCTAGAGAATTTGAAACTGGAGAACTCGTTTTAAAATAAAATCAAAAGAATACCACTAAAGAACGAGAAAAACAAGGAAAATTTGAGACTTGATTGGTTAGGACCCTATGTAGTTTTAGTTAAATTTTTCTCTGGAGCCTATAAGTTGACCACTAAATATGGTCACGATCTTGATGAACCAATGAATGTAGTTCATTTAAAGAAATTTTATCCTCGAGATGTTCACTATTCTAGAAAACAACAATGTGTAAATTGTTCCTTATGTCTTACTTATCTTTGAATAATATAAATTTATTCGTTTCCATTGACAGATATTTTATTTATCAAAATCACATCTTCATATTTATCGTCATGAGACAGGTGCTAATATATATCCTATTAAGTTTGTGAGTATCATACTTCTTATAATATCTCCTATTTTTAGTCACTTCCACCTATGGTCATACCTAGAAGCTTATTGATGGTAATATATTCCCTTAAAAAACATTCTCTCTTTCATAACAAATCTCTAAATTTCTTTACCTAGTTTGTTTGGTCATCCATCTTAGTCTTTGAATGTTGAACCCTCGCGTCCTACTAGTCATGTGGGGCTGAGATTAGGGGTAGACGTTTCTTTCCAAATACAAAGCACTATTGTAAAATTCTACCGATTCAATAACTTATGAATAATTCACTGTAACATCTTTCGTCCTTTATAATCTTTGGAGTTGAGCCCACACTTCTTACTGGTAGTGTGAGACTGGGAATGGAGGAATGTTTCATTACTCAACTATGTATTGTCTTCGGTGATAAACCCTTGCCTCTTACAAGTGGCATAGGGAAAAGCATAGATTTTTATTCTCATAAAAGCATAAAAAAATTGCAAAACATTCAAAAATTCAAAAATCAATAATCAAAAACATTCAAATAAACAAGACAAAAAGGAAATTCACTCACCTATGATTTTGCTTTGATGATGAGCCCTTTCTTGTCACTAGTAGTATGGGGCAAGGCATAAGGATTCATTTAAAAAATACAAAATCTTATAATACTTACAATTAGAGAATCCCTAAAGAAGTAATTTAGATGCCTAAGTGAAGAGAGAATTATCCCTTCACTTCATATCTTACTAATCAGCAGGCCATGTAACTGTTTAATTCTAGCATGTGACTTATAAAGTGAAGACCAGTTTTGAAACTGGTTGAGTAACGTTATGAAGAATTGAGTCAAAATTTCCCAAAGGAATTGTTGTTAGCATTTGCCTCTATACACATTATCTACCTCCTGCGTCTTTCTTGATTCTTGGTGATGAGCCCACACATCTTACTAGTTGTATGGAGTCAAGAATGGAGCTAAACTTCTTTTCATCATATCAGCATCAGCATATCCCACCAATGGAATGAGAATTTGTGTTATTCTGAGGATGAGTTACCACGAGGAACACAATACGTGTAGATAATATCCTAGTTTACCACCTTTCAAAATAAGTCTACATTCGAGTCCATCAATTGCCAATAATAGTGTAAAAATCCAAAAAATCCATGAACATTAGAAAAAAATTTCCAAAAATCCAAAAACATTAGAAAAAAAAAATCCAAAAATCTAAAAATATTATGAAAATTTTCCAAAAATCCAAAAACATTATAAGCACTCATCAAAAATCCAAAAGCATTAGAAAAAATCCAAAAATCTAAAAACAATTGGAAAGCTGTAAAAAAAATCCAAAAAAATTTATAAACAATTGTTAATAAAAACAGAAAAAAAAACCAAAAAAAATAGAAACAATCGTCAAAAATCTAAAAAAAAACATTAGAAACACTCGTAAAAAATCCAAAAATCTCCAAAAAACATTGGAAAATCTATATTTATATAATAAACACAAATAAAAATATTGTAAACTCCACAAAATCGCAAAAACTCTAAAATAACTAAGACACTTCAACCTTTGAACTAGTATCCCTAACGAAATGATCCAATCACCTTATGTCTACCAAATTCAAACCACTTCTCCTCACGTGAATCCTCGCTTGGGGAAAATCTGGCTTTTATTGTTTCCTTGTTTAAGGACAGTAACCCAATACATTACTATGTCCTCGTACCCCTGCTTGGGGGCACATCCAATCAATCCTCACTGTGGAACACGTTAGGGACATGTTTATTGGTTCTTGTGTTGCATTAGTAATTATAAATTATTAATTTCTTTCTTGTATCTTGATATATTACATGGGGCATCTTGATTCTAAGTATCCTGGTGGACTCTCTAATATTCTTATGTTATCTGATTGCATATCATACTAGGGTATCATAATTTCTTCATGGCCTCTATCTATGCTCTCTTCCATTTGCATATCGTACTAGGGCATCAAACCTTTTTTATACCCCCTGTCTATGCTAGCACGCATATTACAATCTAGTCATCCTAATGTTTTTTTATCACGATGCATCCTGTTATGTGCTATATTAAAATTAAGATACTTTTCATCATGAGAGTATCTTTCTACATGATCAACATCTTACTTTGCACCACATCCATTCACCCATACTAATACATACCCTACTTTGGGAATCCTACTTTATCACCGTTTCTGTTTGTGAATCCTACTTGAAGATTTATCTCAAGTAGCATTCACTATCCAGCAACTCCTTCTCCCCCACCATGATCACCATGTATTTTATCCATTCATTCTCACTCCTTGTCCCCATATTACCCTTCTCACCATTCATGTCCCCCTCTCACCCATTTGCATTCTTTCCTTCCACTCTTCTACTTCCCGTTTGACAATCTTACTTAATAACCCCTTTCTATATGGAATCCTCGATGGAGGTTTACCGTCTCCCTAAGATCTTCCTATTGTAGAAGCTTCTTCACCACCTCCCCTCTCATCAAACCAAAATCACCACCGCACACATCCTCTCATTCCACCTCTTCTTCTTATCATTCTTGCATCATTACTCTCACCACGCGGGCATCCCAATAAAGGATTCCCCTCAAACTCTCCACCCTTCACTACATATATTCCTTCATCCATTCATGTTACACTCCTTTGTTTTCTTTCTTCCTTATTATCACCTCATCTCGTATCCTCTTCTGCTCAGGCATACATCACTCACTCTTTTCTCATCCTTCCCCAAATCTGTCTTATGCCTAGTCATCCTACTTACATGCTCTCCTATTATGGAAAATTCACTTGAGGGTTCCCCTTCAATCCATTTTGTCATACCCTATTCCCACCTACTCTATCATCATTCTTCTTCTTCTTCAGCTTGGCAATTTTACTTAACCATTCCGGCCACATGATAATCTTACTTAAGACTTCCTCTTAAGGATGATCTACCCTATGGCCTTTGCCCATCCCATCATATTTCCACCATCCTATTTCTCCTGCCTCTCATCGTGATCATATTCTTCAGCCTACCATTCCACCCCTATACCCAATACAATTTTGTCTTTCTCCTTGCATATCATCCTTGTCAGTTAGGTGATCTTATAAAACTACTCCAGCGGCATGACAATCTTACTTAAGAGATTATCTTAAGTATGGCATGTCATCTTACACTCGCACATCACTCTACATTCTCACCATCCATATTTTATCTTCATTCCCCATCATCACATCTTTTTACCACCACTATCACCATCCTCTTCTTGGCAATCTTACTTAACCACTCGCCTGGCATGGATATCTCACTTAAGAGTCCCTCTTAAGTATGATCTTTCTTCTTGCCTTTCCCCATCACTACACACCCTTCACCCTTCACTTTTTCTTGGTATTCCCCACTATCATATCCTTTCACCTCCTTTTCCATTCTCACAAACACCACTTATCACTTCTCAACTTATCATCTCCAGTTTTTTCTCACTTGGATATCTTCTTTAACCACTTACATTGCATGACAGCCTTACATCAGGGTCCTCCCTACGCTAAACTTGTCATTGTGAACTTTTCCCTCACCTCATTCTTCATTCACTTTGTTGATCACTTCTTCCACTTGGTCTCTCCTACCAACCACATTTTCCTCCTACCATTATCCTTTCTCCACCTATCATCTTATGACATATGTCTAATCTCTTCCACATACAATCATGTTATTTTCCCCCATTCTCCCCTTCTTAATTCATCATCCTTCATAGCATTTCTTCCCATTATTTTCATGTCTTGTTGCTTCATCCTCACCTCGTTCATCCTCATCTCCCGCATCCTCTCCTCACTTTCACCTAGGTCCCAACTCATCCCTCCCATTTTATTTACTCTTTCCTCTTCATCTTCTCAAATCCTCCCACATTTCTACCCACACACATGTTTTGTCATTATTGTTAACATTCCTCTATCATTCTTTCATCATCATCTTTTATTCCCATGCTAATAATTGTTTATGGAATTTCCCTAAAAATCATCAATCCTCATTCTGTATGACCTCGTTCACTCCCTTGGACCTTCTAGAGTTTCCCTTCATTCCTTCCCTCCTCTACGTCCACTACCTTCTAAAGTTTCCCTTCATTCCTTCCCTCCTCTACGTCCACATGACAATCTTACTTAAGACTTCCTCTGAAGGATGATCTTCCATATGGCCTTTGCCCATCCCATCATATTTCCACCATCCTATCTCTCCTGCCTCTCATTGTGATCATATTCTTCAACCTACCATTCCACCCCTATACCCAATACAATTTTTTCTTTCTCCTTGCATATCATCCTTGTCAGTTAGGTGATCTTATGAAACCACTCCGGTGGCATGACAATCTTACTTAAGAGATTATCTTAAGTATGACATGTCATCTTACACTTGCCCATCACTCTACATTCTCACCATCCATCTTTTATCTTCATTCCCCATCATCACATATTTTTACCACCACTATCACCATCCTGTACTTGGCAATCTTACTTAACCACTCGCCTAGCATGGATATCTCACTTAAGAGTCCCTCTTAAGGATGATCTGTCTTCTTTCCTTTCCCCATCACTACACACCCTTCACCCTTCAATTTTTCTCGGTATTCCCCACTATCATATCCTTTCACCTCCTTTTCCATTCTCGCAAACACCACTTATCACTTCTCAACTTGTCATCTCTAGTTTCACTCACTTGGATATCTTACTTAACCACTTCCATCGCATGACAGCCTTACATCAGGGTCCTCCCTACGCTAAACTTGTCATTGTGAACATTTCCCTTGCCTCATTCTTCATTGACTTTGTTGATCGCTTCTTCCACTTGGTCTCTCCTACCAACCACATTTTCCTCCTACCATTATCCTTTCTCCACCTATCATCTTATGACATACGTCTAATCTCTTCCGCATACAATCATGTTCTTTTCCTCCATTCTCCCCTTCTTAATTCATCATCCTTCATAGCATTTCTTCCCATTATTTTCATTTCTTGTTGCTTCATCCTCACCTTGTTCATCCTCATCTCCCCGCATCCTCTCCTCACTTTCACCTAGTCCCAACTCATCCCTCCCATTTTCTTTACTCTTTCCACTTCATCTTCTCAAATCCTCCCACATTTCTAACCACACACATGTTTGTCAGTATTGTTAACATTCTTCTATCATTCTTTCATCATCATCTTTTATTCCCATGCTAATAATTGTTTGTGGACTTTCCCTAAAAATCATCAATCCTCATTCCGTATGACCTCATTCACTTCTTTGGACCTTCTAGAGTTTCCCTTCATTCCTTCCCTCCTCTATGTCCACCACTCATTTTCAGTGGTATTTCCCCAATGTCCCTTTTTTGTTGTTATCCTTTCCAATCCTTGTTACCTTTCTCCTTTTCTTCATTTTTTCTATCACCCTTCCTCACCACTCATTATTAGTGGACTTTCCCTAACGTCCCCTCATCGGCATTGCCTCTTCTATCCCCCATTCTATTTTCTCTCCTATTCTTTTCCCCCAATCCCATCCTTTCTTTTCACTTCTTACCCATCTCTCCATCTTCCCTTCACCCTCTTCAATATCTTTACTATCTTCATCATACATCCTTTGTCTATTTTCCCATAATCCTACTATCCTCATTTCATGCATCTCTGCATCTTTTCCAATTGATGCCATTCCTCCCCTCTTTCTTCTCTTTACATTCCTTATATTGTTCCCTTCCTACTTATTATCCCCTTTCTGTATTCCCTTCCTTCTACATCATTTTATTTTTTTATCCTCTTATCTTCCCCACCCCTCATCTTATTTCCCTTCCCCTGTATCATCTTCTTCCCCTTTTTCCGTCACGTTTCCTCCTTACTTACGCATTGATAACATGTCTCTTCTACATTGTCCTATCTTTTTTATCATACCACCCTCCACATGCATCTCCATATGGTCTACTCTATAATCTTTTCCTTGGTCTTCCTCGCAATGACACGGTTCCTTCACTCTTCTCCCTGTATTCGCTCTATCTTCCTTTCCTCTCCCCTAATTTTCACATTTCTTCTTACCACTTCTCCTTTTCGTTCATTCTGTATCTATTTCTCTTCTTTTCTCTACTCTTTTTCACACTTTCCTCGCCCCTCAGTTTCTATTTTTCTTCTCTGTTCTACTTCTTCTTTCATCCTCTTTCAATTTTCATCGATTTCACCCCCTACTCCCACCTCGTCTTCTCCTTCTTATTTATCCTTCCCCATTTCATTATTTTCTCAGCTCTATCATTTCTTTCCTTTTTATTCATCCCTCTTTATTATCTTTGTTGCTTCCTTCATTTGGCACATCTCTCTATTTCATCCCTTCACCCTCTCTTCTATCATTATTCTTGTTTTCTCCTTGTTTGTCTTTCATCATTCCCTTCTTCCCCTATCATCACTCTCTCTTATTTTTTTTGCTACCTCTTTCATTCTTTTTTTATCCCTCCCCTATCTCCATTACTCTTCACCTTTCTTACTCCTTTCGTAATCAACCCCCAATCTTATCCATTCCCTTTTCTCTTTCCCACACACCATCACACCTAGCATTCAAGGCCGATTGAATCCTTTCTCCATTTGCATCGTGTGGTCATTCCAGTCTCTTCCACTCTATTATCATCCTCTTCTCCACAAAATTAATCTCTCCTCTTTTTGAGAGATCTGTTATACATCCCATTCTCGTCAGCCCTCTCGAGGGAGCATCATCATATCTATCCATAATCACATCTTCTCATGACATTTTTTTCTTAAAGGATACTATGAGATCTGTCACTCACCACTTTCTATTCTCCCCAAAAAATATTCACTCTACTTTTTACTTAAGAAAATTAGATTGAATTCTTCCCCCATCTCATCTACTTTCTTTGACTTTCTTTGAAAGGACACTACTTTCATAGTACCCTTCCAAAAAGGGGAAAATGTAGACACCCTAATTTCACATCTTTCCTAAATCAATTAATTCCCTTTCTTCATTTCCCACAAAAAAACACTTCGACTTAATCAAATATAATTTGATTAATTATCCATTTCAAAATCCAAAAATTAACCCAATCCCTCACCACATGTCATTATTCTCCATGTTTTTCTACTATTGAAATAAACATTCAAAATCAAATCCGCACCCACTCTTTATGGTCCCCACTCACCTAAAATCCTCCACTTACGAATTAAAAATTTAAAATCAAATCCTCACCCATTCTTCATGGTCCCCACTCACCTAATCTTGCCCACATTTTCAAACCATGATTACTTAAATTACTCTAAGTTAATCACTCCCCCTAGGCTATAAATATAGCCTTACCCCTCCCCTCTAATGACACGAGAATAAGCTTGAATGTCATGTCTAATTTCTTGCATCCTTTGAGAAAAGAATATCCTTCTACCTCATCCTAATGCCCAAATAAAATCATTTTGAAGCACCCCAAATCCATAGTCCTTTTACCCATTTGGTGCAAAGTAAGTGAATTGTTGTTGCAGGAAGTCATTGCTCTGTCTTAAAGAAATGCACCTACATATCACACAATCAAAGGTCAATCCAATTTTTCTAGCCCATTTTGAGGTTTTCTATGGAACACGAAGGAGGAGGTATGATTTTTTGGTATTTTACTTCCTTTTTAGTAGTGCATTTTTCCTAGCTTACAATTCTTATAGCTATAAGTGGTACCAGAATGGAGAAATTTCAAGAGTTGGGAAGTGTAAAAGTGAAAATGAGGGGAAGGAGGGTATTTATAGGAAAAAATTAAGGTTTCCCGAGGTTTGGACCCATGACAACAAGACCCTGTTGTCACACTTCAGCAAACCTTGTTGACGAGCATCAGCAAGTGTTGTTTTCACGCATCAATAAACTTTGCTGACATGCGACAAAAAGACTTGATGTCACGTGTTGGAAAATTTTATTGATGTGTAACAATAATCCTTTTTATCATGCGTTAGCAAGCTTCGTTGACTCGTGAAAATAACCCTTGATGTTGTGCATAAACGAAGCTTATTGATGTGTGACAGCAAGTTTTGCTGTCACGCCTCACAAATTTTCTAACGCACGACAACAAGTGTTCTTGATGCAATACACAAGCCTTATTACCATGCATCAACAAGCTTCACTGATGTGTGACAGTAAGGATAGCCATCGCGCGTTACTGAAACTTTTTGACACGTGACAACAACCCTTATTGTCATGTGTCAAAAAACTTTGTTGACACGTGATAGCAAGGGCTATTGTCACGCATCAAATATGCATTAATAATGACCAATATTTTTTTTCCTACATCTGTAAAAAAATTTCCCTCAAGGTGCTCACTCTTTCTCAAATAATAGTAGGAAAAAATTTATTTCTCAAATATTGAAAAATTCACCTTTACGCAAAAGTTGTTCCAGGTATCTTCATCGGGGATTTTTCACCTCCATTTTACCATAGGCTTCTTAAAATGAACCCTGTAGGATCATCAACATAATACAAAAGTGAATGAGAGCTAGTACGTGATGACTGATGAGAAGCAATATAGGAGAATCATGAGATGGAACTATAGTGGTATGTTGAGTAAGAGAAGAATCAATATGCACATGTGAATGATGATCAATACCAAGAAAATAATAAATAAGAGATTCATCTAAAATTTCCTTAGAGAGATCAGGAGGAGGATCACTAGTAGGCGTATAACATTTTGTGTAATGAGTGAAGGCTATAGGATGCTCAACAATGCTAATTTATATGGGAGAGTCTTTAAAGCGAGTATGCACATATTGTTGACCATATAAGATTTATTGTTAAGTATGGGGCTGACATAGGAATAGGATTACCATATAGATCTGTAAGCTTAGCAATGACATCCTTGTCATATATAGGATTAACAATGAAATGAGACATGATGGGTGAAGAAGATAAAATACCTTTAGCCATTATGGTTTGGAACGGATCCTAGGGAAAAATATTATAAAGTTCGGGTTCAACAAAATGATTATCTAAAATATGAAATTTATGTCTATATCTAATTTAATCTAAGTAGGTACCGAAAATTCAATACATAATATAAACTAAAATGTTGATGTTAAATATTTTTACTTTGATATTTGAATGAAATGAAATAATTGAAATATGAGGGATAAGGTACCAACCTGAAAATGACCTACCTCATTATGTGTCGGGACTAAACCAGATGATGTGTGGATAAAATATAACATGATTTACAACCCAAGAAATTGTGGTCAGTTGAAGATTCTTCTAGACTAGGGCACCTATGGGCTCCTTGTTCTGTAGTTTGGGACCTTTAGTCTTCATAATAGCTCCAGATCTGAATTTGACAATTTCACTTTATCTTTGAAATATTTTTATCCTTGTCACATGAGTGTCGTAATATCTTTGTCTATGACTCTGTAAATCTACAATGAATATTTACCTATAAAAACCCTATATAAAGCAGCAACCCCCTAAAAGCAAAGATGCATCTGAAGGGGCCGAACTAACCTTAGTTTTCAAAATGGTGCACTTACAACTAAGAGCTACACTACATTCCTGACACAATGTGGTTCTGTGTGCTTTGTGTGTGCAATTGTGTGTCTAGGGTTCCCTAGCATCAATGACGCATAATCAGGGGACAATAACTAGATGTAAATGAAAATGGTGGATGGAATAACATATACTTCCCTTTCCCATGAAGTGTGTGTGATGGAATGATGCTGAAATATAGTCCCTTGCCTTAGTAGATAGCTATCCCTTTGTGATAGATAGTATTCCCATAAGATATTGAGTATGCTATGTTTATATAGGGATCTCTTGTTCAAATTTCAACACTAATGACCCAACATGCCAATTATTACCTATAGGAATGAGGGGGAAATGAAAAAGACTAACCTTGAACAAATATATTAAATATATAAGTGTTGTCGGGACTAGAGTGCCAAAAATAAGGACTGGTCTCTGACATGCTCCCTAGTACTACCCTAAGCTCCCTAGTTAAATACTAGAAACAACAATCAAGAAAATAATGACACCTGAGACTCCCTGAGAGACGACCAGAAACTGTGCAAAAAACTAATGACTATGCAAGAAAAATAATGATGGCAATTGACAAACTGACAATAGGACTAGGGGATGAATTATTAGTGAGTACTTTTATTACATGAAATCCATATATAAAACAACATACTTGGTGGTATAATTATAATAGTTAGTGCATGATTTTTTGACTACATATATAATGATTGTTCCTTTGTTTGAATGAGATCTGAGCAAGTTGTAATAGTAATATGCTAGGAGTGTCAATCGAATGTATTGTAACCTGAGAGGGATTTCAAGATGATCCCAATTATATACCCCCACTTTCCATGAAAGGGTGAAGGGCAGAAAAATGAGCACTGATCAAAAATTAAGTCATATAAGATGTTGTAATAGTAAAAGAGAAATATTAAATGATATTATAAATGTAGTGTGGATATATATTAAATAGTATATGTGTCACATGTGAATTTGAGATGTAAAAATTTATATGGTATGGTGTTAGAGGAAATTATTATCTGTAAACAGAGTTATGAGGCTCAAGATATGAGTGAAACAATGTAACATGTATTTGTTGTAAGAAGGATTGGAAATAATAACTATAGTATCGAAAAAAGTGGAATTACTATATAGTAATAGTGAAAAATGAATAGTAGTTCATTTATATCGAGATTGATTAATATTTAGAGATCCAAGATTTTAAGATGCCACATGTTAAAGCAATGAGTTTGACTAGATTAGAGAGAGTAGCGTCGGTCGTGGATTTTGTAGATGACCAATGAGTTGGTATGTGTGATTAATTTAGAAACATTTTGTTAATGATGTATGTTTTTGTCAATTTTAGAAAAAAAATCTTTATTATATTTTTCAGTGTTTTTATACTTAGACAGAAGTGGCCAAGGGGTTTCTATCCTTGGGGTCACTAGTCCCTAGTTCCAGGTGCTAGTGACCTCCTTTTGGGCACCTGTGACCTGCTCTTGGGCACTGGCGTCCCACAGCAGGGATTGGGAATTGTATGATGTACTTCTAATATGTTGATCAGTATGATGCGATGATGTATGATTTTTTTTACTATGTATGCTGTAATAATCAAACAATTTGGTTTATTTTTATTTTGTGCAAAGAGATATACACTCGAGATAGTTTCGGGTGGGCCGTCATTTGAGTAAATTACTTACCTTTTGCTTGTCAGATGTAGATTGGGATATAATGGACTCTGTCGATGTGCGACACATTGCTAGTTTGGGGAAGGAACCTCATAACATGCCTATGTTGACTTCTTAATGTGAGCGGTGGTGTGAAAATACATGTATATTTTGATTTCCTACTCACGAAATGACGATGACCTTAAAGGATGTTTACCGGATATTGCGGTTGCCTATTATAGGAGAGATAGTTTAGGTGATGACTATAGGTGATACTCAGAGGAAGATGAGGGAACTAAGGTGGTATTTTATAGGGACATGAGTACATGAAGAGACTCATATTAGCTTGGATGCAATAATGAGATCAAGTGTTCTGCAGTTATGGAAGTTTATTACAATGATTTTACCTTTGTCAGTTGCAGTGAAGGGTGATCAAGTTCAGATATTTTATAAGATGCATGATATTTTCTGTAGTATAGAGGATCACGGGACCAAGTATGCATGGGTGCAGTGTGTATTGGATCATTTTTATAGAGAATTTTATAGATTCACTCAGGAGGATTATGGAGGTGGACTAGGAGCCATGAATTTGTTACACGTATGGGCATATGAGCACAATGCTATATTGATACCACTGAGTGGGCCGTGAGCCAAGTGGGGTAGAACTAATATATTTTAAGTGAGATGGATTGGTACTCATAGCAAGAGGATGGATATGACCACCTATAGGTTGATGCTAGATAAAATGGGCTCTAAGGCCATTATATGGAGACCGTACAAAGATTATGGTGACTAGGTAGAGGATGTTGTGGAGTTGTGGTGCATTCATTGTACCATTAGATTAGAGGATCACTTCCTAGGGGTGAAAGAGTTATTCAAGGGTAAGCGCGTATTGAGGTAGTTTAGCATGGATGATGATGGTCCTTTGGAGCGATATATATGGTTGAGATCTACTAGAGCAGTGAGATGACCAGGAGTGAGGCCTAGCCCAACAGGAGTACAACTAGTGCACCTTGGTCCAGATGAAGTAGATGTGGCTATAGAACCCTGTATAGGTTGATGACGTAGGGTGCATCAAGGCCTATAGTGAGAGGTGGGTGAAACATTTATAGGTCTTGTTATTTCAAGTAGTGGTGGAAGTGGCAGGTGGATTGATAGTTCGAGGAGTAGAGTGACAGGAACTTGTCTCTGATGTAGATGGTGTAGCAGTGGCATGAGCCGAACATAAGTATTGTTCATTGCTATGTGTTAGTTTTTATTTTATTTTATTAGATATTTCAAAGGTGTATAGTGGCTAAAGGTGCATATTACAAATGTAGGTGTTGCCTATTAGTCATTTATTTTTTGATTCATTGATAGGTATGTTGACACGAAAAATGCCTCTATATGTGCTTGTGGGAGGTGATATAATAGAGAGATTGGATGCTATTATAGGTGATAATTACCATTTGTTTGATCCAGTGGCTATAACAATAGACACATTTACCATTTTTTTGAATGATTGTGATGAGGATCGTGCAAAGATTGAGTGAGCTACCTAGGTCATAAGAGGAGAAGCCCTGTCTCTGTATGTTTTTGCTAAATATGTGGAGTTATAGGGCCAATTTATAGAGAATATGGCCACTATTGCTATATTACGGAGTCAATTAGAGAGGTATAGAGGCTGAGATCAGTGGCGTAGACTGAGCGGTAAAGCCTTTAGTTCTAGAGCTCTTGTGATTATATATAGTGATAGTGAGGATGATGTATGATGTATTAGATATCTTGTAGTGAGGCATGGGGGATTTTCCCCTAGCTATTGTATTTTGTAACTTGTGATTTTTAATGATATATATATATATATCATATATGTGTTGTTGATGTGCATTCACTTTGGGTTAATATGTATTATTGAAATGGTTGTTTTCATTTGAAATGCATGATGATGTGGAAATAAATAGATAGGTTATAATTAGAATTGGATTTGTATTTGAATAAAAAATGAGGAGTATAGTATGTGATGAATAGAAATAGATGTATGCGATGTAATATAATAGATAATACGAAAGAGTAATGGTACATAGACAATATATGAGAATAGAATAATGATTTGTTGCTATTTTTGTGATGAGAGAATGGAAAATAAAGGTTGTAATTGCATGTGATTATGATGAAGAGGGGGAAGAATATTGATTTTCCATCAGTGTAGGAATGAGTTTCATTTATAAATACCCCCTCAGTAATCAAGAATGAACCATAGAATAAGATAACATCATCGGGAAATGGTTTTGTAACGTGTAAGGAGATGCTACAATAGATATGACATGAAGCATAATGCATGAGGTGTGAAAGGAGAGGCGTGTTGATGTAGTATTCCCTCAATAGTCAAGTGTGAACCATAGCATGAGAGTGTGTCATAAGGTAATGAAATGGAAAGTGAATTTCATCTACCAGAGGCTAATATGTATGTAAGGCATAAATGAAGCATGTGAAGGAACAACATTGTGAGAATAAGTGCCAAATTGAATGCTCAATGGAATAGGGCCCAAGAAGGTGTGGTATGAGGAAGTGTTGAATCAAGAGTCTTAGGATGCCAATGAGGTAGTGTAGAAATTTTTTAAGGATGAGATGATGCAAGCATACGTGGATTGGATGGAGGACGTAGATGAATGATAATCTTAGGAGGTGAATGGATGACAACTTTAGATGGAGGTGAAGGAGATAAGTGGATAGAGTTGGAAGAAAAATTATACAGAATAGGAGAAAGAAAGCTCTTACGAGAGGGTGAGTGGAAATTAATGACAAATTTGTATTCTAATTGTTGCAAGAAATCATGGAGATAATAACAGTCATTATCACAATGGCCATTGATGTGGTGGAAACTACAGAAATGGAAGTCACATTGGCATTTCAAGGAGTGAGGTAGATGATGCTTAGTACAAGGTATGTAGATTAAGTTGTTTTCAAGTAAAGCATGTAATACTTCATGAGGTTTTTCATTATGTGATGATTTCAATGGTTCACAAGTAGGATGTGGAAAAGACTTAGGTGTATGCCGAAATGGTGGAGGATAATAATGACACTTAAACATAGGAGGAGATGGAGATCCTAGAGGGAGCTTAATGAATGGAAGCAGAGAAGTAGTAGAATAAGTATTAGAAGAATTGGAAGGGGTGGTATAACATGTGCATCAATTAAATATAGATCTAAATCAATGACTTTATAGCATAAGAGATTAAGAGATTCACATGTATCATTTAGTAATTTTTCTTTCAATGCAGGAATCAAGCCACGACAAAAGATGAATTACTTTTCTAATCAATGGTCTGAAATAATAACTGATTCTAAATAAATGACTTTGTAGCATAATATATTAAAAAATTCACATGTATTTAGTTAATACTTTTTCTTTTAATGCAGGAATCAAGCCATGACAAAAGATAAATTACATTTCTAAATCAATGGGCTAAAATAATAACTGATCCATACAAGAATCAAAGCTTAAAATTTAATCTATAATTATTTATTTCTTTCCTTGATACAATGCAAGAAAGTATTCATATGTGACCTTAACACTATCGATAGAAATAAATTGTCTAATAAAAACATCCTCCATTTCATAATAAGTACTAATGGATCCATAAAGTAAATGAGAGGACTATTGGAGTGCATGATCAATAAGATTATGATGAAATTCTTTTAGTAACAAGTGATCATTAGAAAAAATAGACATGGTTGAATGATAATACTTGAGATATAAATAAGGATTGATAGTACCATTGAAACATGAAAATTTAGGCATGATGAAGTCCTTTGGAAAATCACAATTGTGAATCTTTTTAGGAATAGGATTTCCATGCAAATAAGTATTTTCAATGGAAGCATAATAGGCTTTAGTTTCAAGAGTTAGTGTATGAACGTGAGATTGCAAGGTACCAACAACCTGCATGAGAGATAAAATATCATGTGAAGGAATGGTAGGTGAAGTAAGAGGTATATTGAGAGGTTGGATTTTTGTTATGAGTGATCATGGGAATTTGAGAAGGAGCAGACGTGGAAGAATGAGAAGAGGTGAAGATTTTGAAAATAACATGGAGGCTCTATGGGAATGCTAGATGTAGACTTAGGAGATATAATGCAAGGTATGATAGTGGTAGGAGTAGAAATATCATGAGAAACAACATCAGAAGAAGAAGAAAGGGGTGGAAGAGGAGGAAGAGAACATGGAGGCTCTATTAGAATGCTAGATGTACACTTAGAAGAAATAATAAGAGGTTTACTAGTGGTAGGAGTAGAAATATCGTGAGCAAAAACATTAGAATAAGAAGAAAAAGGTGGAAGAAGAGGAGAGGAACATTGAGGCTCTATGAGAATGCTAAATGTAGTCTCAGAAGAAATAATAAGAGATTTACTAGTGGTAGGAGTAGAATCATCATGATAAATAACATCAGAAGAATAAAAATAAGGAATATTAAATTCACATTCAGTAGCCTGAATAGAACTAACACCATCACTAACATGTTCATGATTAGAATCATAATCAACATTAGTATTAGACATATTTTCACAAGCAATTATTTATCAAGATTATCATTATCATAGAAAGAAGTAGGTAGGAATACTAATATAAGATCTATCATTTTCATTCATTATAATAACTTTTAGAAGTAGGTTCAGAGTATGAGATAAAACATTGCACTCATCATGACTACTAGTAGAGATACCATCATGCATATGTACATTTTCATCATTATAAGTAGAATGATTTTTATCTATAATAACACAATCAAGACCATGATCAAGCATATAGGATCTATCCAGAGAATACTATCAAGTGTTGTAACAAAAGTAGAAGAATTTAGCAGTAGTCTTGGGTGACTATGGAAGAACAAGGAAAATCATCTAGAAAATTTTTCATCCAAGAGAAACTAATGCTTAATGACTAGAGTTGCAAAAGCTAGGAGGAACCTTGTGATTTGTTAGCAACAAGTAAGAAGTTAAACTAGAGGCATCAAAGAATCAGCACTGAGGGTTTCGATAAAGATCACAGAAGTTTAGCCTGCACACAAGATCATCAAGGACAGTGATTGACAATAACATGTATTTTCCATATGGTTGCTTAGGAGAGGAAGGACCTGATTCTTGGCCACGAGGGTTTCATGGATCCTAGGGAAAGGAGTTCTAAGAGAAGAGGGTTCACCAAATGATTTAATAAAAATATCAGTATATCAAATCTAATTGCATAAATGTCACTATAATGATATACAACAGATATACAAATGCTAAGCAACTCTAACAATATGACAAACGTGTAAGAAAATAGGAGAAAGATAGAGCACTTATCTGATTTTCACTTATCCTAAAGCAGATATGGACTAGAGAAACTGATGATCAGGCTGGGTAGAGTGTCATAAATGCTTGATATGAATCCTAGGGCTTGCGTACTGAGTCAGACACATAAACTCTCTGGTTGGGGCACAATTTGGATTCTGAGAATAATGTCAGAGACATGTTCTATAGGTTCATGGTGACTGTGTAGATAGTTGAAATCTGATTCTTCTATGTCACTAGGTTTTCTGCTATCACTTCCTGTTGATCACCTGGTATTCACTCTTTGATCACAATTAGTACCGGTAACCTACAACACAAACCCTAACTATCCTATAAAATCTCAAAAACACATCAAATTAGAATTAAAATGTAATTTGTGAAGTCAAATTGACCTCGAAGGTCACCCGATGAGTGAACTTATGACTGAGAACTACACTACATTCTCATACTCCATGTATTTCTATACTTTTGTGTTGTGTAATAGTGTCCTTAGGTTTCCCTCGCGCCAATGATGCCAAGGTAATAGGTTATTGCTAGATAAGATGTAAAATGTGTGATATGAAATTGAGTGCTCCCCTTCCTATGTAGTGAATGCAACCCAAAAATGTAGTCCCTTTTAATGGTAGTGATAGTATGTTGAGATTTCCCCTTAGAATTGTCAGCAAGAATAATAGTGTGTATGTTTTGTGTATATGGGATCTCTTGTTTGATTTTTGACATTAGTGACCAAAAAAGTTGACTATGAGCTCAGGATAAAATTAATAAAACTAGAAAGGCTGACCAAAAATGTCAAAAGGTGTAAGATGAATAAAGAGGGTACGATCACCCAGGGTGGATAGGAGCACATGTGCACTAGTGTCCTAGCTTAACTGACAACATATGTGAAAAGAATGACACACATGGATCCTTGTGACATGAACAGAGATCCATGGGTATACAAATGAAAGATGTGGAAGAGAAAGTAAATAGAAACTATCAAACTAAGTTGGTGGAAAAATGATTGTTTCACCATTGAATACTTTTATTATTTTAGATCCATGCATATAACAACATACTTGACAAGAAAGTAAAATAGTAATATGTATGTGATTTTTTGTCTACAATCTATGGTTAATAAGATGCTTATTTTTAATCAAATCGCATAAACCTAAAAATTGAATCATAAAATAGTAAAATAAAATAAAAAACATAATTCATAAAGCCTCGAGAACATATTGTTGTTAGTTTGATATAAAACAAAGTTATATTGTTCAAATCTTGAAACCTAACAAATATTGTACCCACAAATCTTGAAATTTTTATGGATATTTTTGAAGTAATAGAATACCTAACTTATGAAATTGACGTATGTGAGTATTTAGAGCTATAGAAAATCAATATATTGATATAAAATACAACTATAGTATTTTAAACCCATATACTTGTATCTAAAAAAATAAAACCTCATAATCGTGTACCCAAAACAAGTATAAAACTAAACAAAAAAATCTGAGGGGAAACTTTAATAATTGAATATATACACCTATAAATACCAAAAATTATGAGAGTTGAAACCCTTAGCATATAAACTAGCTATGCAAAAGAAATATGTGAGAATTCTCAATAGGAAAAAGAAGAAATAAAATATTCGATTTCCATAAAATGATCCTAAATATGGAACCCTAAAAATGCTTTGAAAATTGAAAGGCCCACACCTAAAAAATCTTAATTAAAAATCAGAACCCTTTAAAACTTGATTTATAAGAAATCTGTAAAACCACATAAACCTTGAAATCCACATGAAATCAAGAATCCAAAAATCATTAATCCCCTGAAACCCAAAAATTGGTAAAACCATTAGTTCTAAAAACATGAAATGTAAATTAATATGAAACATGAATTTGTATGAAACTCAAAACCCAGAGACACTTTCAAAAATTGAAACAAAAAACTAAAAAAAAATATGGTGAAATTAGGATAATCCTAAACTTGAAGACCCAAAACGTGTAACTTAAAACCCAAAACCCAAAATTCCCTAAGAATTATAAAATTTAAAATTTCCAAACCTAAAATCCTAAACAATTTGAAACTTGCAAACTGTTACTCATAAAAAAAAAAGGAAGAAAACTCCCAGCATGGAAATACCAAACAATCCACCATCAGGATCATGTGATCTCTCTTTCCAAAATCTAGATATTTAAAATTGAAACTAAGAGCATGAATGCCTCAAGTAACTTTTAACACCCTTACATAGAAATGGTGGGGTGACACCTAAAAAAAGAAATACCCAAACATGAAAAACTTAAAACTCGGATATCAAAATCTGCGTGCATCCCCCACTCCACCACTACCCCCCACCTAAAAAAGTGGGGTAATGTTGATTGATATAAAGCTCTCAAAAATCTATAGATACTAAAAATTCAAAGGTGATACCCCAAGACCAAAAAAACTAAAAAAAATTAAAATTTGATTGTTAGAAATATCTAAATCTTAAAGTCGTGAAAACTATGAAATTCAAAAAATACATAATAAAACCCCCCCAAAAAATGAAACTTCTTTATGAGGAAACCTAAAAACACAAAAATGTATATTGATACCAAATCAAAAAAAAAAAAAAAACCTTGAAAGATGAACCATGAATTGAGAAAATTGAAAGACATAATAATGAAATCTACCAACAAATGGTAGATAGAAAACTTGTACTAACCTAACACTAAAAATTCCCAAACCCAAAAATCTCAAAAAAACTTAAAACTTATTTTCAAAATGAGGAAACCCCAAAACAAAAAATCCCTTTAAAATGTTTACATAAAGTGTATTTGAAATCCAAGAAACCTTATAACTAAAAATCTTAAGAATGTCCAAGAATAAAAATTCTCAATATTGTGAAGCCAAAATTTCAAAAATGTTGAATTTGGAAACAAGATGTTTAAATTATATTAAATACATCTATATAGAAAACTATACTTCAGAGATATCAATCTAATAACATTTGTCTTGCATTTTTCTCATATCATATTGATTGATAAATCTATTATGTTGGGATTAAAAATTAGTTTCATAAAACATGACTTCAAAATCCACCAAATGTCCTAGATATTATCATTATGGGATCAAATTAATTAATATTATATTTTCAAATGATGTTATCAAAACCCAAAAACTAGAAACCCCAAAACTTGAAAACATCATTAATTATGAAAAACCTAATGAAAATCTCAAACTTGAATATCCCAAAAACTTGAAAAGTAGATTGATATAAAACATGAATATCATCTATGAATCATAATAAATGAAACCAAAGTATTAAAAACATAAATCCTGAAATCCTAACACCCTTAACCTAAAAAACCTTAAACTCAAAAACCTGTGAAATTTACAATGGGAAACCAAAGATCTATAAAACTTTTTTAGATATGAAATTAAACCCAAATATCTGAATTCTTTAAATAATAAAAATACATATATCACTATTTGTTTGGTTTCATTTTGTTTTGATAATTATTGGCCTTTAAATGCTATATCTTGATCTAATGTACTCCGATTGACATAAGTTCTAGTCAAAAGGATTTAACTATAAAAAAAAAGGAAAATACACTAATATTAAATGCGCCTAAAACCTAAAACAAAAAACTAAAATCCAAAATTTTGTAATTGTAATTCATGAAAGTAAAATACTCCAAACAAATGAAAGAATAGAAAACCCTGAAATCCAAAACTCAAAATCCATAAATCTTATAGCCCGAACAACATTGAAACCCAATTCTAAAACCATGAAAAGAAAAAAAAAGCATAACCCCAAAATCCCAAACCCAGAAATGAGAAAACATAAAAATTCAAGATTGATAAATAATTCTTGAGAAATATAAAACTTGAATCCAGAAGCCTGAAATTGAAAGAAAGTGACACACAACCCAAAAAAATCGATATTTGAATCTAAAAATATTTGAAATTTTAAAACCCTAAAAAATATAAAAATGTGAAACTCACACTCATAAACCATGAAACCCATAATTTGAAATACTAGAAAATCAATGCATGCCAAATATTTCGACCCTCATTTATTGCCTCTCTGACACTTGTGGTAATAATTTAGGTGAAAATTCTCCTCCAAGGCTCAAGATCAAGATTAATAATTCATGTGTAGAATGCTCATCCTCTGTACAATAATGTCTCGAGAGTTTGAGGTCAATATTTCCAGTTTAATTTCTTCTCTTTAAGAATTTTTTATGAGGTATTGCAGAGGGAAGAATGTAAAAATACAAAAGAGGAGATTGAGAACCTAAGGAAAGTTGAGTTGATCCATCTGTGTTAAAAGTAGATGTGAAAAGTACAAGGAAAATATTTGTAAGTGATTCCAGTTATATAGGAAAGATTTGTTGGAGAATTCCACAGTCTGATGTTTTCCTTGTACGTTTCAATATTTATGAGAATTTGAAGACGGAGGAAAGCCATATCTCAACTATTTGATATGTGGCAAAAATTATAGTAGTAGCTCACCCCTTTCAATAAGGAACACCTAAAATTTTTCTTTTATATTTTTCCTTCTGCAATTCATCAATATTGGACATCCAGCAATGCAACCACCAAATGTAAATTCTTGGCCACAATGTTCTTGATAACCCAAATTTAGAAGGCACATCAGTGTGTAGAAATTAGACAAATAAAACAACAAACAAACAAATAAAATAAATTATATCTTGCAAATAAAACCGAGTATCTCAAACTCAAATCAACACTGTTGTGAAATATTGTATATTCTTCCTATGAGAGATTCAAATCAATACAATCTATGTGTATGTAATGACTAAAATGGCCTCCAATATATAGAGGGATTTCATCAAACAATAGAACACAACTGTAAAAAATAGAGAAATATTATTAATATAACTATCATCTAGAAATAGTGCATGCTTTTGTGCATGAAAACAGTTATTTAGTTTATTTTCTTTTATCCTAAAAATAGAAAGTGAAACATCTAATTATAACTAAATTATTCATGGAAAAACAGTTAGATGTTTGCTTTTCCTAATAATAGCATGTATATTGAGAAATTATTCATATTCCAACACTCCCCTTTAATTTTTACCTTGAAGATTTCTTTATTTTAGAGCTCGGTGTACATTTCCATATCTGACATATTCCTTATCAAAAACTCCCAAACAACTTATCAAATACTCAAAAACTTAATTTCCTAAAGCTTTCGTAAAGATATCAAAAAACCGAACTTCGAATCTATAAAATTCAACACAAATTTCCTTGTTGTTAACCAACACCCTGATGAAAATGATACCTCGTGTCTATATGATTTCTTTTTTTAAGAAAACATGATTTTTTGGATAATGTTATTGTTGAGTTGTTGTCAAAAGAAACTGTGTAACATCCTCTTGATTCTACCTCAAATGTTTCAACACTCCTCTCATCCACATAACTTGACATGTCGCTCTTGTTGCTACTATATACTCTACTTGTGCTACTACTATGGGCACATTCTTTGATTCCTATTAAATTACACCTTTTCTAAAATTAAAAGTATAGACGGATGTGCATTTCCTATCATCTATACTCCTGAAACTATCACTGTATGTATAGCCTATGAGTTTGAACTCATATGAAGTTGGATACAAAATTTCACGATTCTTAGTTCCACATACATATCTCAAAATCTTTTTTCCAGCTTTTCAATTTTAATCTTTTGAAGATTCCATTAACCTTGAGATGAAGCTCACACTATACATAATGTAATTCCTTGTATCCGTCAAATACATGAGACTTCAAACTAACATTTGGAACAATGTTAGATCCACAAATGATTCACTATCTTCTTTTCTTAACTTAAAACCTACAAAAATTGTTGTTAGCACCGACTTGTAGTTAAAAAAGGTAAATCTCTTTAAAACATCATTGCCATAATTTACTTGTGAAATAAACACTCTATGTTATGATTGTTGAACATCAATTGCCAAAAAATAGTGCATGAAACTTAGATCTGTCATCTCAAATCATTTCTTCATTGCTAACTTGGATGAATTTGTAGATATATTTCCAATAATGATTAAATCATCAACATATTAACAAAGATAATCTTACCTTCTTCAGTTATCTTGATGTATAAGGTAGGCTAACTGTTGCTCCCACTAAAACCATTTTGAATAAAATAAGAATCAATTTTGTTTTACCATGTTGTAGGTGCTTGCTTGAGACCATAGAGTGTTTTTCTCAACATGTATACCGTTCCTTCATTTCCTTAAATCTCATAACCTTCTGGATGATTTACATAAACTTTCTCTTCAAGAAAACCATTCAAGAATGTTGATATCACATCCATATGATATATAGGCCATTTGTTTTTATCTCTAATTGCTAAAACCATTCTTACCATGTCCAAAACTTACCACTGGTGCAAAAATTTTGTTGTAATCTACTCTATATTACTATGTAAAACCTCTTGCAACTAGCTTTTATTTATATTTTTATACTTTACCATCAATGGTGTACTTGGTCTTATAGACACACTTTACTCCTATCACATCCTTTCCTTCTGAAATATATACCAACTCACATGTATGATTCTTCTCTATGGCATCTATCTCATCATCCATAACTTAAGCCTAAACATAATTGTTTATATCCTCTTCAAATTATATTGGATCTATAGCTTGAGAAAACAATGTAAAAACATAAAAAGAGTTAGTTGTATCGATTTTATGAATCTCACTAAGACTCTTTTTTTCCTATTGCAAAGGGATATCTAATGATGGAATATTTTTTACTGAAGGAGTTTCTTCTGGTGTTCTTTGTGGTGTCTCTTTCATGGTTGAATATGATTGAAATATTGTAGACATCCTAGTTGTAGATAGAGGTGTAGCTTGTGCTACAACTTAAGATGCATTTCCAATATTTGAAGAAGATACATTACCTTGTTGTTCTATAGTTTCATCTCGCATATCGTCATGAGGAATAATTTCTACTACACTAAATATTCTCTCTATAATTCCATCCCATGCCTTATTTTCAACAAACTATACATCTCTATTGATTCCGATTTTTCTAGTGTCGAGATTAAAAAACGTGTAAGATTTTGTATTCATTGAATATAAAAAATATACACTTTTCTCCTTTGTTATCTAACTTCTTCCTTATCTCATGAGGAACATGTGCATATACCACACAATTTAATATTCTAAAATGAGAAACATTTTGTCTCCTTTTAGTCCAATTTTGTTGAGGAACCATGTTTCGAACAATTTTCATTGGACACCTATTTAAAATGTAAACAAAACTTGTTAGTGCTTCTTCCCAATACTCATTTGAAAGACATTTTTCCTTTATCACACTTCTTTCCATTTCCATAATGGTTCCATTCATCCTCTTTGACACACCATTATGTTGTGTTGTACAACCTTGTAGTAAATTGCTTGTGGATTCCATGATATTTTAAAAAATTCGTAAATGCATTGGAAACATACTCGCCTCCTTTGTGTCCTTATATATTTGATGTACTATCCACTTTACTTTTCCATTAAGGAATTGAACTATTGAAATATATCAAATGTATATAATTTGAGTTTCAAAAAATACACCCATGTCTTCCGCTTATAATCATCAATGAACGTAATAAAATATGAGTAACCTCCAATAGAATTTAATTTCGTAGGTCCACATAAATTAGAGTGAAAATTTTCAATTTATGTACTTGCTCTTGTTTTTTTTTCAATTGGGAAGGAATCTCTATGTTACTTACCCAAAATAAGAGATTCACATACTCTTTCTAGTTTCTGAATTAAAGGAAAATACTATACCATATTTTTCCTCTATTATATTTTCTAACAAAAAAAATTTTAATGACCAAACCTGATATGCTAAAGCCATGATTCATCTTTCTCAACTGATTGATTGATTTCTTTATCTTCAGAATGATCTATAGTATGAGTTCTAGATGTGGTTTGAGCTCTAGACTTAACTCCAGAGTTGGCTAGTCTAATCTTCAAAGGAAATATTCTATTGCTTGTCATATTAACTTTAGCAATCAACTGATTATTTGGATATTTATCTATGGTCACACATTTGTTTTATTAGATGTAAAATATGTATCCTTATTTTACTAACTGACCAATACTCAAAATATCGTGTTTCAAACTAGTAACCTAATAAACATCATGCATAATCTCTCTCTCCCCTTTTTTAGTTAGAATGTTGATTGTTCATTTTCCTTTTATAGACAATGTATTATTATTCCCAAGGGTAACATCTGTCTTTACTGACTCATCAAAATTGAAAAATATATATAAGTTACCCGATATGCGATTACTGCAACTAGAATCCAAATACCATAAATCACAAGAACTCTCTCCTTATATATTACATTCATTAGGTGATAAAGATAGTATTGTTTCAACAAACATTGTGCATGAAATAAACATGGAGCTTGGAGTACAGATCCCAACTTGATTTTTATTCTACCTATTATGATCATAATGTTTTCTCCTAGAATCATAAGCATAATGCTCATATCTCTTGCAATAGTGACACTAAACATGTAACTTAGCAAGTCTCTGACAAAAAAAAAGATTATGATCGTGTTGTTGACTATGTCCTCTTCCACTTGAATTTGATGAACAGTTGTTGTGTTCTCTAGATGAACTTCTCCATCTACCTATAGGGATAAAAATAGCTTTTCCTCTTCCTTGAATTCTTCATATCTTTGATGAAAAACCTTGATCTACAACTTTATGTGATCTATTCAACCTATGTTCATGATTTATTAGTGATGAATGCAACTCATCAACTTAAAATTGACTTAGATCCTTAGTTTCTTCAATAGCAACAGCTAAAGCATGTAATTATTTAGGTAAACTTCTAAGAAACTTTTTAAGAATCCTTTTTTCTTGAATAGTTTCACCATGAGATTTAATTTTATTGAATAGTCCAACTACTAAAGTCAAGAATGAATCTACAGAATATGAATCTTTCATTGAGCTATTTTCAAAATATCTTCGAAGAAATTTTAGTTTGGAAGATTTTTACTTTCTCCTTACCTTGATACACAATGTATAGAGTTTCCCATGCTATTTTTGCTTGACTGGCTACTACTAATCTAAGAATAATGCTTTGATGCATGGCCTGATGAATAAATAATAGAGATTTCATGTCTTTATTTCTTAATTACTTCAAAGTATCTTTCTCTACCTGTGAGAGTGTGTTATACAATATTACATCCATTGGCTCTATGTACCCATTCTCTACAATTTCCCTCGCATCTTGGCATCTGAATAATGCCTTCATTGTTGATGACCAATGCTCATAATTCTTTCCTGTAAACTCTGGTGTCTACAAAATAGATGTAGAGTCCATGACTTGTCAATTTAGAAACCTATTGAAAACAATGCTCTAATACCAATTTTTAGAAATTAGACGATAAAAAAAATGAACATAGAAATAAAATAAATAATATCTTGTAAATAAAACAAAGTATCTCACACTCAAATCAGCATTATTGTGTAATATTATATATTCTTTCCTATCTGAGCTTCAACATAATATGATCTCTTTATATGTAATTATTACAATGGTCTACAATATGTAGAGATATTTCATCTAACAATAGAACACAACTCTAAAAAATATGAAATATTAATAATAGAACTATCATCTAAAAATAGTGCATGCTTTTGTGCATGCAAACAAATTTATATCTTTTATTTAATTTTATCCTAAAAATAGGAAGACTAATTAAAAATAAACTATGAATGGAAAAGAAAGTTGATATTTTCTTTTCCTAATAATACCATGCATGGGGAGAAATTATTCATATGCCAATAATGTGTCCAAGTAGTGGCCATAAGTAGTCAATAATGTACAATAAATCTACACAACTTGTAGACAAAATTTTTTGGTAGCACTACCTATTAATGTGTAATCACAGTACCCCTAAATGTATACAACTCGATAGGTTGAGATCGTTAATGTGATTGTATAACATGGAGATTTTCCCAAAGTGTGGGACTTTGCAATCAGGAATAACTCTCCAGATGAAGGTTGGTTTCTATTCCTTTGTTCAAGTGCACACATACAATTTGCAGAGGGTATACTCTAAAATATACTCTAATTTTATAAGGAGACAGGGTTAAGAAGTTACATGGAAATAAACCTAACTAACAGAGGTGATGCACCAAAGGAATGTTGAACACCTGCTTTATAATTAAAGACAAACCATTAAAAGTAATGCAATCACAATGCACAGTTAACCAAACTGCAATGAGAGATCAGGAGGATGCAATGGACACAAGAGAGGGTTGAAATCATCCACATACTTATCTTATTCCTCCAAAAATTGATACAGTGCATTACAATAGCCAAAAGGAAAAAAAATTGCATTTCAACTTGAATGGGAGGTTTGAAAACTCCACAAATTCACTTGCAGATTAGGGAAGAAGGGAAGGTGCAAACTAAAAAATGTCCAACCTCTAGAAAAAAAATGCCCCTCCTTACAATATATATGAATAATATGAGAGAGAAAGGAGAGAAAAAATTGAATCCTACCTCAACCACCCCAAAAAATAATTGAATTCTCCTGCAACAATGATGGGTTCCACTGCAAAAACCCATGCCTCCATGTTTTGTTCTTTGTTGGGCAAGAAAGGAAGCCCATACTTCATTATGGTGCTAGGTGAGAAGCCTGACAGCCTCAAAAAATGGTGGACTATATTTTTCATTTTTAAGAACTTAGTCCTACTAATTTAAAGATATCCAGATGTAGTTGAGTAGCAAACATCGAGATCTTTCCAAAAGTTCCTCTCTTGCTCAAATCTGAGCTTCCATTCGAAATTTATGATCATCTGAAGGTTAGGGTTGGGCATTCCACGTGGGCTCTCACAATATTTTAAAAGATCTAAGAATTTAAAATTCTTTGTGGGATTCATGGTTCATCTTTCATTGTTGGACCCTAGACACATGGAGGGCTTGCACTCATTTATGGGACCTTACTTTAGATTTTACCTTTGAATTTACCTGTTGATGAGGCACATGGAGGCTTCCGCTGGCTCTTCCCATGCTTAGACTATTCAACGGGTGGTGTAACTTTCTCGAGATTTGACCACATGGGGATCCTGCACTCATTTCGGGACCATCCTTTTAAGAATCATACCAAAGGTGCACCGAAGAGACATGTGGAGGCCTCCGCTGGCCTTTTCCCCACTACTTTGGGTTTGGATTCTATCCATGCAAGATCCTCATTGAAGCCTCATGCATTCTTAAGATTCTTGCTGCCTTTTAGGGTCTTGGAATGCGACATGCCAACACTTGGCATCGTCTGCAAAGATGTTGCTTCATTCCTTTGGGTGAGTAAAGGGCCCCACTATATATAATGTCAAAAACCCTTTTTGGGTGGGACCCTTGTAGTTAGCTTCAAGTGGAAACCCTACGTGCTTTCAAGATTTTACCCCCTCCTTTCACTCTTGAAGTTGCGACGGTTGGACACTTGGCATCGTCTACGAGCCTATTTTGTTTTCTTCAAGTCGACTCACTCTAGGTTCGATTTTGACTTGCCGAGTTAGCTTTCTTCATTTCTCTGGTGTGGAAGGTCATGTTTGATCAAACTTTTCCCAAGGGTAAAAATTGGATAACACTACCCTTCATCCTGTGTTCTCTCTTCGTCTTATTTTCACAAACATACGTTTCTTTCCTTTAAAAATTGTGCTTTCCCTCCTAAATTCAATTTATCCTATTTATGATCTAAAAATCCAAAGTAAAATTGCACAATCTAACTCAATATGTTTTTTTGATGATTTTTAATGAAAATTTGACATTACGACCTTTTTGTATTTTTAATAAATAATTAAAAACTACAAGAACTATGTAAAATTAGAGAATATCACTAGTGAATTGACACAAGACGTGATAACAGAGTTCAGCACTTGAGGCCTACGTCTCTGGGTCTAGTTGAATGGGACCGATCTATTAAACTCTTGAAAATAAACATGTACAATGGTTTCCATAACAATTTGACATTCTCACAGTCTTCCTCTGCAAAAAATAACACCAGTCTCTTTTTACAACTCCTCAAACTTCCTCTCCTAGCTCAAGATATAAGCCTTATAAAAATTACATAGTCATCGAACAATATCTGTACAAATAAAACTTGGCCCATTTTATACTGTGTTACAACCTCGTGCACAGTGGTAAAGCATCTTATCTCTTTTCACATAGTGTAAGGTTCAACTCCCCACATCACCTGCTTCATAGTTTTATTGTGGGTTGAAATCCCACATTGCTCGCACATAGGGGTGAGGGAGTTGTTTAAAATTGTGATTTGGGAGCGGTTAAATTGGTTGTAGAGCTGTTTTGTTGGGCACTTCTTGTATTGGTTCCAAGCTATATTTCTAAGTTAGGTGCATAGTGGTTGCAAATGTGTTAAATTGAATGTTGTGCTAGTAGTTTGTGTGGTCATGTGGAGGGATAAGGTGGGTGTGGAAAGATAAAGGTTAAGCAATGGAATTGGAGATAGATATACACATGGCAAGAATAAATAAAATGTGTGGTAGGTTAAGTATAATGCACTAGGATATAGTCAATGTGGCCAATGTGGAGTAATAAGGTGTGTGACTCGGTGGATAGGTTGACTGGGTCAACTGAGTCGGGATATCCACCAAGCCCTTTATAATTACAATATAACCAATATCCCATATTAATCCATATTTATAATATGAAAGCAAATATAATAAAAAAAGTCTTGTAATGTAATATAAGGAGGCCAAAACACCCCTCCATAATCAAGTGTGTCAAACCTAGTTTAGGTCCCCCAACCAACAAATAAAATGGTCCACTTGTACTTTACTGAGTGTCCAAGACCGACGTTAAAAAAAATTATTCTTTCACTCATATTTTCCAAGTGGCATATTTTCATTCGTCCACTTGCACGCATTCAACCTGCGTGTAGTCCCAAATTTCCCAGTTTCTTGAAAAATTCATTGAGCCATAAATTTTGCATGTGTTCCGATTTATGCAAACAAGATATCACTAGAAAGATTGTATTTTTCTCCATATGATGAAACTTCCCATAATTAATTCTGATAAGATATTAGATTGGTTTTTCCTAGTGAGGATGATTTGGATCATTACTCCCCACTAAGAAACTTTTGGACCCCAAAAGTTAACTTAATTGGTAAATACGTGAGGGTACTTCTCCCTCACCTTTCCAATTTCCTTCCATTTCACCTTCTTTGGATGCATTCCTTTGAACCCAAAACAAAGATATTCAATATCACCCCTTCGCGAAGTTCTGACCTTCCTGTCCAAAATTATATCATACTGTAACTCATCGAGATAATCAGGTGCAAAATCATCAATGGAAGGCATAATGGTAGCATCGACATGATCAATAACCATACGTGGTTCATATAATTTCAAGTTATCAACATTTACAATTGAATAAATTTGCATATATGGAGATAAAGTCCAACCGGAAAGCATTGTTACCAATTTTCTCCAATATTCAGAATGAACCATACCAAATAGGTTTCGACTTTTTACCTTCACTTGACAACCTTTCTTTGCTGATGTGAAGCCAAAATTGATCACCAACTTAAAACTTGTGATAATTTTTTTTGTTTATCCATCCTTGCTTTGTACTTAGCTTTACTTTTCTCCAATTATTTTCTGACATACTGATGATCTTGATGTATTCGCTGCACAAATATTTAGCTTTGTCAGAATCACTTAACCCATTAACAAAATTATCATGTCCAAAAGAGAAATCTAATGGAAATTTAGGAAGATAACCATAAAAAGTATCAAATGGATACTTCAAAGTAGAAGAATGTAATACATGACTATAGGCATGTTGCACATAAAATAAATGTTCATCCCAAAATATACGATGTTTACCACAATACCCCTGAGAAAATGTACAACTGTGCATTTCACAACCTCTATTTTATCATTAGTCTATGGATGGAAAATAGTTCTTTTTTTAGTTTATTGTCCATTAAACCCCACAAAGTTGACCAAAATTCCCCAAGAAATCTAGAATCTTGATTTGAAATAATTGAAGTGGGAAATCCAAAATGAACCCATACAAAATGAGAGAATAAATGTGTTGTCCTTTCACCATTTATTTGTTTAGTACATGGAATCAACACACACATATTATTAAATATCTCTACAACCACATATAAATAGTCTTGTTTCTTTCATGACATGGGCAATCCTCCTACAAAATCCATGGAAATAATTTCCCATGGCTATGTAGGGACATGAAGAGGAGTGTATTTTCCTAATTTCTTGTTACTTGGCTTGCTCATGGCATTAATAACACATCCTTTTATATACATGGTTACATGTTCTTGCATTCTAGGCCAATAACAATACATACGCAAATGTGCAACTGTTTTACCAACACCAAAATGACCTGAAATAAGAGAAGTATGAGCTTCCCCAATCATATGCACACACTCATTTTCTAGAATAATTTTTTTACTGGAATGATATAAAAGTCCATCATGCACATGATATTCCTTTTCTTCTACTTGTTTCCCAGTCGATAAATCCTCATAAACTTCTTTAAAATCAACATCATAAGCATATTGTTCCTTATGACTATCATGAGCCAAATAACTATGTTGTAAAACAATAAATGCAATAACAAAAGGAGGTCTAGATAACATGTCAACAACCTTGTTATGTATATCTATTTTATACCTGATCATGAGATGAAATTGATGTAAGAATCCCATCCAACAGAAGTGTTTAGACTTCTTTAACTTTTTTTTTTTTAAAAGTATTGAAGGGGCTAATGATCGGTATGTATAACTATTTCTTTTCCCATTAAGAACGCTTCCATTTCTTTACACTCTGCACCAAAGCATACAACTCTTTATCATAAGTTGGATAATTTCTTACAACACTCATGAAGGTTTCTAAATGTTGGCACACAGGTTGTTTTTTCTGCATCAAAACTTCTCCCATTGTGTAGTCACTAGCATCTGTCTCAATCTCAAATGACTGTTGCAAATCTGGAAGTGCCAAGACCGGATCGGTACTAATTTTCTCTTTGAGTGCATCAAAATCCTTCTATTGTTTTCCTCCCCACTAAAAGACCCGTTTAATACATGTCAAAGCATGCAAAGGAGATGCAATATATGAGAAGTTAGAAATGAATTTTATCCAATACTATATTACACCAAGAAAACTCCTAACTTCTATCACATTATTGGGTCTAGGCCATTTTACAATAACCTCTACTTTTGTAGGATCTATTTTCAATTCACCATTTCCCACAACATAACCCAAATAAATTAAAGATATTTTTCCAAACTCGCATTTTGACATCTTCAAAAATAATTTTTCTCCTCTTAATGCATCTAGGACTTATTGGATGTGAACAACATGATCATCCCAAGACTTACTAAGAATAAGAATATCATCTAAGTAGATAATAATGAAATAATCAATGAATGGTCTAAAAACATCATTCATAACTCTCATGAATGTTGTTGTTGCTTTGAAAAATTCAAAAGGCATCACTAACTATTCAAATAATCCTTTTTTTGTTTTAAAAGTAGTTTTCCATACATCACCTTCATCAATTCTTACTTGGTGATAACTAGTTCTTAAATCTAGCTTAGTGAAGTAAAATGCATTCTTTAATTGATCCAATAAATCATTTATTCTAGGAAGAGGGTAACGATTTTTCATCATGATATTTTTTAAGGAATGAAAATCAGCACACATCCTACATGTGCCATCTTTCTTTGGCACCAAAATAATTGGCAAACCATACAGAGATGTACTTGGACAAATAATACCTTTGGCCAAAAGTTCCATCACCTGTTTCTTTATTTCCTCATTTTCAACCATGGACAATCTATACATATAAATGTTGGGAAGAGGTGCATCATGTAGCAACTGTATCTCATATTGAACCCATCTTTTGGGAGGTAGACTTTGTGGATCTTGAAAAACATCATCATAGTTATAAACATTTTTTACCAAATCATTATGATGTTTAGGATCATAATCCTCAAAATCCTTGTCGTGATCTTTCTCTTTAGCTTTGATCACCATGAGTACAAAAATCTTGCTTGAATTAAAAATTCCTTTCATCTATCTTGCAGTAACAAATAAAAATTTTTTTTTTACACGATGAGCTCTAACAATATACTTAATTCCATCATTTACAAGTGAGTATTTATTTCCTTCCCTATAGAAGATTGTTTTACGATCATATAAATAAGAACTCCCCAAAACTACTCCACAAATATCCAAAGCAACAACATCCAGGTCAACCTCATCAATAAACTTGTCCGTAATGGAAAATATGAATCTATAAGTTTTAGTTACCTGCAGCTTTGCATCATCAAAAACTCATCCTAAAGGATAAGGCTTAGGATTCAGATCATTAGTTTTGAGTACTAGTTTCTTGACCTCCTCTGAAATCAAATTAGCTTGAGATCCACTGTAAAAAAGAGTATCAATTTTTTTATGTTTTGAAATCACTCTAAGGTGGAAAATTTCATTCTATTTCTTTTCATCATGTATAGATTGTTTATTATAAGAAGATGCAATATTTGAAGTATTATTGTTGGAATAAGAGAAAGTATGATTACCTTGAAAAATCATGGCCATGATCTTGGTTTCATACGCTGAATCAGACCCAAGATCATGAACCACAACATTCATTTTCATCTCTTTTCCCTTTTTAACCATCCATTTAGGCTCAGTTTCTGGATGTAATTTCCAACACCTAGACTCATCATGGTTCTTTTTAGAATGATTGCAAAATGGTTTTTCATCTTCTTTCTTAATAGTAGAATTTTTGTTTTCTTACGCTTTCCTTTTCCTTGTTCTTTGGAACATTTTCCTTGTCCTTCGGATTGCTTGTTATTTTGTTTAAAATAAAAGGGGAAATCCTTAGTAATTTTCCATCATTCTTCCAAATGAGTATCTTGAACACACACTACATCAAGATTAGTAGCACCTAAAACAAGAATCATATGCCTTAGGTAACTATGCAATCCCTCAATATGTTTAAGCAGTGTTTCTTGTGTTTTTAGGGAAATTCCAAGAAGTGGATCCCTTTTCCTAAATTCTTGTGTGTAGTCTTGAACTCTTTTTCCCTTAGTTTGTCTTAATCTATACCAATCCATCATAGCTTGTTGCTTATAATCAAGACGATAAAATTGTTATCTAAGATTTAAAACAAAATCAGACCAAGAAGTGATTTCATTACCTTTGGTTTCCTCTACTTCTTGAAGCTTACTCTCACACCAAATAAGTGTTGTGCCACCCATCCGAAGAGTTTCCAAATGAATCTTTTCTTCTTCATCCACAATTCTCTAAACCCTACAATATACCTCTATCTATTTGATCCAGTTATCCATCTTCTCCACATTTATCTCTCCAGTATACATTGGAAATGCAAACTTGATATCTATCTTTAATGAAGGAAAATAAGATTTTAGAGGTTCACCTTTAAAACTAGATTTGTCTTCTTTTTTACCTTCTCTAGTGGATTTTTCCCTTCGCATATCTTGGTACATTTCTTCCATCATTTCCTTCATTTGTAGGAATGATTGACGAAATTATTTTTCTTCTCGATCCACCACTATAGGACTTCGAGATCTCCTTGTACCAATTTCAGGATTTCCTTCTACTAGCTCTCCTTCACCCTTCTTAGACCAAGACCTTGTTAACATTCAACACAAAAACTTGCAATCCAAAAACTGTTAATATGATCCAAAAAATCAACTAAAACTAGCTCTGATACCAGTGATCTAAAAATCCAAAGAAAACTTGCACAATCTAACTCAATATTTTTCTTTTTAATGTTTTTTAATGGAAATTCGATATTATGACCTTTTTGTATTATTAATACATAATTAAAAACTGCAAGCACTATGTAAAATAAGAGAATAAATATATAATATCACCAGTGAATTGACACAAGACATGACAACGGAATTTGACGCTTGAGGCCTACATCTCCGGGTCCAATTGAATGGGACCGATTTATTAAAATCTAGAAAATAAACCTATACAATGGTTTCCACAAGAATTTAATCTTCTCAAAGTATTCCTCTACCAAAAATAACACCAAACGCTTTTTACAACTCCTAAAAATTCCTCTCGTAGCTCAAGATATAAGCCTTATAAAAATTACATAGTCATCAATCAATGTATGTACAAATAAAATTTGGCCTATTTTATACTGTGTTACAGCCTCGAGTGCAACGGTAAAGCACCTTATATTTTATCCCCTAGTGCAAGGTTCAACTCCCCACACCACCCACTTCATAGTTCTATTGTGGGTTGAAATCCCACATTGCTCGCACATAGGGGTGAGGGAGTTGTTTAAAACCATGATTTGGGGGTGGTTACAATGGCTATAGAGTCGTTTTGTTGGGCATTGCTTGTATTATCCCTGAGCTATATTTCTAAGTTGGGTGCATAGTGGTTAGCAATGTGTTGAATTAAATATTTTGCTGGTAGTTTGTGTGGCCGCGTGGAGGGATAAGGTGGGTGTGTGGAGATAAGGGTTAAGCGCTGGCATTGGATATAGATATATGCATGGCAAGGATAATAAAATGCATGGCAGGTTCAATATAATGTGTTGTGATATAGTCAATGCAGCCAATGATGAGTTATAAGGGGTGTGGCTCAGTGGATAGGTCGACTCAGTCAGCCAAATCTGGATATCCACCGAGCCCTTTACAATTACAACATAACCTATTTCTCACATTGATCCAGAAAGTATGAAATAAAATATAAGTAAAAATTCATGCAATGTAATATGAGAAGGAGGCTAAGACACCCCTTCATAATTGCATGTGTCAAACTTGGGTGAGGGCCCCCAACCAAAAAATATCGGGGCCCACCTATCCATCACCGAGTGTCCAAGACCGACGTTAAAACAAAATGTTTACTATTTCAATCATATTGTCCACATGGAAAATTTTCATTCGTCCATTTGCACGCATTCAACCTACGTGCAATCTTGAATTCGCCAGTTGCCTGAAAATTTTAACGAGCCATAAATTTTACATACGTGCTCTAATTTTTGCAAACAAGATATCTCCGAAAATATTGTATTTTTATGCATGCAATGAAACCACATGTAACTAATTCTTAGAAGATCTTAGATAGGTGTTATGTAGTGAGGATCATTTTGATCATTTTACCATTATTTCCCATCATTTAATAAATCTTCACTAATATTCCCTAATCAATCCTAATCACCTTAATTGGCCCCAAATCCTCATTTAATTTATTTATCCCTCCTAATTAATCTATTATATCCTTTTTAAGCCCCCATTTAATGAATTTAGCCTCTCCATGGCCTTTACTTAATAATGTCCACCATCTATTTTCTCTATGTACGTCCCAATTTTTCCTAATCCTTCTAAACCCTAATCTAGCCTCTTATGGATTCCTTTTCTCGATCTCATCATCATTATATTGACCAAATCAAGGGTTCACCACAGTCGGCGGTGACCCATTTGGGTTGTTATTGACCCTAAAAATCTGACCCTATCCCTCCTTTTCCCAAGATGTAATTTTGAAGTCTTCAAGTGATCTTACGACCTTTATTACTTTTGTGATCTCTCTTACATCTACTAAAACCACATTGAAGCCCAATTGTATATCTTGTGACCATCTTTGGGAGATTTTAAGTCTTCTTTTTTGATTGTGTGTTTGAGCCCTCTTTTATAGTTAGCATCATCATATATTGTACATGTTCAACTATCATCAAGATCTCTCTGTCTCTGTCATTCCCATGCCCTCATTTCTTGTTTGCGGGTCCTCGTTTCGTTCCATGAATTTCCATTCAATTCTAGATCGGCCCCTAGTCGGTGTTGACAGTATCTATTCTCTATCGACCCACCCTCCATTTTTTGTGCCTCTCCCTCATTAAGATCCCCAGTTATCCACTTTCTATTTCCAAAATCATCCAACTCTCAGATCCTATCATTTTTCCCATCTTCTATCTTAAATTTGTTCTTCCATCCCCTAGTCACCATCGACCCTACCTAATCGTCTCTGATCATATCAATATTATTTGCATTTGTTATCAGTTTTTATAAGTTTCTTATATCCTTTCTATTAGATCTTGTTCTAAATATTTTACAAGTTCATGTCTACAATCTCACTACATCATCAACTCAAGATCTACCTCCAGAGCCTTCAGATCTACATTTTCCATCACGTTTCAAGTTAATCTACCCGAGTCACTATCAAATCGAACTCTACAGTCTTGGGCCACCATCAACCCACCCAGGTTTGATTTATTTTATATCCATTTAGATTAGATCTATATTTTTCATCTTCATTTCTTTTATGTTTATGTTTTGGTTCAAATTATGCTCCATCTAATTTATCAATATATTATCTTATCTTATATTTATCAAAACAAGGGTTGTCATCCATCCTAGGAATTTCTTTCTTCTTTGGAATGACATCATCAAGAAACCCTCCCATCTAACTACTAATCCATCCTCAGTTGAATTCTTTTGATTTGCAAGTCACTTAGCTCGTTGTGGAAAAGGATCTCTTATTTGAATCCGTTCACATCATCGTCCCATATCAAGGTACCTTAAACCCTTGCATATTTGGAGTTACTTATTTTCTTTAGTACTAGTTCACTAATCTGATCAGGAATGAGGAATTTTGGTCAATATTTTGGCACACTTAGTGGGACCCACTCTTTCTTGCCGATTCTTTTCATTTAGTTTTCATTTCTACTTTATTATGTATTATACTAACATTTTATAAAGGAGCCTTGCTTTTTTTATTTCTTGCATTAGATCATGTTGTTTGGATTGGATTTTGCGTTGCTTGTTTGCTTAAAAATTAAAAATTCAGATAAAAAGGAAAAACTCTATCTAGGTATTCTCCTTTTCCTTAGTTTCTCTTTTTTCATCATATTTTCCTTTTTATGTGTTCTTCCTCATCAAATATTCACATTTTATCTTGGATATAAAAATAATCCCTCATATATATTTGTAAATCTATTTTAACTAGGGGGTTTAACTCTTTGAATACACTTTCATCACACACATCCGAACACACAAAATAATTTACACATCTAAACATCTCCAACCACGTGGAACTATTGGGATTTCATCACCTAAAATAAAATCTTCCATGGTGTTCTTTATGCATTACAAATTTTTTATCTACTGGTATATTAGCTAAGCATCCGACTCCCTTATCACTCTGTGACCGTGAAGTGAGTGGTAAGGCTCCAATACCAAGTCCCGTACTAGTAGCCATTGCAGATTCGTGACTCACATACCTTTTGATATATCAAGGAATCCATCCCAAACTACTCAAGAAACCATCCATAGATTTATATTTCCTTGGTTCCCTTAAATCCCATTTTTCATTTATTTCTCACATTTTAATAATCAAGATAATTAAAATTTTATTGTGTCACTTGTTTGATCTAATTAAAAATCAACATAGTTTTGTTTTATTGTTTCTTTCATGCCCATTATTACAAGATACCAATCAATACAAATGGAACAAAACATGTTGTCCAACAATATTCCTATTTCCATCACTTCCTTTTAACAAACTTCCACACTTTCTCTTCGTACATCCACTCCTTGGCTCATCTCTTCTGAGGTTACTCAACCCATGGATTCCATTACCCCTCTTCAAGAGGTCCAATTTATCCAACCTAACACCCATGTTGAAACCAATCCTTTTCTTCATCATCAATCAGTTCCATCTAGGCTAGCAATAACCCCTTCTGCTACCTCTATTGATGCTTCTAGACCTCATCTCATCCCTCGTGGGTGTGTGGAATTCTAGGAGTTTCATGATGTAAATCCATTTTCCCATAATTACTATCTCCTTGGTAAGACCACCAAACTTGCCATTGATGGACCCCCTTTGCAACAAATCTATGCTTACCATTCCAATCCTAAATCTACGCAAGTCCTCACATCTCAACTTTTCATCTTCTTCCCTAATGTTATGAATGAACTTGATATGTCCTATCGACATTAAAATTTTCCTCCGTAATTTCTATTTTATTAATGTATGTATTAGGAATAGGATGTTGTTAAGTATAATCAGTAGTGTCATCCAATAGAAGATAACGACACCGTCAGTACGGTGCTACCAATAATGTAGAGTACGGTAAATGTCAAAGTACAATAGGAATGTTGTGAAAAGTAAATATTTGTCATAAGTGGTCCGGTAATGTTAAAATGTCAAAATTGGGATAAGTAAAGAAGTAGGGTCTACATGATTAGGAATTAGAAATATTATATTTGTAATAAGGACAAAGAGTGATGTCATAAATATTTTGTATATTTTATTTGTTGAAAATTCTAAAAAGGTGGAACCCATGTGAGATGATAAGGTTTATCTTATCTTAGAAGATAAGCCTACATGTAAAGGCAAGAGTTTAGGCATGGAATATTATTGGCCGGAAGAGATTTCCTATCCTATCTTAGAGATAAGGTGGATAAGTCTAAATTCCTATAAATAAAGAGGCCACCCCCCCTCATTTAGCATAGAGAGAAGTAGTGAGAAATATTGTATGAGTAAGTGTGTAAAGGAAGCCATCATTTTGAAGGTGTGTTAAAGAAGCCATTAAGAGGTGTAATTGTGAAGTTTTTCCCATAGTTATTGTTTGAAGGCAAGTGAAGTTAATAACACTTGAAGAACCTCATGGGTGAGATTGTAACAATTTCATGTTGATATTATAATTTACACTGATATTTAAGATTTATCATTATTCCTTCTTATCATAGTCTATGGTATTCTTGTGTTATGTTTGTTATTGTGTTTCCAAATTACATCCACCAAACTAAGAGTTGTACATTAGTTAATAATCATAGCACAAGGAGTTCTCGGTGAAGAATTATCATAGTGCCGGATTGGTGTTGACATTTTGGTTCTGTTGCCGGGGACCATTCCTCGTTGGTGGATTTTCTGGAGAAATATTCCCATTTAGTCAAAAAACATTTTGAGGGTAACCTTGTTTTTACTGTGCATAGTAGTTACCATGGTAAATTCACTTTTTGCCATGAATAGTATTTACCGTAGTAAAGTCACTTTTTGCCATGAATAGTATTTACCGCAGTAAAGTCACTTTTTATCGTGAATAGTATTTACCGCAGTAACTTCACTTTTTACTATGAATAGTGTTTACCACAGTAAAGTCAGTTTTTACCGAAGTAAGTCAAGTTTTACCATAGTTTATCGTGGTCATTTCTATTTTCTATTATAGTGATTCTAGTTATTTTTGCACATAAGTCTTGTTGATTGTACTTGTGGGTTGGTATTTCACTGTGGTTACTTTTGGAAATGGGGAAGATTCCTGTTTTTTCAGCCCAATCTAATGAAGATGCTTCCTCTTTCATTCAAGAGTTTAAACGATCATGTATTTGTAATGGCCTTATAATAAGGGAACAATAGACTGAATTTTTTCCTACCTTTTTGGACGGTTCATCCCTTAGGTGGTTTGAAACACTAGGTGATAATGTGAAAAACTCATGGGATTTATTAACTGAAAGTTTTCTTGAAGAATTTGGTGAACAACAGAAATATGCAGATCTCATGATCGATATCACAAAGCTATCCCAAGGAGAGAAGGATAAGATAAGGGATTATCATGCTCGTGTTCTAGATCTAAGGAGGAAGCTTGATGCCGAGATTCGGAAGGAAGGATTAGCGGATCGGTTAATGAATGGCATGGATAATCTCCTCTGTAAGCACTTCATTCTTGGGATGAAGCCAGAGATCAGAAAACGAGTGAAGTATGACCACCCAGCTACCATTGAACAAGTAAATGAGATTGCAAGAAGGCAAGAAGAAAGCATGGAAGAGAAGCCCAAAGAAATTGTTGATAAAGTAGAGCCTACACCAGCACTTTTGGTCCAGAATCCACAACCACTCTCGGTGAGCACAAATATTTCTCCTAGTACATCTGCTGAGTATGAAGATCTGCTCAGGAAGATGGGTCAGTTAATTATTAATCTTCTTCAAGGAAAAGAATTTGGTTCTCAGGGAGGAGATAGAGGTCCAAAAAGAAATATTTCTGAAGTTGTATTTTATGGTTGTTATAAAAGGGGTCATTATAAGTATAATTGTCTAGATAGAGCTTCTACATCTGGTACAAGAGATAATGATAAAGGGAAAGAACCTGTGAATTATTTTGATGTAGTAGATAAGAGCATAAATAATGAAGTAGATGTATTTGTAACAAAAATAAATAAATAAAAAGATAACCAAGATGGAAATGATCCTAAGAAGATGAAAGGAGAAACTAGTAAGAAACATAGGAGAAGAAAGTTGGGTGTGCAGGATTTTCTGATTTCATAGGGACAAGGACCATACTCCGTCTTAGACGATCTGTCCAAAAGGCCTGCAAATATTACATATGGTCAACTCTTAGCTATGTCTTCTAAGAAGAGGCGGGAGGTATGAAGTGGACTCAATGCTCAATGAAGGAAGGATGTTGAGGTCCCTATTTTGGAGGCAGAGGTGGATCCCTACGCTCCACAAGCTGAGGTATTATGTAATGGTATTTCAATTCATGATGTCTTAGTTGATGGAGGTGTTGCAGTTAATGTAATGACCGAGTCTGTAATGAATATGTTGGGTTTAAAAATTTATCACCCCTCAACACTTATGTTAAGGTCATTAAATAAAGGAAAAACTAAACCAGAACGTTTAGTTTCAAATGTGGCAATATCTGTTATGGGTGTTGTATGTGTGGTAGACTTTCAAGTGATGAAAAATGGTACTATTGTGTACAGAATGTTGTTGGGAAGACCATGGCTAAGGAGATTTCATGCAAGAAACTACTGGAATGAAGGCTTCATGACACTTGGACATGGTAGAGAGAGGGTGAAGATAAACGTGATCCCTCGGCATCATAAGGCAGAACCTGTGGATTCAAGTGATGAAACTGATGATTGGACATCCTGTGATTACTCGAGTACTAGTGAAGTGGACACTGAAGATGAATAAAGTGAGGTTGATGTTTCAGTCATGGATATCCTTCCAGTCACACCGACTCATGATCCCATAAAATTATTTGAAGAAGAAATGATGATCATCTCCAACAAATAAAGATTGGTGATGTTGTGATGGAGAGTGAGAAGGAATCCTACCTCCAGCTCTTTTGAAGTTACATACACATATTCACTTTTGATTACAAGAAACTCCGTCAAGTAATTTGGGTAGAACATTCTATTGAGCTGGTAGATGGTGTTAAGCCCATAAAGAAAATGGCATATAGAATGAATCCTAGATTTTCCAAGACTATAAAAGAAGAAATAGATAAGTTGCTTGATGTAGGATTTATATTTACTGTGGAGAATTCAGAATGGGTTTCTCCCATTGTGATCTCAATCAAAAAGAATGGGAAGCTACGCATTTGTGTTGATTATAGGAAGCTCAATAAGGCAAAAAAGAAGGATCATTACCCTCTTCCATTCTCAGATCAGATTTTGGACGAAGTAGCTGGCGAGGAGTGCTATAGTTTTGCTGATGGATACAGTGAATACAACCAAGTTTGTATAGCAGAGAAAAATCAGCTGAAGACCACGTTCACCACTCCTTGGGGAATGTTTTATTATAGAATTATGCCTTTTGGGTTGTGTAATGCTCCAGCAACGTTCCAGCGCTTGATGAATAGGGTGTTTGAACCCTACATTGGGAACTTTATCAGAGTATTTCTAGATGATTTTTACATCTATGGGAGAAATATGGACCACCTGCACCAGATGGAGACAACATTTCAAAGGTTAGATGAAGCACAAGCCTCACTAAACCCTACAAAGTGTGTCTTTGGATGTTCCAAAGGTGTTTTGTTAGGGCATGTTGTATCCAGAGATGGTATTGGTACTGATCCTAATAAAGTTTCAAAAATCAAAGAGTTACCATTTCCTATGAATAGAAGTAAGTTGAGATCATTTTTAGGCCATGTGGGTTACTATAGAAGGTTCTTCAAGAATTTCTCAAAGATTGCACAACCACTAACCCAGTTCTTGAATAAGGATGTTACTTATGAACCAGGAAATAAGGTGCATGAAGCTTTTGAACAACTGAAGGAAGCCCTAGTGTCTTCACCTATTTTAAAGAATCCAGATTGGAGCAAGCCATTCATTGTGTATACTGATGCCTCAGATGCATCACTAGGAAGTACTCTGAGCCAAAAGGATGAAAATGGGAATGATCATCTAATTTACTTTGGGAGCAGACAAATGAGCAGTGCTGAGGTAAATTATACTGTAACTGAAAAAGAGGCTCTAGCTATCATTTTTTATATAAAGAAGTTTAGAAATTACTTGCTAGGGAAGAAATTTATAGCTGTAACAGATCATCATGCTCTAAAATATATTGTCAATAAGCCTAACCCATTAGGGAGGATAGCAAGATGGATAATTTTGCTACAAGAATTTGAATTCGATATTATATATAGGCCAGGAAAGAAGCATGTCAATGCAGATGCACTCTCTCGAGCCTATGATGGTTTAGGTTCACCTTGTGATGATGATGATTTCCCAGATGCAACATTGTTATATCTTGACACAATCCCTAGTGAATACATAGATATTTAGAATTATCTAAATGAATTCAATTTTCCTGATGGTGCCAATGCAAAGACTAAGAGGAAGATTACTCAAGCCAGTCATCCATATTCTACTATGTATGGAGTATTATTTTGAATAGGACCTGATGGACAGTATAAGAGGGCATTTGGACATGATCAAGGGAAGGAGCTGATAGAAGAATTCCACAATGGTACATGTGGAGGACACTTCTCTGGACAACTTACAGCAAGAATAATCTTGGACACAGGTTATCACTGGCACACTCTTTTTAGAGATTGTTATAATTATTGTAAGACATGTGATATTTGTCAAACACATGGTAACCGTAAGACTTCATCAGCTCCATTATGCCCTATTCTTCCACTTGGTCCCTTTGAAAAGTGGGGAATAGACATTTTAGGTCCACTTCCAACTACCCCATGCCAAAATAATTATATTGTAGTTGCCACAGATTATTTAACCAAGTGGGTTGAAGCTATGCCATTGAAAATAGCTTCCATGGATGAAGTGGAAAGGTTCATATATGAACGCATTGTCACAGATTTAGTTGCCCATTAGAAATTATAACAGATCAAGGAAGCCACTTCATTAATGAGGTGGTAGAAGCCCTAGTCAACAAGTTTTCTATTAAGCACGGGAAGGCAAAAACATACAAGCCAAGCATAAATGGACAAGTGGAATGAACAAATTTTGTGTTGTGTCAAATTCTAACAAAAGATGTAGCCTTACAGGTACATAAGTGGGATAAAAGGATTAATGCAGAATTGTGGGCATATAGGGCAACATCAAAGTCAGCAACAGGATACTCCCCATTTCAGTTGGCTTATGACATTGATCCGGTTCTTCCTATTGAGTTTGATATTCCCACTATGAGAGTTATGAAAAATGAAAGGATGGATGAAAGTGATTCAATAAAAGAAAGGTTGGTACATCTTCATTTGCTAGAGGAAATGAGGGAAATAGTGAAGGATACAAGCTATAAGAAGAAAATGAAGCAGAAGGAATAATTTGATCAAAAGATCTATTGGTCTCCATTTCATTGTGAATTACTTGGTTCTAGTATATGATTCCAGATATAAAAAAATAAAAAAGAGAAAATTTCTTCCAAAGTGGATGGGGCCCTACAAAATAGCAGCTGTGCATGAAAATGGTACATATCGACTGGAGGAATTGGATGGTACTCCCATTACAAAATGGGTCAACCAATGAGAAGTTAAAGATTTTCCAAGCACCAGCTTCAGAATGTCCATAAGAGTCTACTCCGAGGACGGAGTAGAAGTTAGGAAGGGGGAAAATGTCGACATTAAAATTTTCCTCCATAATTTCTATTTTATTAATATCTGTATTAGGAATAGGATGTTGTTTAAGTATAATTAGTAGTGGCATCCAATAGAATATAACGGCATCATCAGCATGGTGTCGCCAATAATGTAGAGTACAGTAACAGTCAAAGTATAATAGGAATGTTGTAAAAAGTAAATATTTGTCGTAAGTGGTCCGGTAATGTTAAAATGTCAAAGTTGGGATAAGTAGAGAAGTAGGGTCTACATGATTAGGAATTAGAAATATTATATTTGTAATAAGGACAAAGAGTGATGTCATAAATATTTTGTATATTTTATTTGTGGAAAATTATAAAAAGGTGGAACCCATGTGAGATGATAAGGTTTATCTTATATTAGAAGATAAGCCTACATGTAAAGGCAAGAGTTTAGGCATGGAATATGATTGGCCGGAAGAGATTTCCTATCCTATCTTAGAGATAAGGTGGATAAGCCTAAATTCCTATAAATAAAGAGGCCACCACCCCTCATTTAGCATAGAGAGTAGTGAGAAATATTGTATGAGTAAGTGTGTAAAGGAAGTCATCATTTTGAAGGTGTGTTAAAGAAGCCATTAAGAGGTGTAATTGTGAAGTTTCTCCCATAGTTATTGTTTGAAGGCAAGTGAAGTTAATAACACTTGAAGAACCTCATGGGTGAGATTGTAACAATTTCATGTTGATATTATAATTTACACTGATATTTAAGATTTATCATTATTCCTTCTTATCATAGTCTATGGTATTCTTGTATTAAGTTTGTTGTTGTGTTTCCAGATTACATCCACCAAACTAGGAGTTATGCATTAGTTAATAATCATAGCATGAGAAGTTCCCGGTGAAGAATTATCATAGTGCTGGATTGGTGTTGACAGTCCCAATGTGAATTTGATTCCCATTAACCTTCCTCTTCAAATCCTCAGAATCACCGAACCACTCAATTGGTGGTTCATATCCCCCCTAATTTTCCTCATGTCCACACTACTATCACCCCTTCTAATCCCATCACCTCATCATCCAATAAAATCACGTGTGCCCCTATCTAATCATGTCAAGAATATCAATTTCTACCTCCTATATCTGAATAACATAAGACAACTCTACCCTTTATTTCTACTTCCCATATACATGCCAATGTGATCACTTCACAACCTCATCCCTTTAAATCAATGAAAACCCGTCAACCTCCACCTTGACTTCTAGGTTCTTATCATTACATATTTCCCAATAAACTAACTCAATTATCTCATCCTCCTACCACTTAAATTCCTACTCATCACATAGAAAATCAATCAAATGTCCCCATCTCCCAATAATTGACTCAATCCCATCAATCTTATCACATCCCTATTTCTCAACAACAACCATTATCTCAACCCGTACAATCACAACCCCTTAATTACACTCCCCTTATCAACCATTTCCACCAACACTGACTCATTCTCAAACATATCAAACTTATTAACAACATAACCCATCCACATCATTTACATCAAAATATCACCCTTCTACCTCTCAACCTCATCCATCTAATGATCCCTTACAAGAATTATTTAGTATAATGGCTAATCTTGAAGCCGCTATTTTGGGATTCAAAACCACATTCTCATATGATCAAATTTGTAATGAGACAATCAATCCATCTGTCCCCGTAAATTCTTATCCTCGTCATTTGGAAATGTCAAAGTTTTCTAAGTTCAATAGCAATGAAGATCCTCAAGAACACCTTCATGCGTTCAGGCATGTATGCTACCTTATCTCCCATGATCAAAACCTTATGCTTCACACAATCCTTATGTCATTAGCTTGTCCTACATTGGATTAGTAAAACAGAATCCCCCAATATTCATTATTCACTTTTACCCAACTTGCACAACTATTCCTAGAACATTTTTGGATCAATATTGCATGTAAGATAACTACCACAAACCTCTGCGTCATTAGAAAATATGATGATGAATCCATTGTATATTTTGTCACATGATGTCATCGTATTGTTAACCAACTATCATTCTCCCTTCCACATAATAAAGTAATTGAAATATTGTAACAATATTGTGTGAAACACATATCATCCACTTTTCAAATTCAATCCTTTCAAACCCTTAAAGAGGAATTTACCATGGATCACAAAATTGAAATCTGCACCCTTGAACAAGGCCCTTTTTAAACTTCGATCAAACAAGCCCAAATCCAAATTCCCTAAATCTTCCATGCATGGTGACAAATCCAAGAATTCTACTAATGCCATCATGGTTAAATATTCATCCACATCCACTTCTACTTATCACATGGAGCCTCCATAATGAGATCTTAAAATTCCCACTCACTATACCCCCCTCGTGGAATCCTATAGTTCAATATTTGATAAGGTAATTGAAATCAATCTCATTTTTCTTCCTCCCATCTGACCATTTGACGAATTATGACCCAAACCAACATGGTATCATGAGGAACATTGCGACAAATATTATCAAGTTCCTGGCCATGACATTGAAAGGTATCACTCTTTTAAAGAATTTGTTCAAAAAATAATAGACTCTAGTGACCTCCACGTGGATAATCCTAATGTGTCACCTAATCAACCCCTTGACGTCTTCAAACAACCCTTTCCTAATCATGCACCAAACATTCAAAATTCTCCTGCCACATCACAACCACTTAATGCTCATACAATTAATACTATAGACTGAAATCCAACCTCGTCATTCATTACATATACCCCTCTTACAGAATTTTCCCCTAAAATCACAACATCATCTACTTCTACACCCATCATATCAACATTAACTATAATTAAAACTACGACATCAACATCAACCTTGACCATACCTACTTCTCCATCCACATCATCCATGTCCTCATCCACCACATCTATAACTTCATTTAAAAATAACTCAACGCCTTCATCCTACACATCTAAATATATTCCCAAATCAATCACATCTGCTATTATGAATATACCTACATCAACTTTTAAATCTACGTTTGTATCCATACTTCCTATTGAATTATCCACCATGTAAACATCAACACTCAATACATCTACAAATAAAACTCTCACTTCATATACAACTCTAAGCATCCCTACATCCACATATATTAAATCCACACAGTCTTCCACCCTTTTAGATCTTGTTAAAATCATCATACAAATACCACTTCCACCGTCAATATCTACGACCCAGACCACATCAGTTAATCCTACTCCCATGGATCCTCTAGTTGAAATTGTCATCATCTCTGCCAAAGGTAAATCCTCGTAACCTAAGACTAGGAACCTTGGCACACCTATCCAAAAATCCCTTACACATCCACACAAAAATTTAGAGCTCCCTCCTCCTAGGATTAACTATCCTAATAAATATAGTGTTGCATCATCACTCTTAGGAGAATCACTTTCAATTTTAGGTCCAGTTATTTCATCTAAACCCAAGTTGAGACAACCTCACCCTTATCCCAAATCATTAAATTCATCTGCATCTCCCATAATTAAGTAGAAATCCAAGTCATCCAAGTCATCACTAATCAAAATAAAAACAAAACCATCCTCATCTTTCAATCTCAAGATAGAGTCAAAGGCTCCCATTGAACCACCTTCAAGAAAATCATCTTCATCCACCATTCTTAAAGCCATAATAACATCTTCTCCAACCACACCCATTAGGTTTTACACAAAAATATTTCAATGTCTAGTTCAATCATCTTTGATCACCCTTCCATCTATTAAAACCTTTGATCCATGTGCCCCAAGACCTTCATGGTTTGAATCTAATCTTATATGTGCATATCATCATGCTCCATGGCATGACATAGAGCAATTTAGAGCTCTCCAAATCACCATTCATAATATTATCAATGAGGATTCCTTTCATATTGAATGAGATCACCATCTCCCACCTACTATTTCCACATCCTCATGTTAATCTTCATTTGCTAAGACATCTAAATCCCATCATACACCTAATAATTATGTTTCCATCACTCCTCCAACCTTAACCTATTTGAAAGAGGGTCATCCTATATTCATTAATTCTATTTGAGTCATAACCCATTTTCATCCCCATGAATTCTAACCACCCACTCAATTGAAATACAAATTTGTTGTCACTTCTCCTCCCAAAGAGTCTGCTCCACCACCTTTTTCATCAAAACAAAAAGTATTCATCTTAGTTGCCCCTCAGCCTGTTGTTATTGAATAGAGCATTGTGACAAAAATTCATCAGGGCCTAGTAAATATCTTCCTTTATGATCTCATCCAAAGACCTCGAGACCATAAACAATCCCTCATTGAAGCTCCTAAGTATATCCCTACTCCTAATAATAAGGCACAACCCTTTGCATCTCTTATTGAAGCGCTTGCTTCTTCTGCTTCCATATCTTTTGAAGACACCAAAATTCCTGACATCACACCTTAATATCACAACCTTCCCCTTTTTATCTATGTACATATCACTGAAACCTTCATTCGTCATTCTATGATTGACAATGGAGCTAGCATATACATCATCTCATCTCACACCTTTGATCAACTCAATGTCCCAAATTCCATTTTCATCTAATCACCCATGGTCCTTCTTGCATTCAATGATATTATTTCCCCCACTATGGCATAGTCATTCTTCCCATCCGCGATGGTGAAAAAATATTCCATGAGGTCTTTTATATCATAGAAGGGGATTTTTAATAAAATATTATCATTGGATGACCATGGATTTACGTCATGCGTTGTGTTCCTTCCACCCTTTATTGATGTATCAAATATGAACACAAGAGGAAAATATTAACTCTCCCTATAGACATTGCTCCATTCAAAGCATCTCACATGACTTATCGAACTAATGACGTGCTCATTCCAAAACAAGATCCTTCTCAAGCATCCATCACCTCATTTGTATCTGCATCCAATCTTCCCAACAATGATTCCTTAGATAAAGTGATGGATCAATCCACACTGGGGAAGTATCATTTTCTTACACATAACACTCTTCCCACATCTCATAGACTCAGAAGACCCAAAAAAGATCCAATGTATCAACCTAATGTCAGGGATATTGTCCCTTTTCATCCATTTCATCTTCCCTCTAATCTCATTTATGGTGGCATTGATCACCCTTCTTCGTACATTTACACTCAACCACACATAAAACCATACACCAACGAATTTAAATTTATTTACAAGAAATATTTTTCCTACACTTGTCTTCACTTTTTTTCCTAGAAAGGATTTGGAATGGGACGTTTTTGACAAGGCATGCGTGACCATCTCAATTATCAATCTCGCAAACCCAATGAAACATTTTGCATAGTGTTCAAATAACAATAGGCAGAGCCTCTCCCACCATCTTTGGCTCCCATGGAAATTGATCCTCAATATTCTCCATCCCTCAAGGTTATGGATACATATGACATTATTTCTATAACCTATGGATTTTTTTTAATCTCCACCTTCACCCTGAGATCAGTCACTTATTAGTGTGATAGAGAAGCTAGGTCCCTCCCTATTCAATTTCTTGAAATGATAGAGGAAGATTCCCCTACCATTAATGTTCTCCACTTCACCAATGATGATTCCATCCTTTCTTTCATGGGGGTAAAATATTCCTATCTTTATAAGACCTTTCCACCAGACAAGTCCACCCTTCTTAACAAATCCACATTTGATATTAACATTGGGACTCGGTAAGAGCCTCACATTCTCAAAGTGGGTAAATCCCTTGATCCTGAGGATCTTGAATCTTTCACTTATATCCTTTCTTGCCATAGACAAGCCTTCACATGGTCATATTTTGACATGTCAGGCCTCGATCCTTCCATTTTTTTTCCATAACATTATCACCTTTCATAATGCTAAGATGCTTAAGTAAAAGATTCATGGGTAAGCGCACGAAGTTGGGGGGCCAAAAAGTGGACAAGAATCTGAAAAAAATCAAAATGCATACGCATTTTAATTTGTTTGGCTCGGAAATCACCGAAGCATAACGCGGATGCATTATAACGTGTACGCGTTATGCCTACTATAAACAAGAAAATAGAGGCCTGATCCTCTATCATTTTATCTTCCTCAAATGCAATTTTCAAAGCTTAACCATGCTTTCGCATTTTTTCATTTAGCTGGTTCTCAAGCTCAAAGGATCATTTCTGGATCACTGGGAAGATTTGAATCAACGATGGTGCCATAGAGAAGAGGTAAGCACAATTCTTTCCCCAAAATTGCATTGAAATATAATAATTATAGATTAAAATTTGAATTGAATACATTTTTTTTGTTATAGTTAGAGGTCAAGGGAATCAACCACAACCAAACCCTGTTATTCCTATCATCACTCCCGACACTCCCACAATTTCTCAACATCCCTCGGGTAGTCAATAATATTTACCAGCCCAAATAGTTAAAAACAAAATTAAAAATGAGGATTTAATCAAAATAATGAGAGATGCACAATCTACAAAACCCCACCGTGCCTCTCTTGCAAACATATTAGAGGCATTACTTATTCAAATTAACGCAAAAGCAGGGTAAATTGATCGTTGGAAAACTTGCAGAGAGGGTTGTAGGGTTTATTATTCCAACAAATTGTCATATGTGGATGTAAAGAAAAAAGAATTTTCAAAAGACCTCATATGTGCCTTATTCACAGACCCCTGCACTAATTTTCCTGTTCCGTTGTCATGTAAATGATTTCCCATCCATTAGTACAATAATAATTTAATTAAAAATCATTTTTGGGACCAATGGTGGATGGTGTTTGATTTTCCACCTTGTAATAACAACGAGGTGCCACTATACTTTTTGAGGAAACTCTATTACAAGTTTATCCTCAACGAGATCCCAAATTATTTTGATTTCTAAGATTTCCAGGGCCGAGGATAAGGATCTACACAGGATCAACCATGTGCACAATGTGCACCTATTTAGAATGGTAGATTCCCCACACATAATCCCCCTCATCTTAAGATTGTCCCTCAAGGTGTAAAGGAGACAGTAGAGATTGATACACTCCACGCACTTCAAGGGCTATCTGCGACCCTTGTTTGACATACGAGGGAGATTTCTGAGCCAGATGCTTGCGGAGTTACATAGAGTATTCCCTCATGGAGTACTAGCATGAGGCCACATCTTTTCTCATCATGTGGTAGCATATGTTTGGGGCCCAAGGAGAATGATACTTTCATGTGTACTGATTTTGGTGCACTTGGTGCTAGGGGTGAACATGATAATTTCACTATGTTAGATGTCCTTTTGAGTTAGACATTTGGATTACATTCATTGGTGTCACCTTCGCAAGTAAATTTGTTATGTTTTTTTGTGTGTTAGAAAAAGTTTGGAGTACCTGATTTACTTATATATGTTAAATTTTTGAAATAATTTTATTTGTACATGTACATGCATTGATATTACATCGTACGGGAGGTGCATCTTCATCCCGACCACAGGCGGTAAGCACCATGCATACACATACATTCACAGAGGTAATTTAGAATGTTAATTATGTAAAATTTTCACATACATGTGTGTGTGTATGCATATATATATATATATATATATATATACTAGTTTTGAAGTCAAATATATTTATGTTCTTATATGTCCATCTAACTCGTGTGATATACATGTTTGATAAAGATGTTGACTTCACTAGACACCCCACCATCTCTACGACAAGTAGATAAAGGTGTTGTCGTTGTGATTTCATCTACGCAGCAATTCACTGAGGTATTCAAACAACACATAAATTTTGTTAATTTTTTTGTGTATTTCATATTATGTTAAATTACATGTTAGTAATGTATTTCATTGTAGAAGTATTAAATTATGTTAATAATGTCCTTCATTGTGTATATGCAATAGTTACCTATGACATGTAGCAACCATGTTCATTTGATTCACAGGCGTGGTGGGGTAAAAACAATAGTTCTATATTGATAAAATTAGTTAAAATATTGTCATTATGTAGATACGTGTACTTAGTTCTATTTTCACTAATTCTGATGTTATAATTTCTGGTCTTATGTGTATGTAGGGAACTTCAACCCCCTCCATTTTGACTTGGAGGGCACAGACTCCTCCATCTCATCATCTTCGTACCCCCGTTCGTACTGCAAGAGCTCCTGATGACTCATTTGAGTGTGAGATGTAAATTCGGGGTGATCGATAACTTGCGGTAAGTTTGTGTATTTATGTAAATACTTTCATTCTAGCATGGTCTTAAATACATGTCGAAAACATATATAAATTAAGTTTTGATAAAAAAAATATTGTTTACATTTAAAGGCTCATCTACAGGTGAGTATTCAACAGAAGAGGACTCGAAGCATGGGCTTAGATGATCAAAATTCATTTCATGGATCTCCATCTTCATCTAAGGGAGGGCCTTCTTCGAGCAAGGCCAAGAGAGAGATAGATTTTGATGAGTAGGAAATATATATGTCTTACATGACATTCTTTTTTTATGCCTATGTGCATGGCATTATATGTACACCTATATGGAATTTGAACTTGATGGTATATGACCTATTTGGAAATTTTTGTATTTATTATGCACATTAAAATACTATTTGGAACTTGATAATTTTGTATGAGACTTTACATTTATGAGATTATTTTCGCATGAATCTAATATGATGTGCACTTGACAATATTTAAGACATTATGGATTATTTTTTCATTTATTGGTGATGTACATGTACTAGCATTTTCAATGTATAATATGCATCAAACTTTGGAAATCAATATTTATATAATGTATGTATATAAAGATTTACCTAATCTGAGTAATTATTCATTCAATTTATCAATGTGTATATGTGTATTTACCTTACTTGTGCTTCTTCTTGCTCATGGTCTCTTTGTACTTGTTCCTATCTTATCATGTACTTACTACATTCTTCTATGCTTCGTAGTCTTCTCCCATGTTAAAACACCCAAGAGTCGTCACAATTTGATGCCTTTCATCTATTGATATTTTGAGAATGTCTCTCCATATACATTACTCCAATGCTTGAGAGTGTCTCTAGATGCAATGACATTCTGATTTAGACACTTAATGATTCTTAATTGTCTAATCATGTCCAATTCATGTTATTACATATAAATATGTAGTCATTTCAAGTTATTTAGAAATCACATCACACCCTTCACTAGGCTCTATGACTACCCCTATCCTTTTTAAGGTGCTTTTGAAAGCATCCATGGGTTTATCATAGCATAAATTATCAATTAATGGAAGGTCAATAAGTCGAAGGCCAGCTGACTCCCATCTAGAACTAAACAAGAAATATTTACTAGGTGATTGATAACTCTCATGTGTTCTTAGACATACCCTTATCAAATTCATTCTTAAGCCAATCTAGTCATTCAGGGCTCTTACGAAACTATGCCTAGACAAGGTAGCTTGAAAGTATGAGGAGCGTAGGGAACCAAATAGAATGCTCAAATAGCATTCAGCTGGCCAACCCAACATGTTGGCATTGTTGGTTTGGTCCCTCGAGCTTCCGTTTGCAAACTACAGTGTATGGCAGCCCTAACTGACTCAGACTGCACTATTTCGCATGTTTGCAAACAATAGCACATCGAGAGAACCAGATGGAGATGGAGAAAACTGGGAGAGGATTTTGTAGAGGGCCCCAACATGGATGTCTTGGATTTTAAGAGACATCTCTAGGTGCCTTAGAGTTTGAGAAATCACCCATCGAAGATATGGCGTGATTAGGCCTCAGGGCTCTTAAACGACTACGCCCAGACGGGGTAGCCCAAAAGCACGAGCAACATAGGGAACCAAAAATAAGCCTCCACTAGCATTCACCAGGCCACCCCAATGTGTTGGCATAGTTGGTTTGGTCCCATGAGATTCTGTTTGTAAACTACAATGTCTGGCAGCCCTACACTGACCCAGACTGCACTATTTTGTGTGTTTGTAAACAATAGTAGAACAAGAGAACTAGATGAAGATGGAGAAAACCGTGAGATGATTTCATAGAGGGTGCCAATGTGGAGGTCTTGGATCTGATGAGACATCTCTAGTAGCCATGGAGTCTGAGAAATCACCCGTCAAAGATATGGCGTGATTGGGCCTCAGGGCTCTTAAGCGACTATGCCCGGACGGGGTATCCTGAAAGCACAAGGAGCATAGGGAACCAAAAACAATCCTCCATTAGCATTCACCATGCCACCTCGATGTTTTTACGTAGTTGGTTTGGTCCCACGAGATTCCATTTGCAAACTACAGCGTTTGGCAGCCCTACACTGAATCAGAGTGCAATATTTCGCGCGTTTGCAAACAATAGCACAACGAGAGAACCGGATAGAGACAGAGAAAACCGTGAGATTATTTTGTAGAGGGCCCTAACATGGAGGTCTTGGATTTTATGAGACATCTCTAGGTGCCACGGAATCTGAGAAATCACCTGTCAAAGATATGAGATGTTTGGGCCTCAAGGCTCTTAAGGGACTACGCCCGGACAAGGTAGCTCGAATGCACGGGGAGCATAGGGAACCAAAACAAAGCCTCCACTAGCATTCACTTGGCAACCCTGATGTGTTGGTTTAGTTGGTTCAGTCCCATGAGCTTCTTTTTGCAAACTACAACCTTTGACAGCCCTACAGTAACTTAAACTGCACTATTTCATGCTTTTGCAAATAATAGCACAATGAGAGAACCAGATGGAGAAGGAGAAAACCGTGAGATAATTTCATAGAGTACCTCAACATGGAGGTATTTGATCTAATGAGATGTCTCTAGGTGCCACGGATTCCAAGAAATCATTCGTCAAAGAAATGGCATGATTGGGCCTCAGGGCTCGTAAGCGACTACACCCAGACAAGGTGGCCCGAAAGCACGGGGAGCATAGGGAACCAAAAAAAAGCCTCCACTAGCATTCACTGGGCCACCTCGATATGTTTCTATAGTTTTTTTCTCCCACAAGCTTCCATTTACAAACTACAACCTTTGGCAGCCCTACACTAACTCAAACTACATTATTTCACGCGTTTACAAATAATATCACAACGAGAGAACCGGATGGAGATAGAGAAAACCACAAGAGGATTTCGTAGAGGACCTTGACATGGAGGTCTTAGATTTAACAAGATGTCTCTAGGTACACTGAAGTCTGAGAAATCACCCGTCAAAGATATGGCATGATTGGGCTCAGGGCTCTTAAGAGACTATGCCCGGACGAGGTAGCCCGAAAGTACGGGGAGCATAGAGAACCAAAACGAATCCTCCACTACAATTCACCTGGCCACCTCGATGTGTTGGCATATTTGGTTCAGTCCCACAAGCTTTTGTTTTCAAAATACAACATCTAGCAACCTTACACTGACTTAAACTACACTATTTCACGTGTTTGCAAACAATAGGACAGCGAGAGAATCGAATGGATATGGATAAAACCGTGACAGGATTTTGTAAAGGGCCCCGAAATGGAGGTTTTGAATCTAACGAGACGTCTCTCAGTTCCACAGAGTCGGAGAAATCACCCGTCGAAGATATAGCATGTTTTGGCCTCAGGGGGCTCTTACAAAAACTACGCCTGGAGGAGGTAGCCCGAAAACACGGGTAATGTAGGGGAACAAAAATGAAGTCTCCACTAGTGGTCACCATGCAATTCAGAACCTTTTGGAATCAGATGGTTTGGTTCTATGATCTACCATTTGTAAAATATAGCATCTAGTAGCCTTACACTGACTTGAACTACACTATTTCATGTGTTTACAAATAATAGGACAACGAGAGAACCATATTGATGATGGATAAAACCGCGAGACGGATTTCATAGGGCCTTGACAATTTTTCCATGTTAGTACTCAAGAGCTTCAAACCTTCATTGAACGACTACAAAAATCTAACCTAAATAGTCAGAGTAATAGACTAAATCAACATTCTATTTCTCACATATAAAATGAATTTCTTCCTTCAAAAAAGAAACTATGGGTGAATGCTCAATCAAAAATTAAATTACAATTCTAAACACATTTCAGGGTCAAATATCAATACTTCATTGCAGTTTTTCTTGCCAATATGTTTCTTTTGGAACTACCTCCCGGTTTGATTTGTGAAGCTGAAGCAACTGGGATTAATAAAAATAATCAACTTGGCATGTTTTCCTTAAGATTATCCATGATTATATCAACAACATCACATAGATCTTACATTCCAGTTAATTTGTGATCCTTCCACACTTCCCATTTTTCCTTTTCTTCTGCTCGTATCTTCTCTTTAAGTTCTTCTAGATGTTTTTGGGTAATCAAATTGACTCTTTATGACTTTCAGGAGGCATTTCTCCTTGAATCACAGTGACATCTTCACCTAATTTTTTTTCTTCACAATGTTCATTGTCATCTAAAGTTGAAGACTAAAAATTTATATGGCCTTCCGACTTCTTTTTGGGCACAAACAACCTTTTGTAATGTCCAAAAAAATTCAAGCTCTTCATTCTCTGTTTTGGTTAAAGATATTCATTCTTTTAAAATGAATAGTTGGAACATTGGTGGTCTCCCCAACAAAAAATAAGTTAATAGTCTACATAGTTTCATCCTGTGGAAAAATCATTGAACATTGGTGGTTTCCTCCACCCGTGCTTTTTGGGCTACCTCGTCTAGGCGTAGTCTCTTAAGAGCCCTAAGACCAAAACACCTTATATCTTTGACATGTGATTTCTCAGAACTTTGTGGCACCTAGAGATGTCTTGTCAGATACCAAAACCTCCATGTTGAATGCCTCTACAAAATCATCTCGTGGTTTTCTCCATCTCCATCTCGGTTCTCTCGATCTCCTATTGTTTGTAAACGCGTGAAATAGTGTGGTCTTAGTCAGTGTAAGGCTACTAGATGTTGTATTTTTGAAAACCGTAGCTTGTGTGATCTGAACTGTCTACGCCAACACATTCACATGGCCTGGTGAACACTAGTGGAGGATTTGTTTTGGTTCCCTACATTGTGTGTGATTTTGGGGCTACCTCGTCCTAGGCGTTAGTCCCCTTAAGAGCCCTGAGGCCCAAACATGTCATATCTTCGATAGGTGATTTCTCAGAATCTGTGGCACCTAGAGACATCTCATCAGATCTGAGACCTCCATGTTAGGGCCCTCTATAAAATCCACTTATGTAGTTTTCTCTCATCTCTATTTGGGTTCAATCGCTGTGCTATTGTTTGTAAACGGTGCGAAATAGTGGAGTATGAGTTAATGTAAGAATGCCAGAGGCTGTAGTTTGCAAAACAGAAGCTCGTGGGACTGAACCAGCTACTGCCAACACGTCTGGGTGGGCCTAGTGAATGCTATTGGAGGATTAGTTTTTGGTTCCCTACACTCCCCGTGCTTTCAGGCTACCCTGTCCAGGCGTAGTTGCTTAAGAGCCCTAAGGCCCAATCATGCAACATATCTTTGATGAGTGATTTCTCAGACTCCGTGGTTCCTAAAGATTTCTCATTAGATCCAAGAGACCTCCATGTTGGGGGGCCTCTACGAAAGCCTCTCGTGGTTTTCTTCGTATCCATATGGTTCTCTCGTTGTGATATTTTTTTGCAAATGCAGTGAAATAATGCAATCTGAGTCAGTGTAGGGCTGCGAGATGATTGTAGTTTGCAAACGGAAGCTCATGGGACCAAACCAACTACACGCAACACATCGGGGTGGCCTGGTGAACACTAGTGGAGGCTTTGTTTTGGTTCCCTACACTCCCCGTGCTTTCGGGCTACCCCGTCTCCAGGCATAGTCGCTTAAGAGCCCTGAGGCCCAATCACGCCATATCTTCGACGGGTGATTTCTTAGACTCTGTGGAACCTAGAGACGTCTCATCAAGTCAAAGACCTCCATTTAGGGGCCCTCTACAAAATCCTCTCACGTATTTTCTCCATCTCCATCTGGTTCTCTCGTTGTGTTATTGTTTGCAAACACGCGAAATAGTGTAGTCTGAGTCAGTGTAGAGGTTGCCAAAGGCTGTAGTTTGCAAACGGAAGCTCGTGGGACCAAACCAACTACGCCAACATGTCAAGGTGGCTGAGTGAATACTAATGGAGGATTCGTTTTGGTTCCCTATGCACTCCCATGCTTTCGGGCTACCCCATCTAGGCGTAGTCGCTTAAGAGCCCTGAGGCCCAATCATGTCATATCTTCAACAGGTGACTTCTCAAACTCCGTGGCACCTAGAGATGTCTCGTCAGATCTAAGAACTCCATGTTGGGACCATCTATGAAATTCTCTCATGGTTTTCTCCATCTCCATCGGGTTCTCTCGTTGTGCTATTTTTTGCAAACAAGCGAAATAGTGCAGTCTGAGTCAGTGTAGGGATGCCAGACGTTGTAGTTTGCAAATGGAAGCTCATGGGACCAAACCAACTACGCCAACATGTCGAGGTGGCCTGAGTGAATGCTAGTGGAGGCTTATTTTTTTTTCCCTATGCTCCCCGTGCTTTCGGGTTACCCCATTTGAGGCGTAGTCGCTTAAGAGCCCTAGAGGCGCAATCATGCCATTTCTTCGATGAATTATTTCTTGAACTCTATGGCACCTAGAGACATCTCATTAGATTTAGAGACCTCTATGTTAGGGTCCTCTACAAAATTATCTCATGGTTTTCTCCGTATCCGTCTAGTTCTCTCCGTTGTGCTATTGTTTGCAAACACATGAAAATAGTAAAGTTTATAGTCAGTGTAGGACTGCCAGAGGCTATAGTTTGCAAACGGAATCTCACGGGATGGAACCAATAACGCCAACAAGTTCGGGTGACAAAGTGAATGCTATTGGAGGCTTATTTTTTTCTTCCCTACGTTCCCCATGCTTTCAGGCTACCTCCGGGTCCGGGTGTAGTCACTTAAGAGCCTTGACCGCCAAATCATGCCATATCTTTGATGGGTTATTTCTCATGGACTCTCCATGGCACCTAGAGACATCGTCATCAAATTTGAGACCTCCATATTGGTACCCTCTATGAAATCCTCTAGTGGTTTTCTCCATCTCCATCTGGTTCTCTCATTGTGTTATTGTTTGTAAACACACGAAATAGTGAAGTCTGAGTCAGTGTAGGACTGTCAAACATTGTAGTTTACAAATGGAATACTCGTGGGATCGAAGCAACTACGCCAACATGTAGGGGTGGCTAGGTGAATGCTAGTGGAGGATTTTATTATTTTCCCTATGCTCCCCATTTACTTTCGGGCTACCCCCAATCTGAGGCGTAGTTCCTTAAGAGCCCTGAGGGCCCAAACACACCATATCTTCGATGGGTGATTTCTTGGACTCCTTGATACCTAGAGAGTCTCACTAGATCTGAGACCCTCCACGTTGGGGCAGCCCTCTACGAAATCCTTCTCTTGGTTTTCTCCATCTCCATCTAGTTCTCTCATTGTGAATTTTGTTTGTCTAAATGCAGTGAAATAGTGCAGTCTGAGTCAGTGTAGGGCTGTCAAAGGCTACGTAGTTTGCAAACGGAAGCTCATGGGACCGAACCAACTACCCCAACACATTTGGGGTGGCCTATTGAACGCTATTAGAGGAATTTATCTTTTGGTTCACTATGCTCCTTGTGCTTTCAGTCAACCCCGTTCAAGCATAGTTTCTTAATAGCCCTGAGGCCCAATGACTACCATATCTTCTAAAGCCTTTTTTCTCAGACTTCGTGGCATCTAGATACATCTCCTCAGGATTTATGACCTCCATATGAGGGCCCCTCTATGAGATGTTTCCCATGGTTTTCTATATATCCATATAGTTCTATCGTTGTACTATTGTATGCATATGTATATATGTAGTATGAGTTAGTGTAGCTTTGTCAGATGGAAGTAGGATTGCAAAACTAAGCTCATGTTTTGTAGTGAAAGTCTGTTGGTACCCAAATTGATTCTCCCTCAGAATTCTAAGCACCAACACAGGTTTTTTGTAGGAATCTTAGAGACAAAAAGAGCAAGTAGTGTGACATTTTGTAGCCCGGGATAGGATGCTAACTTTCTCTTTTTCATTCATATGTGGAGAAACTGGGTAGCACCCTCAAGAGGATTTGACCTATCCTCACTACTTTATGGTTTTGCCTTTCAACCATGGTGAGATAACCCCTTTTGTAGCCTACTGTTTGTGGAGGAGATGGAGATATCCTTCCTTGTGAATTTATTAAGAAGATCTTGAAGAAAATATGATCAATGCAACAAAACCTAACTCTCACGCAGATGCCACTCTAGATAGTGGAGATATTTTTTATGACAAGGTTCAGGCTACTAAAGAAAATCGAAAACTTGGTTGTCTTCTATATGTTTTGGTAGCAAAGATTTATGCATTTATGTACACACAAGACAAATATGGCTAGTATGGGTAGTGATTGGTTGTTTTTAAATGAATTTTTGGTGGGATGCGAAGCAAGATAAAGTTGATTATACCAGACCCTTGAGAAATTTTACAAAGATGGAGAGCTTTGAAACAACACAATGCTTTGGGATAGCTAGGATGTTCCTTTGACAAGAATATGTGCTTCAATGGAGGCCCAAATCAGCACTTTTTCACAAAAACTATCAAGGATCCAAACATGAAGGCTCAAATTGGAATATCCAACTAAACATTATAAACCTCTAAGATTTCATCACACCTAAGATACACCTCAAAGGGCTAACAAACAGTCTTATAGTCATGTTAGGAAAGTCACAGTGATTTTTAAATTTGTTTATTTCATTATCAAATGAAATCTCTTTTGATAAATGAAATTGTAAATGCCACCAAACTATAACAAGGATAAGATCTTGTGTGATTCAAAAAGATTTCAATGTAAGATTGCAACGGGAACAAGAAAAACTACTTACTAGACATTCAAGAATGAAAACAAACACAAATTTTGTCCCAGGAATCAACACAGTTTAACTTTGATTTTTGATTCAATTTAATCAGCAGGGGAAAGTTTCTCGAACAATATCAGATCTTGTCAATGGATTTTACACTCACAACCACCTTGACACGATCAAAATTTAATACATAAAGGAGATAAATAGGTTTCTTCAGATGATTTCTCAGAAGGACAGGGCTTCTATCAAGTTTTCTCTCTTAGAAAAATTAGTCTTGATCTCTAACACTCTAACATTCCAACCTCCAACCCTTTTCATGGAAAAATCATGTGCTATTTACAAAAATTTTACAATAGAGCCCCTTCTCCCCCCAAAAAAATCCAAACATTGAATGCTACTAGTGCTCGCCATGATCACTGATCCTAATTCACTATAATCAAATCTATAAAAAGTTTTCATCTAGGTGCTCAGGGGGTGGAAATCTCTTTTAATATATCCTGCATTCAACTCCTTCTGGTAGATAACTCTTTCCCTCTAACTAACACTAACCACTTTTTGTCCCTAATCTATCAAATCATGGTTCTTTGCGTGCTCGAGAGAAGGAAAAAAGGAGGATCAAATCGATCCCAAGAGGTAAGATATCATCTTAATGGCAAAAGACATCTCCAAAATCTTCCTCACCAAACTTAGATATCAACATTAACTCCCCTTCCTCTTTTTGGTGTGCAGAGAAATACCGAGAAATCATGAAGACTCGCACTCTCTAAGAGTGTTTGGAGTGAAAATGGCAGAAAAATCAGATACAGAATGCACAACTGTTTGTTGATCTTCTATTTTGGATTTGGACTGTCCACATGAAAGATATCCTATTTCAAATAGAGCTTACAGCGTTCCCTTTCTCCTTTTTACAAACTTTTTGGAAAGAAAATGTAAAAATTTTCACAGCTTGTTCTTCACACCGCCACCCTTGAAAAATGGGCCTAACACGTGTCCCAAGGTGGGTCCCAAAGGAACCATAGACTAAACTCTGTTATTTCACCTCTTTTTTGGAAAAGGGACAAATTTTCCAAGTTTTCCCCGTAACTCTTGCCCTTGAAAAATGGGCCTGACACGTGTCCCAAGGTGGGTTCCCAAAGGAACCGCAGATTCAAACTCTGTTTCACTTTCACCTCTTTTTCTCCCAAAAGGGAAAATTTTTCCAAGTTTCCTTCCTGTAGCTCTGCACCCCTGAAAAATGGTCCTACAGCAAGCGTGTAACCAATGTGGGTCCTCTAGCAGGGCTTGTGGACCATTTGTTTTGCACTTTTAAATCCTTTTGAGCACAAAAGGTATTTTTTTCCAATTTTCCTCCGAAGGTCTGCTTCCTCCACCCCTTGACTGGAGCAAGTTTTGAAACATTCTCTATCGGGCCATAATGGTGTCATTTTGATGATGGTTCCCAGTCTTTTGAGACAATAAGGGGTAAAAAATCTAAGTTTCCCTCACATGCCCTGCCTCCCTGTCTCTCAACATTATTTGAAGCCAACCTTGACCTCCTTCTTGTCGGGCTTACGGCGTCCATTTGTGAAAACTCCGTGGCAATCTCATTTGGCTGTTGACAAGAGTCTAAGAAAAAATCCAAAGTTACCTCTGATGGTCTGCCAAGTTTCCTCCTGGCGCTTCTTTAAAATGAAACTCAAGGGCTGATCCCCAAACATGTCGATGTGTCACACTGGCACGCTCTCCCAGATGGTCCCCAAAAAAATTGAGAAAAATACTGAGTATGGGAAGACTCGGTGGACTCCTCCACATGTCGTCCCTGGCGCAACTTCATAATGGTGCCTTAAACAGAGACTTCAAAATGATTGTGGCAGGGGTACCACGTGTCCATTTCCTAGCCAAACTGTATTAGCTTCATAAAAAATTTCCAAGTCAGGGAAAGGCAACATCCAAATTTCCTCTAAAGGCCCGCATCTCCGCCTCTAACTTTGCCACGTGTCACTCTGCGGGGTCAAAGTAAGACCTTTTCCCTGCCTCTTAAATGAGCATCGTTCCTCCACGTGGAAAGCATGGCGGGGCTGTGAGGTGGGTTCATAAACTTTCTTCCAAGGTAGCCAAAAGAAGAACAAGTTCTAACCAAACAGAAGCCACGTTTCCTGATGACCCCAGGATCCAAATTTGACCGGGAGAAATGCCCGTCATAACCGTAAAACACAGAAAGAACCAATCAGAATCGATCAGAGCTACGAAGACCAAATTTTCTCTTTTTGCCAAAGAATGTAAAAAGTGATACGTTAAAAGGCATTTTCCCACCATCCCTAGCCAACCAAAAGAAGCCACATGACCACCCAATTTTCTGAGGAATAATTTTGGCATAGGAAAAGGACAAGCCCAACAAGATCCTGTCTGTAAACACATAAATTCACCATTCACGCCCAGAACCTGATTTTTTTGCTGAACAGAGAATGCTTAAACCCAAATTACAGAAGTGAATCATGGTTCGGAGCAGCTTTCGACCATGGATTTGGATTCTAATTATGGCAGAAAAAAGGATAACAAAGATCATTTTAGGCACTTCTCATGGTCGGGGATAAAATATGAAAAATGCCGTAGAAAGCCCACAGATTTTGAAAAAATTAGGGTAAAAATGGTGTGAGAGACTCAAAACGAGCACCAACATCAGCTCTCAACTCAGGGATGGGCACTCCCTGCGAGTGCCACAAGAAAAAATAGCAGACCAAGTTCCAAGAAAAGAATCCATTGGGAAACAGATTCGAAGAAAAAAGCTAGCATAACAGAACAACCACAAGCCATCCTCATAAAAATAATACCGAGAAACCAACAAAACCAAGTCACCGAGGGCCAGAATGAGCAAAAACACAAAATACCAGAAAATAAACCCACAAACTTATGCACTATATAAAATGAAGCTCACTTTGATTCTACAAAATCAATCTAGGAAATACTTCAAGTTTCTATCAATTAACAGGTAATTCGAGCAATTCACCATCCAAATCCTTCAAGAAGAAGGTATGCTCACCAATCCTGAATGTCAATGGAGTAAGGGCCCATCCATAGTGCAGTCAAATTTTCCATGCTTGCCCTTATCTTCATGTCTGTCTATCCCATGATAGTATAAGATCTCCAATGTTGAAACTTCTTGGGGTGACCTTCTTATCAAACAACTTCTTCAGCTTCTCTTTGAACTTTACATGCCTTTGGTGGGATGCCCTCCTTTCTTCATCAAGTTCAAAAATTTGGTTAATGCGGGCATCATATGGACTTACTTCTTGATCTTCCAGTTGTTGAATGAACTAATATGAGGATAATTACATATGTAGGGGCAAAATGGCCTGAGTTCCATATGCCAACTCAAATGGACTCTTTCCAGTGGCTCTTTTAACAGTAATTTGGTCAGCCCAGACAGCAAACTTTAACTGCTCACCCCATTTTTTCATGTTTAGCTCCAAGGTTCTTTTGATAATCTTTAGCAAATTTTTATTATTGGACTCAGCTTGTCCATTTCCCTGGGGGTTGTAATTAGATGCATATGTCAATTTGATCCCATACTCTTGGCACATTACCACTAGAGGTTTACATCTGAAACTCATGGTATTATCATCTACAATTTGAATGGCACCCCACACTTGCAGATGATGTGGTTCAACAGAAAATCCATGATAATTTGGTGTGTTTCTCTTTTGGTGGGGATTTCCTCCACCCACTTGGTAAAGTAATTAGTGGCTACAAGAATCCACTTATGGCCATCACTTGAAGGGTCTAAAATCTCACCAATGAAATCCATTCCCCATTTCTTGAATGGAGCTTCAATTGATACAGGCTACAAAGGAAGGGAGCCTGAAGCTTTTAGTCTTCCAGAGAAGCACTGGAAACTATCACATCTTCTAACCAACAAGGTTGTATCCTTGAAGAGAGTTGGTAACCAATAACCAGCTTGTGTTTTGTAACTCTTACAACAAAATTCCCCCCACAAAATCCTCCATGGAGATAAACAATTATCTTGGGGGCTTCATCTTTAGTAATGCACCTTAAGAGGACTCCCTCAAGGTTATTCCAAGCTAACCCATAATTAGTAACGACATATTTCTAGGAAGCCAACTTAAGTTCCCTTTTCTGGTTCTTACTCAAATACTCAGGGAAGTTCAAATCTCTGAGATAGAAAATTACATCCTTGTACCACTCAAAATTCATTATTTTATCAAAGACACCTACCCTACCTTCTTCTACCTCATTTACCTCAATATTTTGCAAGTTTATCTCAGCCATAAGCCTAGCCAAACCAAAACCTATCACTAGCTTCATGGTCTGGATATCCATATCATATTCTTGCAACTTGTTCACCCACCTACACCTTTTGCTTGAGACTTCCATCTCTGATAAAATGTCTTTTACCATGGTGTGGGGAACATAAACAACCACTTTATAACTTAGAATGTAAGGTCTAAAAATGTTGGTTGCTTTTGCCAAGGCAAATGCCTATTTTTCCATGATAGTGTGCTTCAACTCAGCCCCCTTTATCCAATTTTGCACACCTGGCAAGATTGGACAACGGGGTCCTATCACGTTCAAAATAAAATAATAGTCCCAGGAACCCACCTTCGGTTATTATCGAGATGCAATAATTAAAAAATAATTCCTAAATTGCATATGAAGAGATCACCTAGCATCGAAAGGCACCCAGTTGATCTCGACTCAGTGAAGAGTTCAGGGTCGAGTTGATAAAGAACCCGGTGTCAAATTGATAGTCATCTCAGAAATCATCTCAGTAGAGACTCTCAGTTGTAAGAGCTCGACGATGGTCTTGTTAATGCAAAATATAGCTCGTTGAAAATTGACGAATGAAAGGAACTGTACAAGGATCTCGGTGGAGATCGATGCAAAAAGCTCTGAAGGCCAAGTCAGGGAGAGTCAAAGTCAACATGATGCCAGGTTTAATCCATTGAGACAGTGCTCGACCAACCACTTGGGAGAATTATCTTGTTTGACCGAGATGATATGAAATTATGCAGATATGGGAGGTTCAACATCATTGAATCTCGGGTTTGTAATTACATAATGGAAGGACTTCTATCGACCCAGGAAGATAGTATAAGCACCATCGAATACCAATGTAAAATTGAGTCAAACCGACATCTTAAAAAGAGCTGTGAATTATAATGGTGTTCAGACCTTCCTCGGTCGAGTATTCGGTGCACAGGCAGCAAGCATGTTGCAGTATAGTAAGAGTTCTTTTGAGCACTTCCAACAAGCAGGTCGCCCAACTATGTTTTTATCTGTTCAGCATCAAATGCATCCTCAAATTCGGGATTTTCCTTCAAGATATTTTTATGAAAATCGATTAAGTGACAGTGGGAGTGTTACTAGGAAACCTGAGGAAATTTATTACAAAAATTCTCTATCGAGATCTTACTCGTTTTACGATGTAGTTCATGGAAGCGGATCTCATAGAGGTATAACTGTTTCATATCAGAATATTCATGGAGCATAATTTGCTTTGCAATTATACGAGCATCTTCAACGAGTCACTAGGTTGGCAAGCATAAAGGTTTCTGTTGAAATGATCACACCTTACAAGCTACAGCTGAAATGTTTACACCGAGAGTTTGATGTTGTCCTCAAATTTGATGAAGGAAAAGGTTTATATATCAATACGGTAGATGCCTTTCAAGGCCAGCAGCGTGATATAATCATTATGTCTTGTGTCCGAGCTGCAAATCATGGGGTTGGTTTTATAGCTGATGTTCGCCACATGAATGTGACATTGACACGAGCTCGCAGAGCGCTTTGGGTTATGGGCAACACAGCTGCATTGAAGCAATCTAGTGACTGAGTTCAGTCGAAGGCAGATCTGCTCGATGCGTAGAGCTTGGTGAAACTCATGAGAAGCTCGCTGATTCAGAGGAAATAGAGCCCGGTAAGGATAAACAAGGCTCGGCGGGAGTTATTCAGCAATGAAAACACTCGGGGCTCGTAGAGACGAGTCGCAAGCTTCATGCGAGGGGCCGTTACGTGGGAAATAAGGCGACCAGTGCCAATGGGAAAATTAAGATGGCAAACCATGTTGTTCACTCCGCGTAGGGGAGATTCCGGCAAGCAATGCCAAGCGGAAATTTGATGATGGCGGGCCAAGCTGTTAAATCCCGCGCTGAGGCTGTTCACTTCGCGTTGGAGAAATCGGGTCAAACTGCCAACCGTGGAAATATTGGTTTGGCAAACCATGACTAAACTTCCGCGAAGGGGAGATTCAGGCAAACACTGCCAAATGGGAAAAATTAAGATGGCAATCCGTCATGAAAACCCCGCGCAGTTGGAGTGGTCCGAGTCTTTGTGCGAGTCACCGGGAGGATTAATAGGACAGTTGTGAATTAGAGCGGGTCATGGAAAAAACGCGACGTGATACCAATTTCTGCGGAGGCTACAGGCCGCTCGTCTCATTATGCAGATATTTGTCAAATGATATCGAGTAACAGGAAAGCAGAGTGCTCAAAACTCGTCCAGTTCGGTGGCCGCGAGAGAAAATCATCAACCAGGGAGCAGACGTGTTGCAATACAGTAGAAGCCGTTTTCAGCGCCTCCAGCGGGCAGTTGCAGGAAACAAACATTCACTGCCGTGTATGATAGATTGGAGTCACGTCATTCAAGGCTTCATAAAGTTTGCCCGAACCAGGAGATGAAGTTTTGAAACGGTGCAGAATGAAACGATTCATATTGCTCAGCATTCCTTCTCCTAGAAACGAAACGAATGCGAAGGTCAACTCTGAAATACCTGGTCGGCCGTTTTGTATGTCACGACTCACATCTCTGTCACTCGTAAATGGTCTCTTTGAGAAACTCTGTGTGCAGCAGGCAATATTTATACCCTTCCATTAGATACGTCCAATCAGACAATAAAAGTATTCTTTTACCAGATTCAGAGAAGCTTGTTTTTAAACAATGGACGATATACTGCAGTTTCAAGCTAGTTTTATCTAGCTTTATTTCTATTAGCTTTGATCCGCGACTAAGGAAGAATTCATATGGTTGTTACCTGTACATTTTTCCAAGGTCCTTTTGGTTGCCCCAGTTGTTCAACGTATTTTTTTTGAAGGGCTTCTTTTATGTGTTGCGAATTGTAACATAAAGGATCTTTTAATTTCTGGAAAAATGAGTATATGGTGTAGCTCACATCTACCTATGCCATATAATCATGGATTCGAGTCGCAAGCTTCATGTGAGGGGAGGGACATGACGACAAGCGTAGTGTAGAGAGAAAATGAACTCAGACGTCGATAGAATGAAAAGCGGGGTTCAAAACGAGTATCCCGGTCTATTAATAAAGACGATTCCGGAGTTTCAATGTGGAATTCAATACATTTGAGTTCATGTTCGATCAGTAAGACACGAGCGAAGGCGAACCAAATCACATGGAGCGATTCGGTCAATTAGGTGATAAGTACGAGTCGGCCGGGCTACGATGGAAATAACTCGGCACTGAAAGAGTTTCAAATGGAATTCACTGAGTCAAAAATCCTGTGACAATAAGGAGCTCATCGGTAAAAGAACTTGAGGGCTCATCAGAACATGTTTGTTTTAGTTCACCTCACATGGAGTGAAGAGGAACAGACGAGATGTTCTGCAGTAGCACCAAAACGATGAGGCTTAGGAGAAGTTGGCAGTCATAGCAAGTCGAATGGAGTCAGGCTTAGCTCGCTCTAAGAGTGTAGTATTCACGGATTAAATGCCAAGTCTGAATCAAGAATAGTCATTGCAGAGCCAATTGAAAAATAAAGTGTGCAATTGAGGTCGAAGAATTTATAGAAAATGGTTTTGCATGGATACATCACAGAAAACGGTAAAGGTTCGAGAATAAAAATGCTAGTTGAGCACACAAACGTGTAAGGACGACTCTAAGAATGAAGGCAGTGGGGCTCGGTACTTTACACACGGTGAGGTATCCATTGCAAGCAAGAGGTTCAAATTGGAATGGGTTGAGGAACCGATCTAGGTGTCAAGTGCCTCGGAGGAAAGAATTCGCTGCATAAGCCATATGCATAAGACTAAGACACGGTTCACGTTAAAAATAAGTTCGGGAGAAAGCTCGCATGAAAGATTCAGATAACCGAGTGAGTCAGTCGGGGAACGCTTGGATGGGAACCAAGTCAAGTGAATAGCTCGAGCATACAACTGCTCAGTAATTCATTCTAATTAACTTTGTTTATTTCATCAAGCATTAATGCCAAACTGAAAATTCAAAGAGAGCTCGACAAGCTAAACTCGTGCCGAGTCACTGGTCAATAGAGATTCAAGCTCGGTTGTCAGCGAAATAAGTGACTTAGGATGAGCCGAGTTGCAGTCTGAATGACCCGATGATGAGCATTAGAAGAGGTGAGAAGAGCTCAATGCAGATTGAGAGCTCGGTGAGTTCGGTATGTTGCTCGAAGCTCGTCAAGTTGGGATATGTCTAGACTCTATCCACATGGACCCCCCTACTCTTCAAGTCAAACGGGTCAACGGGGGGGTCCCACCAGTATTTTCAATTAAATTAATATTTTTATTTAAATATTTTAATAATAATGTTTATTATTATTATTTAAATATTTTATTTAAATATTCTTTTAATTAATTTAGAAGACTTGGTCATCAGGCAATTAATGACCCATGATGGAACCTTCTCAGGTAGTTCAACTAACTGTAATAAATACATCATGGGCCTTCATTTTAGGAATGTAATTATGACCATTTCCTCTTCTTTCTCACATATTTTTCTATAAATGTAAGTTGGAAGCTCATTTCGAAGGGTTCCAACAGTTCAGACAAGTTGGACAGTTAGATATCTCAGGCGAGTGTATACTTTTCAAAAATCCTCTCTCTTCTGCAAGTTGTTCTTGTGTGTTGAGAGAACTTTCAAGCCTCCTCTTCAAGACTGTAATGGCAACTATTGCCTCTTCTGAATGTATGATGCATTGTGCATGTTATTGAAGCAATAAAAGTGTGTGTTTTGTGACTAATCTCGGTCCTTTCATCCTTCTATGCTTCTTTGTGCCTTTCTCATACTTGCAGGTACACTGTGCAAGTTTAAGTTCTATTGCAGGTTCTTGGAGTTCTGTGCTTATCGAGTGGTGGAGTATTGCATGCAGTTGAGTTGTGGTGTCTATTCACCCTTCTTGAGTTCATCCTTCTTCGCTGGGAAACTGGTATATTTCTCAGTCTGATACAGTTTAACCAAGGGAACGCGTGTCTCTTAGTCTGTGGTATCATGTACCCTCTCTAAGTTGCAGTAGGTGAAGTTGACCTGTGGTGCACACACCCTCTTCAAATTAACCCTTCCTGAATCTGAAGACACCCTTTATTCGGTGCATCACCATCCCTAGTATAGTTTCATTTCTGTAAATCTCTTTCCCTAAAACCCCATGAAAATGTTAGCATAGGACTAGATAATCATTTTTGTTACACTAGGAGTAGTACAGCACTTAGTTTAGGAAGAGGAAGCCGGCCTTCTCCGGAGGTTCACCTCGAGCCCAAGTCCCACAGCTTGAGAGGTGATCCCATGTGTCCCAATCGCACCGAACGTCCTATTCACATCCTGGCCATTCGGGGGGTGCAGTGATTTGGCGACAACAGTTTTTGGCACGCCCGGTGCCCGGTGGGACATCACTACAAACAGTAGATCTTCCATCTTTTCAAGGTGTCTCATTACAACAACAAATCATAAGCCACCGTGCGACCACACACAACAGTTTTTGGCACGCCCGGTGGGACAGAGTTGGTACTTCTCTTCTCACTTACACAAGTCAAAGTACCTGGCGACTCCATATCTCTGGATTCCGAATCTCAGTGCAGTAACTTATGCGAAGAATTCAAACAAGAGCTTCTTCAAAGAAAGGAAATTATCAGCATATCGAACTTTCCTTGTCTCCTCCAAAGAGAAGAAGAAGAGGCATTTCCACATCCCCAGTTGCAGATTTACCTAGTAGGGGTCATTCAACTCCTCCTTACGGAAGATTTCCTCCACCCAGGAACAATCAACCTTTCGTTGCTATGGCGAGGAACCAAGTTTTTCCCCCTTTCAATGCAAGCAGTCCTCTTATGTTGGCTCAACGTGACCCGATACCTGTTGCGGCACTCAAAAGTTTACCCTTCTACACGGGGGAAACTCACGTTACTCCAGTGGAGCATATCTTTGATGTAGCCAGCATCTGCGCAGTACATAATATCACCGAAGACAATGTTGCAGTTAGACTTCTTGCTACCTCTTTCAAGGGAAAAGCACTTCAATGGTTTCGCGGGTTAGGTGTTGGCACTATAACCACTTGGGACGTGTTGGGAGAAAAGCTATGTAAACAATTTGAAGACAAAAGTGATCACCTATCACTTTTGGAACAACTTACTACCATAAAGAGAGCTCCCCAAGAATACATGAGTGATTTCAACTTCCGATTCCACAGGACTTGGAATAGGATTCCGGCGCTCATAAAGCCTTCTGCACATAATGCATTCTTGTACTATTTGCGAGCCTTGAATAGCGATGTAGCAGTTATGATCCAGTCTATGGGAGGGACTACACTTCCTGATGCTTACGAAGTTGCCATAAGTGCAGAGAATTCTTTGATTCAGGCTGGAAAGATAGCTCCACGACCACCAATGCCCTTTTCTCCAGATCTTACGAATCATCAGCCTATCATTGCTCCTCTTCCAGTGGACTCCAAGCAACCATCTCAATCTTCCCCTGCCTCTTCAAATGACCTATTTGAAGTCAAGTCACTACTGCAAAATTTTGGAAATGAGCTCGTTGCACTCAAAAGGCAACAATTTCAATACAATCGTCCGTATCAGCCACAAAATCAGCAGTATCAGGCTAGCCGTCCTCCCTTTCAAGGAAACAATCAGCCTCAAAATCAAACTACGAGTCAAGTTGCAAATGTCAGGCCCTTGAACTTCCGGAACCCTCTTGCAGCTAGCTCATCTAGAGCTATAGTACCTGTTCAGAATAATCTAGTTCAAGACTACGAATGGTGCTATCCTTGCTCTCAACCTCACAATCAAAATCTTTGTCCCAATGGGGTTCTTAGCCAGGCCCTTATGGTTCAAAGTGTATCTGCCCCTTCAGAGTTAACAAACAATTCATCTACGCAAGAAGCAGCAGATCAACCGCAGGCACCTGAAGAATCCACGTTACTAAACTGGCAAGAAGAAGATTTTTGCGGATTGAATATAGATTCTTCATCAGTGGCAGCAAACACTCGTTCCAAAAAGAGAGCAATGGAGCCTCAACCTCTCGAAGCTGATCTAGCATCCACTTCTCAACATGGGTTACAAATGGCGGTTGATAGAAATGTGGGAAAGAAATCACCAGAAACATCGGCTAGCCACGCCGCAGGGAAAGATGGTTCTCCAGGCATCACGGTACCCAACAAACATTTTCCAAAGGAGGACCCCAATGCCCAAAAAAGTGTCAATAAAGTTGGAGCGATTCCCTTCAGCATAGTAGAACAAATGAAGAAAACCAATCTGAGCGTTACCATGTGGGATGCACTCTCGATTCCTTCTCAAAGAAACCTGCTGCGAGAAGCTCTGAACAGTTTTAGCACAACCAGCGCATCACCAAGCCATGGAGTGACAAATGCTACAAATTTGTGTCAACCGGAAGGGAAAATCATTCCTACGGCAAACAAACCACCACCATTCTACATTTCCCTGATCATTGGCGACCACCTGGTACATAATTGCATGATCGATTCTGGTGCCAGTAGCTCTGTCATGCCGAAACAAATCGCAGATGTACTAGGCATACAATATGCGCCAGTTGCAAGAGGGGTTGTTCAACTGGATGGCACAGCTGTTAAGACTGTTGGGGTTATCAAAGGACTTCAACTTACCATCCACGCATGCCCAAGCTTGTCATTCACCCAAGATATATCAGTCATTGATCTCCCTCCCCTCTTTGCCATCTGCCTATCACGGGATTTCACCGCCAAGATGGGTGGTTACCTATCAGCCGATTGGTCGCATATGATTCTCAGGACTCGATATGGAACCAAAGTAACTATAAGGGCAGAACCAATCTGCCATAATCATGTAGAACCCTACACTTCTAATCCCATAAATGGAAATTACACCATCGGTGATCCAGAAGAGGAAGGTGCCGATCATGAACCAACCACCCTTGTTGAAGAAGTCCCTGATACTTTGCTAGATGAAGCAAGTAGAGATCATCAGTACGATCCCTACGCCGATGTATTGGCAGAAGAAGAAGCTGGTTTGCTGGTCTTGGAAGAAACAGGATTAGGTACCTACTGTATCCATGAAGAAGATACGATCATACCACAACTTGTCAAAACACCAAGTGATTCTAAAGGACTATGGAAATTGTTCTTCGATGGCTCAAGAAGTAAGAATGGATCCGGTGCTGGTGTTATGTTAATTTCTCCAGAGGGAGATAAGTACTTCTCATCTTTCCGGTTGCAGTTCAGTTGCACTAACAATGTTGCAGAATACGAGGCTCTTGTGCAAGGAATTCAGCTAGCCCAAAGGAAGGGAATCAAGGCCCTAACTGTTTTTGGAGACAGTGAGTTAGTTGTTCATCAAGTTTCAGCACGTAGTGCATCCAAAAATGATCTTTTAAGATCATACAAGAACCGAGTCTGGGACCTGATTGAAGATTTCGAAGCTTTTGGGATCCATGCAATCCCTAGAGATCAAAATCAAGATGCAGACAGGCTTGCTACAATTGGTTCACAATACAACATACCAGTTGATATCATGAAAGAAGGGCAGCAATTTGTTAAAATGGTGGTTCGACCAGCAGTCCCTGATAATGTGAGTAGTTGGCAAGTGTTCGATAGTGACAACCAAATTGTCCTCTTCCTACAAGAAGAGGCGGAGTTTGCTGCAAGAAATCAAGATAAGTTACAAGAGTCATATGGTGAACAAATTATCCAATTGAAAAGCAACAAGTTACCAAAAGGTTTAGTCACTTTGGAATCCATTTTCAATTCAGATGACCAAGCCAAAAGACAAAGCCCTAACATGGTGGTCAAAGAAGAATATTTTGAGGAAGTCGAAGTATCAAATGAAAAATTTCTTAAGATCGGAAAAGTGTGTACTTCTGAGGAGAAAGAAGCTTTCATCAAACTTTGTCAAGAGTATCATGACATCTTTGCATGGAGCTATAAAGATCTGCGTGGTTTTGATCCAGGTCTTGCGCAACATACCATCGAACTGGATCCTAATGCTAAGCCAGTTCGTCAGAAACAGAGACCAATTAATCCCAAAATTGAGCCACTAATGAGAAAGGAGCTAACCAAGCTCATCGAGGCTTGTATAATTTTTCCCATCAAGCATTCCTCATGGGTAGCCAATTTGGTGCCCGTGAGGAAGAAGAACGGAGAGATCCGGTTATGCGTAGATTTCAGGGATTTGAATCGTGCGTCATTGAAAGACCATTATCCTCTTCCATCGATGGAGCAGATCCTTCAAACGGTGGCAGGAGCTCAAAGATTTTCTTTGCTCGATGGATATTCAGGTTACAATCAAATCCTAGTCCAAGAATCTGACCAATTCAAAACGGCTTTCACTACCAAGTGGGGCACATATGCCTACAATAAAATGCCATTCGGATTGTCCAATGCCGGGGCTACTTTCCAAAGAGCCATGGACATGGCATTTAAGGGACTGATCAACGATATTATTTTGGTTTACCTTGATGATATAACTGTATACTCTAAGCATGCAGAAGATCACATCACACATCTAAGGAAAGTTTTCCAAAGGTGTAGGGAATTTGGGGTTTCACTTAACCCCAAGAAATGTATTTTCGCAGTGCACGAGGGAAAATTGCTGGGGCATGTTGTTTCAGCGGAAGGATTATCAATCGATCCAGCCAGGATTCATTCAATTATGTCCTTATCTCTCCCGAGTCACAAGAAGGGCCTCCAGAGCTTTTTGGGAACCATAAATTTTGTGCGGAGATTCATCCCTCAATTCGCGACATTGGCTAAACCACTGACAGCCATGCTAAAGAAAAACATGCCATTCTCATGGACAAAGGAAGGACGAGAAAGCTTCGAAGCCATCAAAACAGCCATTTCCCAAGCTCCCACGCTTGTGAACCCCAGGTTTGACAAAGATTTTATCCTTTATGCTTTTGCAGGTCAAGAGAGCATTTCAGGGATCCTCACCCAACAAAACGACAACCTGATGGAGCAACCAATCGCTTTCTTCAGTCAGTCCCTCAAAGACTACGAGTTCAAATACTCATTCATTGAAAAACAAGTCTTTGCAGTTATTCGAGCTTTGAAGAAATTCAAACACATGTTGTCCAACAACAAGATTCATCTGATGGTGTCTCATCCAGGTGTCAAGGAGTTTTTGCTGAACAAAGAAATGAACGAAAAGCGTGCTGGATGGATCACGAAGGTAATGGAGTATGACGTGCATATCAAAGTCACTAAACTTGTCAGAGGTAAGGGTTTATGTGAGCAACTTGCTGCAGACATGGAATCAAAAGGTAATGAGGACGTGACACTCCTAAATACTGATGAGGATGTTGATCAAGCTGACTGGTTATCCAAAATGAAGAATTTCATCTTCTCAGGAGCATACCCGGCAAACATGGATAAAAACCAAAGACGAACTTTCCGTCTTCAATCTATCCCATATGTTTTGGTAGATAGCATTCTCTTTCGAAAAGATTTGAACGGTGTTCTCCTTCGGTGCATAGGACCGGAACAGGTAAGTAAGATACTAGAAGAATTTCATAATGGCCTATCTGGAGGACATTATTCCGCACGGACAACAGCTACTAAGATCATGCGAGCCGGCTACTATTGGCCGGATTTATTCAAGGATGCCCATCTCTGGGTAAGGAAATGCAAGGAATGTGCCTTTTTCACAGGTAAGCAGAAGCTGGCAGCTCTTCCACTGCATCCAGTTCAAGTGGATCAACCCTTTGTTCAATGGGGGTTGGACTTCATCGGAATGATTAATCCTCCATCCAGTGACGGACATAAGTGGGTCCTTACCGCAACAGACTATTTTACTCGATGGACAGAGGCGGTAGCATTAAAAGAGAGCAATGAAAAGGCAGTTCTAGATTTTTTGGAGGGTATAATGACGAGGTTTGGTGTTCCATTTACAATCATTTCAGACAACGCGCTAGCTTTTCTTGGTATGAAACTGAGTGAATGGGCTGTTAAAAATGGGGTATACCTCAAAACTTCATCCAATTACTATCCGCAAGGAAACGGATTGGCTGAGTCTAGCAACAAAAACCTCATAAGGATTATTAAGCGCACAATGGAGACTAACAAGAGGACTTGGCATACACAGCTTAAGACCGCCTTATGGGCAGATCGAATCACACCTAAAAGGGCCATTGGAAATTCTCCTTTCGTTCTTGTATATGGAAGAGAGGCAAAACTCCCGCTCTCATTGGAGTTACCTTCTTTGGAGTTAGCTCATCAACTTGAAGTTATAGAGAGTGATCCTCTGACAGTAAGGTTTGCTGAACTCATGGAGTTAGAGGAAGTACGAGATAAGGCTATGAAAACTTTGGAGCAGCATCAGGCTCAAGTTAAGAAATCTTTTGACAAGAAGGCGTCCGACAGACATTTTCAAGAGGGAGATTTAGTTCTCAAATGGGATGAAGACAGGGCCAAACCAGGCAAGCATGCCAAGTTTGACGCTCTCTGGAGTGGACCATACATCATCACAAGTTGCAAAGAGGCAAATTCATTTCGTCTATCTAGGCTCAATGGAGAAGAACTGCCCATTCATGTGAATGGGATACATCTCAAAGCTTGTTTTTGAGAAGCGTTCCACCCCCTGTACAGTTAAATTAGGTGTTTTCCTCCAAGTGCTTATGCACATTGTTGTGTGTGTTGTTGTTTTGCTTTCCTTGTTGTTGTGTTTTGTGTTGTTCTGCACATTGTTTCATCATTGGAAGGTGTCAAGGAGAAGAAAGGTTCAAGGTTTCCATAATAGTTCAAAATCTGCTTCATTCAAAATTTTTTGCAGTGTTCCATGGATGTCAAGCATTCAACAGATTCAATATACTTCATGCTTAGCATTCCAGGGAGGTCCAGGATATCAGAAATGTTCAAGGAGATTTCGGGATGTGTCAAAGAAAATCATACTACTTTCAGGATTCCAACATAGACTCCATGCCCAATGGATGACTTAAGGCTACTGGAATCATGCTTAGCAGGCAATCATCCCCGAGAGGTCGCCAAAAATGTTATCCAATTTTGCACACCTGGCAAGATTGGACAACGGGGTCCTATCACGTTCAAAATAAAATAATAGTCCCAGGAACCCACCTTCGGTTATTATCGAGATGCAATAATTAAAAAATAATTCCTAAATTGCATATGAAGAGATCACCTAGCATCGAAAGGCACCCAGTTGATCTCGACTCAGTGAAGAGTTCAGGGTCGAGTTGATAAAGAACCCGGTGTCAAATTGATAGTCATCTCGGAAATCATCTCAGTAGAGACTCTCAGTTGTAAGAGCTCGACGATGGTCTTGTTAATGCAAAATATAGCTCGTTGAAAATTGACGAATGAAAGGAACTGTACAAGGATCTCGGTGGAGATCGATGCAAAAAGCTCTGAAGGCCAAGTCAGGGAGAGTCAAAGTCAACATGATGCCAGGTTTAATCCATTGAGACAGTGCTCGACCAACCACTTGGGAGAATTATCTTGTTTGACCGAGATGATATGAAATTATGCAGATATGGGAGGTTCAACATCATTGAATCTCGGGTTTGTAATTACATAATGGAAGGACTTCTATCAACCCAGGAAGAAAGTATAAGCACCATCGAATACCAATGTAAAATTGAGTCAAACCGACATCTTAAAAAGAGCTGTGAATTATAATGGTGTTCAGACCTTCCTCGGTCGAGTATTCGGTGCACAGGCAGCAAGCATGTTGCAGTATAGTAAGAGTTCTTTTGAGCACTTCCAACAAGCAGGTCGCCCAACTATGTTTTTATCTGTTCAGCATCAAATGCATCCTCAAATTCGGGATTTTCCTTCAAGATATTTTTATGAAAATCGATTAAGTGACAGTGGGAGTGTTACTAGGAAACCTGAGGAAATTTATTACAAAAATTCTCTATCGAGATCTTACTCGTTTTACGATGTAGTTCATGGAAGCGGATCTCATAGAGGTATAACTGTTTCATATCAGAATATTCATGGAGCATAATTTGCTTTGCAATTATACGAGCATCTTCAACGAGTCACTAGGTTGGCAAGCATAAAGGTTTCTGTTGAAATGATCACACCTTACAAGCTACAGCTGAAATGTTTACACCGAGAGTTTGATGTTGTCCTCAAATTTGATGAAGGAAAAGGTTTATATATCAATACGGTAGATGCCTTTCAAGGCCAGCAGCGTGATATAATCATTATGTCTTGTGTCCGAGCTGCAAATCATGGGGTTGGTTTTATAGCTGATGTTCGCCACATGAATGTGACATTGACACGAGCTCGCAGAGCGCTTTGGGTTATGGGCAACACAGCTGCATTGAAGCAATCTAGTGACTGAGTTCAGTCGAAGGCAGATCTGCTCGATGCGTAGAGCTTGGTGAAACTCATGAGAAGCTCGCTGATTCAGAGGAAATAGAGCCCGGTAAGGATAAACAAGGCTCGGCGGGAGTTATTCAGCAATGAAAACACTCGGGGCTCGTAGAGACGAGTCGCAAGCTTCATGCGAGGGGCCGTTACGTGGGAAATAAGGCGACCAGTGCCAATGGGAAAATTAAGATGGCAAACCATGTTGTTCACTCCGCGTAGGGGAGATTCCGGCAAGCAATGCCAAGCGGAAATTTGATGATGGCGGGCCAAGCTGTTAAATCCCGCGCTGAGGCTGTTCACTTCGCGTTGGAGAAATCGGGTCAAACTGCCAACCGTGGAAATATTGGTTTGGCAAACCATGACTAAACTTCCGCGAAGGGGAGATTCAGGCAAACACTGCCAAATGGGAAAAATTAAGATGGCAATCCGTCATGAAAACCCCGCGCAGTTGGAGTGGTCCGAGTCTTTGTGCGAGTCACCGGGAGGATTAATAGGACAGTTGTGAATTAGAGCGGGTCATGGAAAAAACGCGACGTGATACCAATTTCTGCGGAGGCTACAGGCCGCTCGTCTCATTATGCAGATATTTGTCAAATGATATCGAGTAACAGGAAAGCAGAGTGCTCAAAACTCGTCCAGTTCGGTGGCCGCGAGAGAAAATCATCAACCAGGGAGCAGACGTGTTGCAATACAGTAGAAGCCGTTTTCAGCGCCTCCAGCGGGCAGTTGCAGGAAACAAACATTCACTGCCGTGTATGATAGATTGGAGTCACGTCATTCAAGGCTTCATAAAGTTTGCCCGAACCAGGAGATGAAGTTTTGAAACGGTGCAGAATGAAACGATTCATATTGCTCAGCATTCCTTCTCCTAGAAACGAAACGAATGCGAAGGTCAACTCTGAAATACCTGGTCGGCCGTTTTGTATGTCACGACTCACATCTCTGTCACTCGTAAATGGTCTCTTTGAGAAACTCTGTGTGCAGCAGGCAATATTTATACCCTTCCATTAGATACGTCCAATCAGACAATAAAAGTATTCTTTTACCAGATTCAGAGAAGCTTGTTTTTAAACAATGGACGATATACTGCAGTTTCAAGCTAGTTTTATCTAGCTTTATTTCTATTAGCTTTGATCCGCGACTAAGGAAGAATTCATATGGTTGTTACCTGTACATTTTTCCAAGGTCCTTTTGGTTGCCCCAGTTGTTCAACGTATTTTTTTTGAAGGGCTTCTTTTATGTGTTGCGAATTGTAACATAAAGGATCTTTTAATTTCTGGAAAAATGAGTATATGGTGTAGCTCACATCTACCTATGCCATATAATCATGGATTCGAGTCGCAAGCTTCATGTGAGGGGAGGGACATGACGACAAGCGTAGTGTAGAGAGAAAATGAACTCAGACGTCGATAGAATGAAAAGCGGGGTTCAAAACGAGTATCCCGGTCTATTAATAAAGACGATTCCGGAGTTTCAATGTGGAATTCAATACATTTGAGTTCATGTTCGATCAGTAAGACACGAGCGAAGGCGAACCAAATCACATGGAGCGATTCGGTCAATTAGGTGATAAGTACGAGTCGGCCGGGCTACGATGGAAATAACTCGGCACTGAAAGAGTTTCAAATGGAATTCACTGAGTCAAAAATCCTGTGACAATAAGGAGCTCATCGGTAAAAGAACTTGAGGGCTCATCAGAACATGTTTGTTTTAGTTCACCTCACATGGAGTGAAGAGGAACAGACGAGATGTTCTGCAGTAGCACCAAAACGATGAGGCTTAGGAGAAGTTGGCAGTCATAGCAAGTCGAATGGAAGTCAGGCTTAGCTCGCTCTAAGAGTGTAGTATTCACGGATTAAATGCCTAAGTCTGAATCAAGAATAGTCATTGCAGAGCCAATTGAAAAATAAAGTGTGCAATTGAGGTCGAAGAATTTATAGAAAATGGTTTTGCATGGATACATCACAGAAAACGGTAAAGGTTCGAGAATAAAAATGCTAGTTGAGCACACAAACGTGTAAGGACGACTCTAAGAATGAAGGCAGTGGAGCTCGGTACTTTACACACGGTGAGGTATCCATTGCAAGCAAGAGGTTCAAATTGGAATGGGTTGAGGAACCGATCTAGGTGTCAAGTGCCTCGGAGGAAAGAATTCGCTGCATAAGCCATATGCATAAGACTAAGACACGGTTCACGTTAAAAATAAGTTCGGGAGAAAGCTCGCATGAAAGATTCAGATAACCGAGTGAGTCAGTCGGGGAACGCTTGGATGGGAACCAAGTCAAGTGAATAGCTCGAGCATACAACTGCTCAGTAATTCATTCTAATTAACTTTGTTTATTTCATCAAGCATTAATGCCAAACTGAAAATTCAAAGAGAGCTCGACAAGCTAAACTCGTGCCGAGTCACTGGTCAATAGAGATTCAAGCTCGGTTGTCAGCGAAATAAGTGACTTAGGATGAGCCGAGTTGCAGTCTGAATGACCCGATGATGAGCATTAGAAGAGGTGAGAAGAGCTCAATGCAGATTGAGAGCTCGGTGAGTTCGGTATGTTGCTCGAAGCTCGTCAAGTTGGGATATGTCTAGACTCTATCCACATGGACCCCCCTACTCTTCAAGTCAAACGGGTCAACGGGGGGGTCCCACCAGTATTTTCAATTAAATTAATATTTTTATTTAAATATTTTAATAATAATGTTTATTATTATTATTTAAATATTTTATTTAAATATTCTTTTAATTAATTTAGAAGACTTGGTCATCAGGCAATTAATGACCCATGATGGAACCTTCTCAGGTAGTTCAACTAACTGTAATAAATACATCATGGGCCTTCATTTTAGGAATGTAATTATGACCATTTCCTCTTCTTTCTCACATATTTTTCTATAAATGTAAGTTGGAAGCTCATTTCAAAGGGTTCCAACAGTTCAGACAAGTTGGACAGTTAGATATCTCAGGCGAGTGTATACTTTTCAAAAATCCTCTCTCTTCTGCAAGTTGTTCTTGTGTGTTGAGAGAACTTTCAAGCCTCCTCTTCAAGACTGTAATGGCAACTATTGCCTCTTCTGAATGTATGATGCATTGTGCATGTTATTGAAGCAATAAAAGTGTGTGTTTTGTGACTAATCTCGGTCCTTTCATCCTTCTATGCTTCTTTGTGCCTTTCTCATACTTGCAGGTACACTGTGCAAGTTTAAGTTCTATTGCAGGTTCTTGGAGTTCTGTGCTTATCGAGTGGTGGAGTATTGCATGCAGTTGAGTTGTGGTGTCTATTCACCCTTCTTGAGTTCATCCTTCTTCGCTGGGAAACTGGTATATTTCTCAGTCTGATACAGTTTAACCAAGGGAACGCGTGTCTCTTAGTCTGTGGTATCATGTACCCTCTCTAAGTTGCAGTAGGTGAAGTTGACCTGTGGTGCACACACCCTCTTCAAATTAACCCTTCCTGAATCTGAAGACACCCTTTATTCGGTGCATCACCATCCCTAGTATAGTTTCATTTCTGTAAATCTCTTTCCCTAAAACCCCATGAAAATGTTAGCATAGGACTAGATAATCATTTTTGTTACACTAGGAGTAGTACAGCACTTAGTTTAGGAAGAGGAAGCCGGCCTTCTCCGGAGGTTCACCTCGAGCCCAAGTCCCACAGCTTGAGAGGTGATCCCATGTGTCCCAATCGCACCGAACGTCCTATTCACATCCTGGCCATTCGGGGGGTGCAGTGATTTGGCGACAACAGTTTTTGGCACGCCCGGTGGGACACTAAGGTTAGATCTTCCATCTTTTCAAGGTGTCTCATTACAACAAAAAATCATAAGCCACCGTGCGACCACACACAACAGTTTTTGGCACGCCCGGTGGGACAGAGTTGGTACTTCTCTTCTCACTTACACGAGTCAAAGTACCTGGCGACTCCATATCTCTGGATTCCAAATCTCAGTGCGATAACTTATGCGAAGAATTCAGACAAGAGCTTCTTCAAAGAAAGGAAATTATCAGCATGCCAAGCAATTTTACACTCTGCACTCCAAAATAGCAATTCTATGGATTGAGTGAGATGCCATATTCTCTACATCTTATCAACATCTTCTCCAAGTGCATCAGGTGATCACTTCTCTTCCTGGAAAATACAGTCACATCATCTTGATAAACCTAACAATAAACTCATTAATGTAACTAGCAAAAGCAACATCCATTTCCCTTTGAAAGGTATCTCTAGCATTCATCAAACCAAAGGGCATCTTGACATACACATATGTTCCCCAAGGAGTAGTAAAGGTTGTCTTAATCCTTTCTGATTCCTTCACCACAACTTGGTTATAACCAGAGAAACCATCTAGGGTGGAGAGAAATTCAGAACCAGTCACTAATTGCAGCATGTTTTCCATATTTGGTAAAGGATAAAAAACCTTTATTGATGCTTTGTTTAGATTCCTGAAATCCAAACATAACTTGATGTCACCATTCTTCTTTCTCAGCTGGTACTAGGTTTGCAACCGAAAAAAAATACCTAGTGGGTTGAATAATCCCTCCATATCTTAGCTTCTTCAATTCCTCTTGCATCTTGAGAGATAAGAGTGGATTTATTGGCCTTTGTTTCTAACTGAATGGCTTTGCATTAGACTCCAAGGGAATCTCATGTTGAAACAGATCCTCTCTGTATGCTTTTAATTCAGAATAGGTCCAAGCCATGCAATCTTGGTATTTCTTCAACAATTGGATGTATGACTGCTTCTCCTCTTTGCTGAGATTTCGGCCTAACCAAATTTTCCTTGGCTTCTTCTTTGTGCCAAGGTCATGCTCCTCAATATCCCTAGAGGATGTCCATGCATCTGTTAACAATGCAATCAACATTATCAAAATTGGACTCAAGAGCAACCAACCCTCTAGGAATGGTATTAGTCTTTAGCTGGATGATGCCCTTGCCAAACAAGGTTTCTTTCCCTTCTGCTACACACACCATTGGCTCCCAATCAATACTTTGATCAGCAAACTCTCCCTTGTTCTACAGAAATCTTCTGATCCAAGCATCATCATCAAAAACCTGCCAATGTTTAACATTGTCAGGGACATGGGCCTTGTCAATACCTCAACATCATATTCACAATATGGGGACATTGCAAATTGTCAAAATGAGACCCCAACACTGCAAGCTTTTCTACCAAGTCATTGAACTTCCTATCGTGATGCACAATGTTGAATGAATCAAACATCTCAATGAGATCCCAAACTGCATGCTTGTATTACTTCATTCGCTGATTTTTTGTGGCATATAGTTTTCTGATTTGTTTTACAATTAATTCTGAGTCCCCTTGACAATGATGTCCTTTGACACCATATTTCCAAGAAATTCTTAAACCCAACAACAATGCCTCATACTCAGCAATGTTGTTAGTGCACTCAAAGTTGAGTTTGAAGGAAAAAACAAATTTTTCCTGACCTGGGGAAAGAAGAACAACACCAGCACCATTCCCAAACTTGGAGCAAGCTCCATCAAACAATAGAGTCCAAGGAGAGCCCACTTGTTCACAGACACCTGCATTCCTCAATCTTGTGCTCCTTTCCATCAACAAATCCTACAAAGTTATCAGCATCAACATTTGTGTACAATACTTCATAGGATGCATTGTTGGGATCTTCAATAAGATGCAACATCTTCTTTTCCCCATACAACTTGACAAGGCTTCCCTCAACTGGGATGGTGGCATAGGACATATCCATTTGAACACTCCCACCAACACTTGCAGCCCACCTTCTAGATAACAGCATACCCCACTTGGCTGGGTAGTCAACAATGACAACATCAAGTTTCAAATTTTTACTTGGGTAGGCTGCAAGTTGCACCACCAGACCCTTCACACATCCCACTACTGGCACCTCTCTAGAATCCATAGCAGTGCACTTCCCATATGCAGTTGTTACTTTGATATTTAATTCATTCATAACTTCCAGAGGCATAACATTGCATGATGCCCCTGAGTCAAACATACAGTTATGGAACAATCTATCCTTAATGATCAGGGTAGTGAAGAATGGATCCACATTCAGCTGAGAATCTACCAAGGATGTTCCCAAATAAACCTCAAGTGGTTCATCTAGCTCTTCTGATGCTGGTGGTGCCTCTAATTCCTCTATGACTGGTGGAGTCTCCACAATGTTTATGTTTTTGCCTAGGGTAATCTTCCCTTCTTTCAATCCCAAGTATTCAAATGCTCTTTTCTTGTGCTCAGGAATCCTAAGCAACTCAAAAATTGGAACAGAAACTTTGATTTGACTTAAAACTTGGGCAATGTCATATGGGACATTCTTTGGCAAGGCAGTATTGGAAGGAAAGCTGACACACTCACTAGGTGGTACAAGATTTTTGACAGCTTGGGCATGAGGAGGGGTAAAATTTTTTTTTGGAACTATAGGGATTTTAGCAGATGCATCCTTCTTAGGGGCCTCTTTAGGAATGTTTGAAAGTAAGGGAGATTTTGGCTTGGCTTGAGGCCTTGTCCCTTTGACAGCCTTACTTCTTGTGTTATATTCCCTCTCTTGAGCAACAACAACATTCATCAGTAACTGTCTATCTTCCTCAGATGGGATTCCTCCATCATACTTATTTATCATTAAAGCCTTAAATATTCAAAGTCATTATTGGGAAATTCAAAATCTTGTACAGTATCTACTTCTAAAGTATGAGAGGGAGGAAGAATAGGTACCCTATGAATGTAGTCCCAAAAAGTGGCAGCAGTCTGGGCACTTATCACTTCAGTTGAAGTTGCCCCTTGTTGTGAGCTTGTGGAGCAACCCATCATGCAGACATCATCATCATTATCATCATAAGATTCTTCTTCTTCTTGTTGATCTTCCTTACACGAGCATGGGGCATGAAACATCTGTCACACCAATCAATGACATTTGTCTCCTCCACAACATCAACTCTGGCAAGCCAAAGGATCAGGCACCATTCTATTTTCCCTACCTTGGGGCTGCCTATTTCCAAATCCAACAGGTCCCTTGCCTCTGTCATCAAGATCTTTGGTGATTTGTGAACCTGTCTTGGCCTTGCTGCTTGTGTTGACCTTGTGAACTGTGCCCAATCCCCTTCTCTTCCTGGGCTAGTTTGTATGATATTTCCTTGACAACCCCTACCCAAAGTTTTCACAACTTCCTCCAAATCTGTAGCCTTGCTTGTCTGAGGTTTTTTTGGGTTAATTAGTTTTACACCCTCCCTTTTTGGAGGCTTTCCAATTGCCTTGATGTTGTTCTCTATTTGCAGAGCCATGGTGAAGGCCTGCCTCAAATTAGCAGGTTTTTTTCCCTCAAGTAGTAAGCAAGCCTTTTTATCAAATGCATCTGAATATTTGATCAAACATGATTCATCACATGGCCTTATCCTAACAGGAAATCTCCTCAAGGTCTTGTTAAACCTTGTGTTGAAATCATGTACTGACTCATTAGGATTCTTTTTTATGTTTTCAAATTCTGTCAAAAGAAACCTAGGGTCAGTTCTATCACCATACTGCAATTTAAATGCATTTCTCATCTCAGTCCAAGAATCAATAGAGTTATCTGGAAAAGCTTTATACCAGTCCCTTGCATCCTCTTCCAGAGTATGGATAAACAACTTGATATATACATCTTCATGTTCAATCTCAAAGTCTTCCATCATATTGATAAAAAGCTTCAGATGTTGATCACCAGTTATAGTGTTGTTTCCTTGGAACTTTGGTAGTCTGTTTCTTACATCTTGAGGAACTGCATTTGGATAACCAGCCATCCCTACAAAATTTATAGGTCCAAAGGTATTTACAACAAATGGAGGTCTGGGTGGGGGCAGGGCCATGTTGTTTTGAGGAGGTGACCCTGGAGGGGTGACAGATTGATAAGGGGTAGAGGGTCTCTGAAACACAGGGGTATAATTTTCAAAGTGGATATCCCCTAAAGGCCTTGTTTCTTGGAAATCCCTATCAACTTCTGAAAATATAGGGGTAGAATGAGAAGCAAACTTCTCAAAATCAAATGAAGGCCCCTCTCCAATTGGAGAATTCAATTCCACAAAGAGGCTACCTGATTCAGAAGCACTTGAATAGCAGTCTTCAATGATAGGCTGATCACTTTCATCAATGGAGATCCCTCTTCTTGTCTGTTGATCCCCCACAACTCTCCAGGATTTTCTTCCTTCTGATTTTGCTTTTCCTAGCTCTGGAAATAATGTCCTAGTAGGGTCCCTAGCAAAGAAAGATCTTCTTCCTTCCAGCTTTGCAAAGGTTAGTAACAAATCTCACTTGACAGAGGTTAAGACACTAGTATTCATTAAGAATCAGATCAACAGGGAGTCACCACTAAGGATTTCCACCTTAGTTGTGCAGATGCACTAAACATGATCTGTCAAATGTTGTCAACACTAGAAACTAGAAATGGAAAGACTCTAACTTTTCTTTACCCAGATTTGTCAATGAAAGCTAGTGCACTCAATGTAGGAACTGAAAGAATTACACACAACACTTGGAGTATATAAGAAGGTGTTTTACCAGGGTCTGAACATGAACTACAAGCCACTGTAAACCACTATGTCTGGAAGTGAATCCATAAAATAGTCTCAAACTCAAATAAGTCCCCAACGCAATATGCAACAGTAAGGTGTTGTTGATGGGATAAAACTAGATATGAACTGGAAGTAAATAGATATGAACCAATAGGTGTTGTTGAGGGCTGAATGAACTTGGTAGTGAATCAAAAATAGTCTCAGCAACTCAAATAAGTCCCTTGAACAATGGTGCCAGTAAGGTGTTGGTACCCAAATTGATTCTCCCTCAAAGTCTGAGCAGCATCACAAGTTTTGGCAGGAAGCTTAGAGACAGATAGATCATGGTGAGTCATTTTGTAGCTGGGGATGGGATCTAACTGGCCCTCTGTCACTCAGATGTGGAGAAATGGATAGCACCCTCAAGAGGATTTGATCTATCCTCACTATTTTAGGTTGTGCCTTTCAACCAAGGTAAGAGAACCCTTTTGTAGCCTGTTGTTTATGGAGGAGATGGAGATGTCCTTCCTAATGAAGTTGTTAAGGATACCTTGAAGAAAATATGATCAATGCAACAAAATCTAACTCTCACGAGTTGTCACTCTAGATAGTGGAGATATTCTCTAGGAAAGGTTCAGGCTACTAAAGACATTTGGAATCCTGATTGTTTCTGTATGTTTTGGTAATAAAATTTATGCATTTGTATACACACATGACAAATAGGGGTAGTATGGGTAGGATTAGTTGTTTTTAAATAATTTTTGGTGGGAGGTGAGGCAGAATAAACTTGATTTTCCAAATCTCTGAGAACTCTTACAAAATGGAAAGTCTAGATAACAGAATGCTTCAGAATAGCTAAAATGTTCCTTTAACCAGAATATGTACTTCAATGGAGGCCCAGATTAGCACTTTTTCACACAATCTATGAGATTTTAACATGAAGGCTCAAGTTAGAAGACCCAATAAAACATCAAAATCTAAGATCAATCACGCCTGAGGTACACCCAGAGGCTTACAAACAATCTCTGTCAACAAATGAAAGAAAAGTGATTTTAAATCATTTATTTCACTCCCAGATGAAAGCTCTTCTGAGAAATGAGATTACAGATGCCACTAAACTATCACAAGGATTGAGACCTATGTGATTAAGACATATTTTGATACAAGATTGCAATAAGAACAAGAAAAACTATTTGCAGACATTCAGAAATGAAACAAACACATTTTTCTCAAGATCAACACAGAATAACTCGAGTTTGATTAAATTTATCAGTAGGGGAAAGTTTCTAGAACAATCTCAGAGCTTGTCAATGGTTGTACACTTGCAACCACCTTGACACGATCAAACTTAATACAAAAGAGATATACAGGCTTCTCAGATGACTTCTCAAAAGACAGGCTTTGTCAAATTTTCCTCTTGGGAATTTTCTTCGACCTCTAACACTCCAACCATTTGCATGAAAAATTTTTGCCATTTATAACATTTACAACAGAGCCCCTTTTCCCCCAAAAATCCTTGACATTGAGTGCTACCAAGTGCTCGCCATGATCACGATCATGATTTCCAGAATCAGATCTGTAAAAAGTCACCAGGTGCTCAGGGGGAAAATCTCTTCGAATATCTCCCGCATTCAACTCCTCCTTCTGGTAGATCACTCTTTCTTCAACTCACCAACCACTTCCACCCCTAATCTATCAAATCTAGTTCCTTGCATGCTCGGGAGAAGAAAAATAGAAAATCATATCGAGCCCGAGAGTCAGAACCATTTTAATGGTGAAAGATGTCTCCAGATTTTCCCCACCAAACTCAGATATCAACATTAACTCTCCCCTCTATTTGGCATGTAGGAAATACCAAGAAATCATGAAGACTCACACTTCCAGGTGTGTTTCAGTAAAATGGGGGGAAAATCAGATTCAGACTCTCAGCTGTCATTGATCTTTACTTTGAATTTGGGTCATCCACGTGGAAGATTCAATTTAAAATGGGCCCGTAGGCATTTCCTTTGACCTTTTACAAACTTTTGAAGAAATGGAAAAATTCCACATTTTGTTCCGCACCTCCACCCTTGAGAAATGAGCCTGACACGTGTCCTAAGGTGGGTCCCAATGGAACCGTGGCCAAATTCTACTATTTCACCTCATTTTTGGAAAAGGGAAAATTTTCCAAGTTTTCCCCATAGCTCCGCCCTTGAAAAATGGGCCTGACACGTGTCCCAATGTGGGTCCCAGCGGAACCACACTTCCTTTTTCACTTTTAACTCTTTTCTCCCAAAAGGAAATTTTTCCAAATTTCCCCCTAGAGTCCACACCTCTGCCATTGACTGGAGCAAGCGTTGACCTTTCCTCTATCGGGCTTGCGGGCCATTTTTGGTATTTTAACCCTTTTGAGCATAAAAGGAAAAATTCTAAGTTTCCCCTGATGGTCCGCTTCCCCACCCCTTCTGACTTTTCAAACTACCATGCATCACAATGGCACATCTTGAGATGGTTCCCAAAATTTGAGACTTTGAAAGAGCACGGGCTCACCACATGTCCTAGGCCCAGAAAAAAATTTGTTGAAGGCTTGAAGCTCAGTGGAAGGTGCCATGTGTCAGAGTTCCGCAGGCAATCTCTTTTGGCCATTGAAAATTCCAAGCAAAATGCAAAGTGAGCGGAGGCCTCCAAGTGTCCTCCTGGCACTTCTTTAAAATGAAACTCAAGGGCCGATCCCCAAACATGCACAGTTCCTCCACATGTCCCAGATCTCCCAAAACTTTTTGAAAAAAGACTAAGTATGGGAAGACCTAGTGGAAGCCTCCACGTGTCTCCCTGGCACAATTTCAAAATGGTGCCCAAAACGGAGACCTTGAATGAGCACGGGCTCCCACGTGTCCCTGTCCCACCAAACTGTATTAGCTGCATAAAAATTTGTCTAAGTCCGGGAAAAGTAGTGGAAACTTCCATGTGTCCTCCCGACGCTACTCCAAGGCCAAACCAAAAAGTAAATCTTCAAATGAGCATCGTTCCTCCACGTGGACAAATTTCTAAGTTGAGGCAATTCATAAAATTTCTGAAGTACCCAGCTGAGCCACATCTAACCAAAAGAGGCCACATTTCCTGATGATGCAAGGATGCAAATTTGACCAGGAGAAATGCCCGTCAAACTGTAAAATGTAGAAAAACAATCATTCGAGCCCAGAGATGAAATTTTCTCTAAGGACAGAGAATTTAGAGATGTTACAAGGCTCAAATACATTCTTCAGAGCTACATCCATTCATTTTCTTCAAGTATTTAGGGAAAAAATGACAAGGGTAGAAATCCTGACTGTAAAAAATGGAAAGAATGGGAGAGCCCAAGTTTTTAGATGAACAGAGAATGGGAGACCCAAATTACAGACCTTTACATGATCATCGGCCCAAGGAAAGATTAATTATGGCAAGCAAAAGGAAAACAGAGACCTTTCAGGCACAACTCAGGGGGATAAAATGTGACAGAGGCCGTAAAAGGATAGATTTCAAAGGCAAAATGGGGCGAGACTATTGCTCCCTATGCTCCCCATGCTTTCAAGCTACCTCATCCGGGCGTAGTCCCTTAAGAGCCCTGAGGCCCAAACACAACATATCTTCGATGGGTGATTTCTCAGACTCTGTGGGACTGTACGATGGAAAAGTGACAAGCGAACGTGGGAATCTACAAGTAACTCTTCCTCGAACCCGACCTCCCGAGGTCGTGCTGAGACAGCCGGTGGGGATGGAATATGTGTGGGATACAGACAAACTAGTTAGGAAATCTAATGTCTTCTACACGCACTAGTGGAAATTACGAATCTAAGGTAAAGAAGGACCTCCTAACCTGAATTAGTATGATAGATCGATCATCAAGGATGACTTCTCGAAGGCTCCAATCAATATCGAGCTTTGGCGTGATTCGGTTTATAGGTTGTGGAATACATGGAAAATGGCCTGGGATAGTTTCGTTTATGTCTCCAAATAAGGTCATAGGGTGGACGGTAAATATAATTGACTCTATGGGCGATTCTCTGGCCTAGTCCATAACTCCTTAGCTTCGTTAGCTGTTGTGTCTAGCAAGGATAACTGTTCGATGATGATAGGTGGAAGTGGAGTGGATCTATACACTATTGTGCATAGGCCAGTGTCTATATCTGATTCACCCGTACGGATTCGTTGGGCTGTACGGGATTTGTGGATCACAACTGTAGACCCGTTGGTTGTTGTAGTTCTCCTATGGTCATGTATGGAATTCAGTCCCTGATCCCTAGTATCCAATAATCATATGCTTTCTCAACCTCTATATTCAAAATTAATAGCTGTGTGATCTTCTCAAAGTATCTCACAAGCGTTCTTGCAACTTGAATTCTTAGGCTGGTATCTATGTCTGTGAGAATGTCTCCTGTGTCTGGTTGCGGGACCAAAGGATCACAACCGAACGTCATTCTCTCTTTCAAGCCCTTCTATAGTCATGTGGATATTTTTCTAAGATAATCTATAATTTGGTTGATTTGACCAAAATGTGTACGCTTGATTGTCTTCTATGTTTAATCCCCGTGCATTTGAGAAACTGATTTGTTGCAAGTTCACCATTCTTCGGAAGAATTGGATTCTAAGATTCTGATCTATATCAATTATTGTTGTAATGAGATTGGGTTGAGACAAGATTGGCTTGAATACGTATTCTCTGGGCTCCTTAGGTCCCGTGATTGTCATACAGAAGCAACAATATAAATTAACTACAGCAAAGTGAAATTTAACTACTTTGAATATATTTATAGCATATATGATTTGTCTATTTTTGTATTTTCTAATGAACTATTCGAATGAATCTAAAAGAGTAATTTTTTAACATATCTAGAATTAACGGCTAAAAATAAGAATTTAAATGAAACAAGATAACCGAGTATAGCTATTTGTCTGTGCAACTGTGTAGATCTATTCTGAATAATGAAATAACCGATCTAATCTATTTGCAAGACTGTCGATCCTACCTCATAAGTGAGGAATGAATCATAGTTTCTCGGAAACTATCAATTCCCACAACTTCCCTAGCAATATCAAAAGTAAAATTAACTGAAATAAAGCAATTAACTACTCTATTAGACACGATTCTAATTTATAAATTTGAAAGCTAGAACCTGGATTTTGCATAATAGTGACGAATCCAATGGTGTGTGTGATCTTTTCCCCTTAATGTGATCTCCTCGTTCCTTCACGTTCACGTGGATCCGGAAAAGCGTGTAATGTTATCATCAACAGATGTAGATATTGGGACAAAGGCAGCTCAAGATACAGATTGAATAAAATGTGAGTAGGAGAGGGATAGCGCAAGAGTACAGAGCTTGGATTATGTAATTCCTAGCGAGATTTATTGCTAGTCATGCAACATGAAACGTCCAGAACCTAAAACTATCATATCTGAGGACCAAAAACCTGCACGACTTTAATGGCTTCCTATTGAAAACAAACTATTCTACTCCAATGGATTGGATAAAAATGATAACAACACCTGCACAAGATGGATATGTGCCTTCCTAATAGCAAAACAACACTAACTAGGCATGCAATGAAAGAAACTAAGAACTCTAAACAAAATGAAAGACTAATCTATTGCAATGAGAAATTTAGAGGCAAATTTGAGGGGCCATTTGCTTGAGCACAAGCCAACTATTTATAGCATTTGCATTTACCCAAGGTAAAAACCAAATAGAACTCTTAAACTATAAAAAATGTCAAAACACTATTCCAGGGAACCAGAATCATAAATGCAAGCTTATGGCCGTGAAAGAAAGCTGGTAAAACATTGAAATTATGTGATTCGTGTTAAAAGAGCTTTCTGGAAAATGCGTAAAGGACCGCCGCCCTGAGCAGGGTGGTGGTTAAAGGATCGCCACCCCTGTTCAGGGTGGCAGTCACGTGACCGCCGCCCAGGCAGGACGGCGGTTTTTTCACTGAAGTGCAAAAGGCCAAGAAAAGAGTGGAAAATGGAAAAACAAAGCACGCGGGGGCTAAGCAGGGCATGCAGGATGTTAACGCACACTTGGAGATCTTTTCCAGATCCTAAACACCTTGCAAGGAGAATTGTATCATCATTAGGGCACGTGTTACTTTGTTTCGGCAGCTGCAGTACCCTACAATTTTAGGGTACGTACGTATTTCCCTCTCGGAGAAGCGTTTTAGCCATGAAGAGGTGCAAAACGGTGGGTCCGAGTATGGCGGTCCCGAAATGGGAAGTTAGAAGTTATACCTGATATGTCCGTGTGTTGAAATGACGCCATCCAAATTTTTCCGTTACCTGCAAAACAAAAAGAGAACTCAAGTGCAGATAGATAAAATAACTTGGAAAATAAACACTAAAATAATAGAAAATGAGGACGTACCATTTGTGCGAGGATTAAATTTTTTTTTTACCTTTGTCGGCACTCCAAACCTACGAGAAAAAGCATTTTTAAACCAAGTCAGGTTTGCTATATATATGAAAGTGGGCCCATTTTCCTATTCATTTACACACGTTGATTTGATTGATTCCGAGCTCTGGGACCCACAGTGACAGTTTCTTGCTTGAGTAGATTCAAAACGTCCGTGACGGGATAGTGATGATGCCTCCGCGAGCAGAACATTGACCCGCAAGATCACAGGTTGGTTTTCTTCAATTTACCACTTTTTCCCCATTTAATTTTAAAATGCTAAAATCTTTTTCGTGGGGGGGTAGTTTTTGAAAATGTTAGTGCTCAAAAGGTCTATCTAGGGGGCGCGCCTACTGGGTAGGCTTTGTTTTTAGCTAAAATGGTCCCTGTTTTTTAGTGTTTGTAGACTTTTTAAATTACAAAACTCACGTGGGTTTTTATGCACACGACCGCCGCCCCTGGGCAGGGCGGTGGTTACATGACTGCCGCCTCGTTCAGGGCGGTGGTTACAAGACTGCCGCGCTTAAGGCGGCAGTTACGAAACCGCCAAACTGCTTAGGGCGGCGGTTCTTCACAGAATGTCACAAGAGTACATCTGTTTGAGAGTTGTTTTTACATTTTTAGCATTTCTACGTGTTTTCATGATTTTTCTAGTATCACATTGGATGCTAACTTGCTCTATTTTGTGTGTTTTTGGGTGTATGCAGGCGAGAGAGGAGTACATTCAGTGGAGCCGAGAGAGAGAGAGTGCGACTGGCTCCTGGCAGTGTTAGATGCCCTCTCATAGGATGAGGAGGATACTCTTCAGCGGGCTGGTATACTGCATATATCGCGTGTGCCCCATGTTGCTCCTTCCAGTCACATTCTTTGTGACTTGTTCTTATATTGAGATGCTGATAGGAACACCTTCCAATTACCAGGGCTACGCGGTGAGTGGACCATCACTTTAGAGGATGTTTACCATATCCAGGGGGTCCCGATCATAGGGAGATGACTCACCCTAAAGACAGCAGGTTCACGGGCCCAGATAGCACAGTGGGCCACTTATATGGGAGATGCAGTCATCTCCACGAGTTCAAAGAAGGGGGTCAGAGTTCGATCTATTCCCAGTTTTCCCATCCCCCTACTTCACAGGCTATTATGGGGATCCTTGCCTCGAGAATGATTGGGGACAAGGGAGGAGACACATTGTTATATTGCTGGTCCCCCATTATTGCACAGATAGAGGGACATGGCTGGATATATGCCTGGGGAGCAGACATACTTGGGACCACCTACCATGATTTATACAGGGTAGTCTGTTTACAGGGGAAGTCCTTGAGCCACCCAACCCTGGTCATGAGTTGGGTCTATTATCACTTCATCCCCTATGGCAGAGGTGTAGAGGTGATAGATCCCGGAGCTGTGAGGGCAGCTAGATGGACAGATATGTCGGTGCTCCGAGAACCTCATCAGCCAGTTGCTTCTCTGACCACTGCTAACATGGAGGCCACACCGTATCAGACTATGGCAGGTATATGGGGTGAGGAGGCTCTTACTTTGATCTCCTACTCCACCACAGGGCAGCTTATTGATAGAGTGGGGGCTAGTGGAGATACACCCCTTTGGCCGAGTTCCTCAGCAGTTTGGCCTACCTTACATGGGGCATGTTTCCCCTAGTAGCGCCAGTATATAGGTCAGTCAGAGAGGCCAGAGGGGGTCCTAGAGGTCAAGGTTGAACAATGGTTACTCCCAACGTTCCTATTGCAGCCAGGAGGGTAGTACGTGCCAGAGGGAGAGCTGGTGCGCCTCAGGCACCCTTGCTTTAGATTGCCGCAGATCCTGCCCATAGCAGCGATGACCCCATTGACATAGACTCTGAGTATAAGGAGTTTACAGGGGGAGAGATAGAGGAGGACAACGATCCTGAGTGGCATGACAATCAGGATATTATGCAGGCAGCGAGGGCCGAGCAGAGTGCAGAGAGAGTTACTCTGGTCTTAGAGGAGCCACTCTCCCAGGGCCATGGCGGGGAGGATGAGTCTGTTGTGGGACGCTACGTTTCTCCAGACACAGGAGCATCTCCTCAGTCAGCAGCGGCATCCATAGCAGGTGCTGACCCTAGCGATCCATCCTGGAGGCCTGGTGATATGAGTAAGTTACCCTCCCTCCTTTTAATGTTTGTTGTTAATTTAGGATTGCTTTAGTTACTATCTCTCCTCTTGTTTACTCTTGTGTTTTATCTCTTTTTTATTTCTAATTTGTTTTCTCCTTTGTTTTTAGAGACCGCCGATGAGTGGCGAGACTTGATTCACAGGGTATGCACCGATACCCTGATGATCCCCATGGAGAGGACCCGCGCAGAGTTGTCTGTGGATGTTGGGGAGCCCTCAACAGCTGGTAGACATACTGACATCTTTTCCCCAGTTTGGCATGTGGCCAGGATGGTATCAACTCTTCACACGGAGCTAGCGGGGTATAGGACGGCCGAGCGCTTGATGAGGAGTCATTCTCATGGCGAGACTGCGGCTACCCCTCAGGATCCTGAGCCCTCCGTGCACTCAGAGTGCCAGCGTAGCTGGAGTCCTAGGCATGGGCATGCACCTTCAGAGGGGTCTCGTAGGGATTGAGAAGCCACTTGGCTCTCCTAGATTTTTTATGATACATTCTTTTGTATATCTTGGGCTCTTTGAGCATTTTGACCATTCTTAGTGCATGATGGCATTGTATAGAAACTTTGATCATTCATGTATATATATTCTCTTTTAATCAAAACCCTTGGTATCTATGGCTTAGTTTCCATTTCCAATTTCCTCATGTAGATTATGATGTATGTATGTATGCTCTTTAGAATGTATGCAATGGAGAAAAAATGATGCAAGTGTTTATTTTCCTTTTGTATTTCATGATGCTGATATATGATAATGTAGATACAATGTGATATTGAATCTTATTTTCTGTAAGCAATTTTGGATACTTCATATTTGTTTTGGCAAAGTGGTGAAGATAAATTGATATGATGAGCAGATATACTTGCCCCTCTCCTAACTCCACACAACTAGTAAGATGTGAGGGCTCATCACCGAGAGCTAGAAAGGGAACAAGTTGTGAAATGTGTTGAAATGGTAGTGATGAGAGATAGACAAAGCTATGGTGGAACCAAATTAGGATGCTACAAGCTTACTCCACTCGAGTGACTTCATAGTTTTGGGATGCAACTTGCTTTGCAGTTTATCCAGACTTAGATCCTTAGATGGCCACATGATAGACAAAATATGGGTTTTTAGGATTTTGAACTCTTTTAGAATTTTGGACATCTGATTCATTTATTTTTGACTCAAAGACTTCGAGATTTGAATTTTTTTTGTATGACCTTTTGCATTTGTTTGTTAAGAGAACCCCCTATACTTTGCCCCATGCTACTAGTAAGAAGCGTGGGTTTATCACCGTGGGAAAAGCATAGGCGAGTAAGGGCATTTCCATCCTTTCCTAACCCTACATCACTAGTAAGAGACGCAAGCTCATCACTAAAGGTTGGTGGGGCAAGGAAATGTGTAAAATTAAAATTTTCTGTTTGATCAATATTTGACTTGTTTACTTGAGTAAAATGTCAGTATGTGCTTATTTCCAAAGAGATATACATATGGGATAGATGTGACACCATGAAGCTTCTAGAACAGACCATAGGCAAGACACCTATCCTAAGAAGAAACCAAAAGTGAGAATAAACCTGCAGATCTTGGCATGGTTACCATTAAGACTTTGTTATATCTAGCTTTATTTGATAAAATGATTCTGAGATAATTTGATGCTATCATGGAAATGGAGAAGTATGATTAGAGTGTTTATGCCAACAACATCATGAGTTTGTAATGAATTTATTTAAGAACAAAATTCCTTGATCACAATTTTTGTACGAAACAAGCGGACAAAATGATTTTAATCTATATGAAGATGCAATGTAGATATAGCTATAAATAGTGCTAGTTGCTTACGCGTAGGACCGCTTGACGTGCAGGGAATTGACTGTTTCACCAAATTCCTCACCTTCCAGCGTACATAAGAGGTATGCACCATTTCCATAGTCCTTCATGACTCGGTATGGGCCCAACCATTTGCGTCGGAACTTTCTTCCTTTGCCGGTCTTTTTGTCGATTCAGCTATCTAGCCTTAGAACTAGATCACCTTCATATATGTCACGTTCATAGACTTTCTTGTTATACTGCTGGCACATCTGGTTAGCATAGGCTCTGTGCCACTATTCAACATCTAACCTAGCTTCATCTAGGCTTTCTAGTTGGGAAAGACGTGCTTCTCTATAAGCATCTTCATCCAGGATCCCTTGTAATGAAATGCGGAGACCGGGTATTTCAACCTCAACCGGGAGAACTGCTTCTACCCCGAATACTAGTGAGAAAGGATTCACTCCCGTTGGTGTTCTTATTGAGGTTCAATGGGCCCATAAGGCCGGATATAACTTCAAGTGCCAATCTTGTTTGTTTTCTTTCACCATTTTAAGGAGAATGGATTTTAATGTTTTGTTTGTCGTCTCAGCCTGTCCATTGGCTTGAGGGTAATATAATGAAGCCATATGATGGCTTATTTTAAATTTATTACACAATTCACGAACTTCGTCATTCTTAAAAGAAGTTTCATTATCTGAGATAATGATTTGTGGGATACCATACCTGCAAATGATTTGGTTCAAAATGAACTTGGCGATTACAAAACCCGGTACAGTAGTAAGAGGCATAGCCTCTACCCACTTGGTAAAATATTCAGTGGCCGTGATTATAAAATTATGGCCGTCTGTAGATGAGGGAGAGAATTTCCCTATTAAATCTAGGCCCCATGTAGAAAAGGGCCATGGAGTCGCGATTGGCTATAGAGCTTGTGTTGGCATGTGAATCTCGTGGGAGAACTCTTGGCACTTATGACACCTATGTACAAACTCTACTGCATCGTGTTCTAGAGTGGGCTAGAAATAGCCCATTCAATGTATTTTACGAGTGGTGGCATGGCCACCAAAGTGGCCTCCACACATTCCACTGTGAGATTCATGGAGAATCTTCTTAGATTCTTCTTTGTTGACACATCTTAGAAGCATTCCATCGAACGCCTTTTGATAGAGAACTTGTTCTATGATGACGTATTTAGCTATAATAATGCGTAATTGCCTTCTTTGTTGCAGTGTAGCCCCTTTTGGATACATATGGTCCACGATATAATTAATGACATCAGTGTACCAAAAACACTCAGAGATAGAAGGTCGGGTTTCGATGCAGTATACGCACTCATCTGGAAAGTTCAGATCTACTAGATCGGCTCCGTCTAATGGGTTATCAGCTAACCAATCCGCAATGATTTGTCCTTTAACCAATTTATGATTTACAAATGTTAATTTGAATTCTCCCATTAAGGTTATAAAACATCCAACCTTTTTAGACAAGGACCCTTGCATGAGAAAAGTTCGTAAATGGTTTGTTTTTACCATGACCCTTGTTTCTTGATTTAGCATATAATATCTTAAGCATTTGGTTGAAAATACTATGGCGAGGCATTCTCGTTCTGCTTGTGTATAATGTGTTTCATAGTAGAGAAACGTTCGGCTAATGAAATAAATCACTCGTTCTCTCTTTTCATCGTCTTCTTGAGCCAGCATATAGGCTAGTGAGACATTGGTAGCTCATGAGTATAAAATTAACGGGTGATATATCTTAGGTGGCATTAGCGTAGGTGGTGATAACAAGAAACGCTTAACTGCATCGAAAGCTTCATTGCAATCTGCAGTCCAATCAATTCTATAATCTTTCTTGAGTAGATTGTTGATTGGATGAATGGCGAAACTTAAGTCTGGGATGAATCTCCGGATTGCACCAAGCTTTCCGAGAAATGACCTGATTCCAGATTCATCCGAAGGTGGGACCATTTCGAGGAAAACCCAAATTTTGGTTGGGTCAACATCTATCCCTCATGACAATATGATGTAACCTAGGAGCTTCCCTCCTGTTACACCAAAGATGCATTTTTCTGGATTTAGCGTGACTCCGTATTCTATCAGACGTGAAAGAATGATGTGAAGTACTTCCAGATGGTCACAATGCTTCTTGGCCTTAGCCAACAAGTCATCTACGTAGGATTCCATGATTTTATGAATTTGATCATGAAATATATATGTCATAGTTCACGGGTATGTAGCGCCAACGTTCTTGAGACCGAATGGCATAACAGCGTAGCAATAGGTTCCCCAAGGAGTTATAAACGTGGTTTTAGCTTGATCTTGTTCAAATATTCTGATTTAATTGTATCCCAAGAATCCATCCATGAGAGACAAAAGTTCAAATCCAGTTGTTGCATCAACAATGATATCTATGGATGGTAATGGGAAGTCGTCCTTAGAACACGCTTTGTTAATGTCTCAGAAATCTATGCATATGCGTATCTTCCCATTCTTTTTAAGAACGGGAACGATATTAGATACCCATTGAGAGTAATCGACTGGTTTGATGAATCCTACCTGAAGGAGTTTCATTACCTCCTCTTTTACCATGAAAGCTACATTGGGTTTCATTGGTCTCGATTTTTGTTTAACTGGTTTTGCATCTGATTTAGTGATGAGGTTGTGAACTGCAACATGTGGTGCAACACCTATCATTTCCATATAATTAAATGCAAAATCCTTCTAATGTTCTTTGAGGATTCGAGTGTATTTCTACTTCTTCTGGGGGTAACGAGGATCCTAGTTTTAAGATCTTTGGTTCATCCTCCGTTTCGATGTTAACATCAATCGTTTTCTTCGATTAAAGAGGCATTACCTTCTTCAAACTCAGGTGGGGCTGGAGGTAAGTCCAAATTGTCCCCATTTTCTACTGTGTTTATGCTAGGCTCCATTTGTGAGGGAAGCTCCATGATAGGATTCCCGAAGTAGGGAAGATGAATGTGGGATTAAGGAAAAATCTACCACGTGATGGGAGAGATGTAACACTGCATAAGCGTTTAAGTAATCAAGAGTGGTTGTATCACTATCAATGTGGTCTAGGATAGTAGATTTGTTGTCACTTCTATTTAAAAGGAGGTTTTGACATTGTTTTTTATCAATGGTTTGTCACGAAGGGATACCACGAAACGGGTATCCTCTAACTTACTATTTGGAGTAAAGCGTGATGTTGATGCTGTTATTGAATCAGCGAGGTGATTTTGTTCTCGTGGGATGTGCTTTTGATCGATATGAAGTCAAATTCCTTGCTTAAATTCAATACAGCTGTTTTGTAAAGCTGGAAGTGCTCGGCTTTGGTTTCATATATCTCAGAGACTTGGTTTGCTACCAATTGTGAGTCTCCTAAGACTCTGATGTTATCAACACTGATTCTCTTAGCTAAGATGAGGCCAAGGAGGAGGGCTTCGTACTCAGTGCCATTGTTTGTGCATTTGAAATTTAGTTTAAAGGAAAATGGTAGGAATTTTCCCTTGGGAGAAGTAAGGATTATACCTGCCCCAGCTCCATAACGACATCTAGCTCCATCAAAATGGAGAGTCCAATATTTATCTAGGAGTAGAGATGTTGGGATATTTTTTGTGTTGACATCTTCTACCTCTACCATGCAGAGATCTACCACTAGGAGAGAACCGACACCCAGGGAATATACCACACCTACAAAATCAAATGGTAGGAACATTGGTAGATCCTGTTCTAATAATTCAACAATTTTTGCAGTATTTCCTAATGATATTATTTCTACAGTGTTAGCCTCATCTTTAGGGGCTGGGGTTTGCCTCGGCTAGGCTCATAGCTTCAAGATTTGTCGTAGGTACCAACTTTTCTTCTGGTTTTGTGTCGGTAGGTTTATTAAGTTGGTTTGTTGGGAGTTCAAACTCCGAGTGCACGCCTGGTATTTTCTTTAAGTTAGCTAGGTGTACATCGAATGGTTTTGGATCACATTTGGCTATAAATATCTTTCCTAAGTGTAAAAACCTTACTTCTTGAAATAGTGTAGAAGGGATTGCCTTCATGCGGTGTATCCATGGTTGGTGCCGAGGATCATATTATAGTTAGTTTCCCGATCTATAATATAAAACTCAGTCAAGATGGTTTTGGGTCCTAAGGTGACCGGTAATATTATAGTTCCAACCGAGGTGGCTTTAAGGATATCATAGCCCCCTTAGTGTGTTTCGAGTTGTGGAACAATTGGTTTCTCCATACCCTAGCTTTTGAAGGAAAGAGAATGGGACTATGTTGACCGCTGCCCCATCATCTATCATTGCACGATTTACATAGTTGTTATAAACCCATACTTTCAAATCTAAGGCTGGATCACCTCGGCATACAATCTCAGCATTTGTCAGCATTTTGTTTATTTTGAATATGAATTCGACATCCCTATCCGCCTGCCTCGGAGGATGAACATCAAAGTCTATATGATTTACCTATGTTTCAGGAGGTGAAGTGATGTTAATTAAATGACCTAAACCTAATGCTTCTAAAAGAGCAGCCCTGTGGGTAGGAGAGTTCTTTAGTAAGTCTAAAAATGAAATGTGCGAGAAGGTTTTTGTTAGGTCATTAATTAAATCATAGGCACCCACAGGCTTTGCTACTATTTGTTGGAAGTTATCTGTCCCTGACAGGTGGCTTGGACTTGGCTGAGAGAAATACTCTCGCGTCCTTGTTACAGCTTCGATGGGTAGTTTGGCGTCTAACTCTACTAAACCAACTATCTTAGGTCGTGGCTGACTCCCTAGTTGTGGCACAACTAATGGATTTAGAGAAGTTAAAGCTTCATGATCATTGTTTCATGTCATTACGCTCTTGTTTGTTTTAGTTAGATTTAGCATGTTGTTATCTTGATTTGGGAGTGGATCATTAAAGATCTTCAGGGGTGCGTTTTGAGGGGAAACTACCCCTGAAAAAGTATTTGATGCTGGTGACGTAGGATCTGCCAAGAACATATCCATGAAAAGTTGTCTTTGTTCATCTGGAAAGCGTTGCATGAATTTATTGTAGTCACGGCACGTTCTAGTGTCATGGCCTCGAATTTTGTGGAAACCACAATACGAATTAGGATTGTAATTCCTAGTTTGTTGGTTTGGTGCGTATTGTGGCCCAAAATTTTGATCAAACTGTTGCCTATTAGTATTAAAATTTTACGTTTGTTGTCTTTGGTTTGAATTTTGGTTTTGGTACCTAGTTGAATTTTGGCTTAGACCCTGTGCGGGATTTTTCCATTGTTTTTGTTGTTGTTGTGGATGATTAAAATCCACTGTATTGATTGTTGGGGTAAAGTTGTTGTTTCGTTGATTGTTCATTGGTGGTGAAGTATTCACAGTATTTACATTTTTAGGCTGATCGGTTACTCCATCTGTAGTTACACCCTGATTTTTATTAAGGATTTTAGGTCCTTGATTAACGTTCGTGGTAGTAGGATAAGTTGTAGTGTTCTGGTTGGAGGTGATTAACCTCCCATTTGCTCCATATGTTTTGCGACCACTATCAATTGCCGCTTGATATATTCGGAGAGCACTCTCCAGTACTTCATCATAAGTTCTTAATGGGAACTTTTGGCCTTCTTCCTTCACCTCTCTGCTAAGAGAATGAAGGAATAAATCACATAGTTCTATCTGATCCATGTTTGGAGCACTTGCCGAAGAATAAAGAACTGTACACCACCTTTGGATGAAAATGGGTGACAGATTCGTTGTGTTCTTGCTTGATGTGAAAGAATTCCTTGATTCCTGTCCTTAATAATTTGTTCATGTCAAAGGCCTTGATGAATTCTAACACGAGCTGCTTGAACGAATGGATGGAAGCCTCAGGTATTCTATAATACCAATCAAGAGCGATGCCTTCCAAGGTTTTTGGGAATATCTTAGCAACAACCTCATCCCATGGGAGTAGTTCTCGAATGGCTGTAGCGTAAGCTTTGATATGTGCATTCGGATCTCCCTCACCTTTGTATTTGGGAAAGTCAGGAAGAGGTCTTGGAAGCATGACACTTCATATGGTGAAATCTAAGGGCTCTTTCAAATATTCTGAGTAGGTCCCTATCGCATAGGTTTCGACCATTGATGGTGCCTGTTGAGGGAGCTGCGTTGGAATGGGTTGTTGATATGGCATAGCGTACATGTTAGTGGGGGCGTAAGGAAACCCCTGCGTTTGAGGAACCATGCCAGGAGAGGAGAACAAATCCCCTTGTGGTGATTTGGAGTACATGTTTAAGTATGCGGGGGTATTGTCCAAGAATGGATTATTTTGTATTAGACCGGGAGGAGCAGTGTTAGAAATGGCAGCTCTTGTTGGGGTTTGTTGTGAATACTGAGGAGTCATGCCTAACATGCCTATTCCTATGAGGAGGTCTACTTGGCTAGGATGGTGTGGAGGATTGGAACTTCCTTCCTGCATAAATTGTGAATTTTGGCTTGTTTGGGTAAGTTCTAACTCCCTACCCTTTTCTACTAGAGCTGAAATGACTTCATTTGCTGAAGTCACAATACTTTGCCTTGACGGCGTTTGTTGTATATCATGGTGTTGTATAGGCATGTGATATCCTGCTATGAACTGATCGCTGCCCTGCCAAGTTTCCCCGAGGGCATTTCCTATATGACGTGGTATGGAGGTATTTTCTTGGAAAGAGATTTCAGGTTGTGTTTGTAAACCTCCTATATGTGGGTACATTATTTGAGAACGTTGTTCATTCCTGGCATAACATACCGAATGTTCATCATCTAAACCTAGGTATGAGTTTGATTGTCTACTAATTTGTGGTCTAAGTAGTACCTGAGGAGACGAACTTGATTCTCCTATGAGAGTCATATTGTTCGAGCCTAAAGGCCCTATTTGTTGTGTTTAAGTGAGCTGATCTAACTCCTTAGTTTGAAAAGATGAGTTATATCTGATCCTTGGAGTTTGTGTTGACAACTGGTTATCTGAGTAGTTGTCACCCATACTGAGAGTGAGGGTGATGATTGCCTATTTTGTTGGGCATAGTAAGCCTCAAGGCCCAAGAGGGGTCTGCCATATGCATCGAATCTTGACATATTCAGGGGGTATATGAATACCCGCAGAATAATGGGAAGGAGCGAAGGGGTGGTGGTGAAAGCCAATGAGGTATATAAGATGAAATAAATGTTATTTGAAAGAGCAAGTAGAAATATGACGCCAAACCAGAAAGTAGGAATTTCACGTCGGGTTCACCAATTTTGTACGATGGAAAAGTGACAAGCTTGCATGGGAATCTACAAGTAACTCTTCCTCACACCCAACCTCCCGAGGTCGTGTCGAGACAGCCAGTGGGGATGGAATATGTGTGGAATACAAACAAACTAGTTAGGCAATCTAATGTCTTGTATACACACTAGTGGAAATTACAAATCTAAGGCAAAGAAGGCCCTCCTAACTTTAACTAGTGTGATAGATCGATCAGCAAGGATGACTGCTTGAAGACTCCAATCATATCGAGCTCAGGCGTGATTCGGTTTATAGGTTTTGGAATACGTGGAAAATGACCTGGGATAGTTTCGTGTATGTCTCCAGATAAGGTCATAGGGTGGATGGTAAGTATAATTGAATCTATGGACGATTCTCTGGCCTAGTCAAAAATTCCTTAGCTTCGTTAGCTGCTGTGTCTAGCAAGGATAATTGTTCGACGATGATAGGTGGAAGTGGAGTGGATCTTTATACTAGTGTACGTAGGTAAGTATCTATGTCTGATTCACCCGTGGATTTGTTGGGCTGTGGGATTTGTGGGTCACAACCATATATTCGTGGTTGTTGCAGTCCTGCTATGGTCATGTATGGAATCAGTCCCTAATCCCTAGTATCCAGTAATCATATGCTTTCTTAGCTTCTATATTCAATATTAATAGCTATGCGATCTTCTCAGAGTATCTCACAGGCGTTCTTGCAACGTTTTCTCTCTTTCAAGCCCTTCTACAGTCATGTGGATATTTTTCTAGGGTAATCTGTAATTTGGATGATTTGACCAAAACGTGTGCGCTTGATTGTCTTCTATGTTTAATCCCCTCAACTGAGAGCTGATTTGTTGCAAGTTCACCGTTTTTCGGAAGACTTGGATCCTGAGATTTTGATCTATGTCAGTTATTGTTGTAGTGAGATTGGGTTGAGACACAATTGGCTCGAATACATATTCTCTAGGCTCTCTAGGTCCGGTGATTGTCATACAGAAGCAACAATATAAATTAATTGTACAGCAAAGTGAAATTTAACTACTTTGAATATATCTATAGCATATATGATTTCTCAATTTTTGTATTTTCTGATGAACTATTCGAATGAATCTAAAAGAGTAACTGTTTAACATATCTAGAATTGATGGCTAAAATAAAAAATTAAAACAAAAAAGATAACCGAGTATAGCTATTTGTCTGTGTAATTTTGTAGATCTATTCTAAACAATGAAATAACTGATCTAATCTATTTGCAAGACTCTCGATCCTACCTCAGAAGTCAGGAATGAATCATAGTATCTCAGAAACTATTAATCCCCACAACTTCCTTGGCAATATCGAAAGTAAAATTGTCTGAAATAAAGTGATTAACTACTCTATTTGATATGTTTCTAATTTAGAACTTTGAAAGCTAGAACCTGGATTCCGCAGAACAGTGGCGAATCTGATGGTGTGTGTGATCTTGTCCCCTCAGGGTAATCTCCTCGTTCCTTCGTGTTCACGTGGATCCAAAAAATCATGTAATGCTAGCATCAACAGAAGTAGATATTGGGACAAAGGCAGCTCAAGATATAGACTGAATACAATGCGAGTAGGAGAGGGATAGCGTAAGAGTACAGAGCTTGGCTTATGCAATTCCTAGCGGGATTTATTGTGAGTCATGCAACATGAAACGTCCAGAACCTGAAACTATCATGTCTGAAGAACAAAACCTGCAACTCTAATGGCTTCCTATTGAAAAAAAACTATTCTACTCTAATCGATTGGATAAAAATGATGACAGCACCTGCACAAGATGGATATGTGGCTTCCTAACAACAAAACAATACTAACTAAGCATGCAATGAAATAAACTAAGGACTTTAAATAAAATGAAAGACTAATCTATTGCAAAGAGAAATTCAAAGGAAAATTTGAGGGGCCATTTGCTTGAGCACAAGCCAACTATTTATAGCATTTGCATTTACCCAAGGTAAAAACCAAATAGAACTCTTAAACTATAAACAATGGCAAAGCAATATTCTAGGGAATGAGAATCATAAATGCAAGCTTATGGTGGTGAAAGAAAGCTGGTAAAACATTGAAATTACGTGAATCATGTTAAAAGAGCTTTCTAGAAAATGCGTAAAGGACCGCTGCCCTGAGAAGGGCAGCGGTTACAAAACCGCTGCCCTGTTCAGGGCGGCGTTCACGAGACCGCCTCCCAGTCATGGCGGTGGTTTCATCACTGAAGAGAAAAAGGCCAAGAAAAGAGGGGAAAGGGGAAAAACAAAGCATGTGGGGGCTAAGTGGGGCATGCAGGATGTTAACGCACACTTGGAGATCTTTTATGGATCCCGAACACCTTACGAAGAGACTTGTATCATCATTGGGGCACATGTTATGTTGTACCGGCGGTGCAGTACCCCATAATTTTGGGTACGTACAGGAGCCTAAAGATTTCTTGTTATATCTGAGACCTCCATGTTGGGGACCTCTACAAAATCCTCTCATTGTTTTCTCCATCTCCATCTGGTTCTCTCGCTATTGCTATTTTTTGCAAATGCACGAAATAGTGTAGTATGAATCAGTGTAGGGCTGCCAGAGGCTGTAGTTTGCAAATGGAAGCTCATGGGACCAAAACCAAATATTCCAACATGTCAGGGTGGCCTGGTGAATGCTAGTGGAGAATTATTTTTGGTTCCCTACGCTCCGCATGCTTTCGGGCTACCCTGTCTCGGCGTAGTTCCTTAAGAGGCCCAAACACACCATATCTTCGATGAGTGATTTCTCGGACTTCGTAGCACTTAGAGATGTCTCGTCAGATCCGAGACCTCCACATCGGGGCCTTCTACGAAATCCTCTCAAATTTTTCTCCATCTCCATTCAAACTAAGTTAGTGTAAGGTTTTCCATTGCCAATCACCTGAATAATATAGGTGGTTCAAACAATATAGGTGGTGAAAAGAGAATTTTTGTTTGTTGTTCCTTTTTAATATTTAATTTTCTTTTAGTTTCACTTGGCTTCGAGAATAATAAATTATCTACTGAAAGTGCCAACCACGTGAAGGTGGAAGCTTTTTTTGGCACCACTAACCTACATAAACACGTTAGTAAGCAATTAAATATAATTTTAAATCATACAAAATTTAAACAAAATCATTTATGTAAATATTCAAATTAAATTCATGAAGAACATACCTTTGCAAATTCAATCCAATGAACTGCAAGGATCAACTCTATTCTTGACAGTAGAAATAATTGCTTCATGATTTGATTCACGAACCTTCCACAAATTTTTGTCTGATGGCCAACCTTGATATTTGATCAATTTAATATTTGTTGCAAGGACCAAATGTGAATAGTGGAGTATCTTCCGATGTACTTCATAGTCTTCAAACAACCAAATGTTTGATTTTTTGATAGGATATTGTCGAAGCCAAGTTCCAGTGACTACCACTGATCCAGTGGGATACTCAAGGTCTTCACCATCAATGACTATGGAAGTCAATAAAATTTCCCCTCTACACAACGAGACAAGAAGTAGTCTGTTCCCTCTTCGTTAAATTCCATTGCAATAACTACAAAAATGTGCCCTATGTTTCACAAAGTAAAATTGTTTAGTCAATTTATAAATACATTAAGAGTTGACCATTTAATAATTTAAAAATCTAAAACATAGCATGTACATATATGTATGTACCTTGTTGCACTAAATCAGAGACTTGGTCAAAGTCAGGTGATGTTATCATTTGATTTGAAGACCCTACAAGTTATAATGCTCATGGAACTTGATGTGTGTCGAGTGGAATTAGAGGTCTACAAGTCTATTCATCCACCCACTGTTGTGACTTACATTCATTCCATGCAAAATAAATGTATGATATAAAAAACATGTCATGTACCTAGTATAAATAGTCCAAGAATTTGCATCTAAACTACATAATGAGTGCTTATCATTTGATCCTACAACTGTCATACAATATTCAAAGTTTTTTAGATGTTGTTTCTCTATCAACCAAAAATATCTATGAACCATTGATCTCTCTTGAGATTCATCGCCCATATTCTTAACACGCCAATCAAAAATATTTTTTGCATCTGTAATTTTTGCACCATCCTTGAGCTTTAACTCTTCTCTTGCAAGTTCCTTTTCACACATGCTCCTGCACAATCATGCTCTAATTTTCCATGCCTTACCTCAGTAAAACGCCCAAATATGTTGTACATTTTTTTCTTTGTGCATCTTTCTTAGCCAATAAAACATTTGTGCATTCTTGAATCATGATGTGCAGTTATCTAACCAAATGTAATATTGATTGAAACTAGTGTTCCTCTCATTCAAGTTCGCATAAAACAACTAGAAAACACCCTTGTACATATTATGTAGAATGTTTCCAATCATCACTAATGTAGAAATGATACTCTCTTAATATTTTTTGATCTTACTCAGTGCTTTCAGGAGAGTGCATGAATGTTATATGCATGAAAATAGAAACTTGCACTGAGTTATAATATTGAGACTGAACCTCCATTTGTGGTTGTAATGTGTAATTATTTACAAATTCAACTACTGAAACAATAGTACCAAGTGGGAATGTGTCCTTGCTTAACTTTAATTGTTCATCCAACTATCAAGCTCTATGTGTGTGCCTTGCATACTCATAAAAAAATTTCTCTCTGAATTTAACCATATATTCTAATACAAGTGATTGTTTTCTAACAAGCTCACACCTCTTAGATTCTTTTCAATCTTTTAATTGATATGCCACCAATTTATATTTGGTGAAGTCAACCAATTCTTTTCCTATTGAATATGTACTCTCCTCGTGGATACAACTTTTAAGATTTGGAAAACCACTGCATACATTGCACGTTCCATCCAAACATGCTTTGTTATAAAAAAATTGTCTTGTTGATTTTTCACAAAATATTGTCAAAATAAATTCCCTTGAAGATTTTTTTGGGACATTTATTCCACACTCCTACAACATGATGTCAGTATGCAAAACACAACGTATTTGACAAAAAACATCATAATGCATTGAAAATTCAACATGATGCCTGCAACAACAAGTGGTACATGAGTGATTGATTTTCACATAAAAGGGTATTCTCATTTCAAAGAACCTTTGGCTAATGTTAATTTATGGATTTTCATTTTTAAAAATTAGAGAAAAAATTCTATTTGAGTCATAGCCAAGAAATGTTTTGCACATGATTCACGATTACGAAAACCTATTCTTATTTTTACTATATCTCTTCTATTCGGTGACACCCTTGTGTTCTCATTCCAAAATTTTACAATTAATTCTTTTAGAATATCATATGTATTCTTGTCTTTTCATGGAAGTCTACTAGAGAAATCCCAATAGTCAGTTTTATTGACTAACTCAAGACGTTTACGTCTCTCTATTGCTTTCATTAGTGTTTTTCTATTTTAGCTTCAAAGAACTGCTTGTTTTTCTAATCAAGCGTTTATTAATTGTTTTATCACTTTCTATACAATTAGTTAGTGCACATCGTGTAGCATTACTATCTTTGGGTGCGTCTTTTTCCACCCACAGTTTGGTATTCTTTATGTATGTTTTCAACAATTGACGCATTTTGATCAACAACATTAGATGTTCTTAACCCCATGGTCTTCATTATAGGTCTCATCTTAATTAATTTCATCAATGAAATAAATAATTGACATATTTGTGTGTCATTTAAATTCTCAAAGTAATTATCCCAAATTCCACTGTCTTTTCTTCTCGCAATTCTTTTAGACATTTTGTTAGGCATTGATTTTATAATGTTTTCATCAATTTCAATTAATTGAATTGGTTTTCTTCGCGAAATGGAAGGAGGTGTTCTTAGAGGTGATGATTCATTTATAATGTTACTTTCTTCATTTATTGTTTTCATACAATTTTTTGGGCTAACATTTGTATTCTCAAGTAAGGGTTTCAACAATTGGATTCATATCAATTTCTTCATCCATACCAACATTATCATTTGATTCAATATTAGTATTCATTGCAAAATCATTATTCATTGCAAAATAATTATTCTCTATATTTTCATTATGTATTTTCTCCCAATTTTCTAATACATTAGCTACATTTGATATAGCGGATGTACCTTGCCCTGCTCAAAGTTTTTGCATTCTCTTCAATTTCTTTATTTTCTTCTCTTCCAATTGCTCCGGTGTCTTATTCTTGACTTTCCTCTTGTCCTTAGCTTGACATTTATCGCCCATGATTATAAAAAATCAACTAGTGGGGTAGGGGACAAAATGAAATACTAAAAAATCATGCAAGAATGTCAGAGAAAATTGTAGACAAAACAAAATGTTTGCAGAATTTACATGAAAGAGATGAAAGGGATGTTGGGGGGCCAAAATATATAAATCAAAGAAAAATGCATACATGTTATGTAGCACGTATGCATTATAACATGTAACACGTTTTGTGTTTTATCTTTTCCCAAGCCATACCTCAAGGCTTAGGATCTGGTTTGGATCCCCAAGCCTGAGGCATGGACCTACACAAACATAGAAAATGGTGAGTTTTTACAAGAAAATGTAAAAAAATGACACTTCCTCTATGATAAATCAAAATTAAAAAAATTGATCCATTTTTTAAAAATTATATCACAACATAGAGCAAAGTCTCTTCTTTCTAAAAAATATAATTTTTTAATTTTTTTGACTAATATAAGGTTTCCATATTATTTATTTTCTAACTATTCCTTCTTATAGCTATTTTTTGAAGTGTAAACATGTTCTATCTTTCATGGTGTATCCTTTTTTTGGGTGATCGAAATTATAAAAAAAATTTATACTAGCCCAAACTAGGCATAATTCTATACATATTTTTAAAAAAACTAATTTTCGATATTTTTTGAGGTAGTTAGGGGGGGGCACGGTTGGAGCTCCATTATTTTTCAAAACATCAATTTTTTGTACTAGAAAAATCATAAATAAAAAAAATATTCTCTAAAAAAATCTAAAAAAATGAATCCCAAACTAGATGCTCCTAGCTATCTTTCTACCAAAGGGTTTTCAAAAATACTAAATGGTGCTCAAAAAATTGTGGGGGGGCACGAAAATCACTCTATTATGTTTTTTAACAAAAATAGGAGCATTTTTTGGTATTTGAGTTGTTTGACCCACTTAAACTTATCCGTTTTCAATAAAATTTAGTAATCTTCGAAACTAAACTCAAAATGCTACAATTCATATTTCTACAACATCTTCCAATTTTGAGTGTAACTATTTTGAAAAACTCATACAAGTTGAAGATTTTTTTTTTTCAAAAAACTGCATCCACTTAAGACCCACTTTTGGCCCCCCAACTTGGTGCACTTACCCTCACCACATTGTGTTAGAGTAGGTATTTACCTTAGCTCATGTTCACCTAGGTACTTTATTTACCTTTATTGTATTTATCCTCACCCACTTATGTGTGTGGATATTTTTTTTATCTTATTTAGATATTAGGACATATTATCTATTTGTTACGTATTGTTCTTTCCTTGATCTAAGGTATTGACTAGTTATTTCCTTGATCTATGGTATTGACTAGATACTTAATGTCTAGTACTCTCCTAAACCTATGGTTTTGACTATTTCTTTGATGACTAGTTATTTCCTTGAATTATGGCTTGATCTACGACCTTGACTGGTTTTTAAATTGTTATTCCTTGCCTATATAAGCAAGGCCCATTCTCATTGCATTTTCATTTGAGTTCCATAATAATATATGATATTGCTTCTCATTTATTTGCAAAGTTTTTATGTAAATTTATTCTTGTGAATTTATTTCATCTTATAGATCATGGTGTTTTATTAGCATCTATGTTCTTGGCTTGGTACGATCTGGTTATCATTCCTTTTAACATGCATCCTCAAGTTTTCCTCATTGTCAAAGAGGATTCACAAACACCTTATTTCAAATAATTTCATCATTCCTATTGAATATACGTAATGGGTTTCTAACATCGTACCCATTTCCAAAGCTTCTAAAAATATCCGTATCTGCAATGAATTTTGAGATCTTAATCTCATTTTCCCTGAAGATAAATTTCATCTTCTTAACATCGACTAGCTCGTAGACCTTACCGCATGATATGAGATGCTTTCTCTTATAGATGGTTTTTCTGGGTATAATCCGATCCTCATCTCACTAGAGGACCAACATAAGACTTATGTCATCACTCCTTGGGAGACCTACTATCACGTTATTGCCCTTTGGTTTGAAAAAATATAGAGCCACCTATCAACGAGCAATGACTTACATCTTTCATGATTTCATCCATAAGACTGTAGAGGACTACGTTGATGACCTTTTGTGTAAATCTAAGCATAACCATGACCATCTCACCATCCTCAAATTCCTTTTCGAGCAACTTATCCTATTCTTCCTCCATCTAAATCCAACCAAGTGTGTGGTTTGGACTGCTTACGAGTAGAATCCTTAGCTTTATCATTTCCATCAAGGGTATTGAAGTTGAGCCCAAAAAAATCAAATCTATACTTGAGATGCCTCCTCCTTCTAACCTAAAGTAGTTTCACAGTCTCCAAGGTCGGCTTCAATCATTCCACAATTTCATCTCGTAACTTTTTTACCATCTCTAATCCTTTCATCACCTTCTTTGTAAATACTTTGACATCAAGTGGGATGATAACTTCAAAAAATCCTTTGAGGGCCTTAAGTAGTATCTCTTATCTCCTCCTTTGCTCACCCCTCCATGTGAGGGGGAGCCTTTCTATCTTTATGTCTCTGCTTCTGATCATGCTCTGGGGTCCATGCTGGCACATCACGATGAGCAAAGTAGGGAATAGGTCATATACTAGATCAGCCATACCCTTCATGATTATGAGACTCACTACACTGAAGTTGAAAACATGTGTTGCACTCTTTTCTTCTCTACCTCTAAGATTAACCATTATCTTCTTAATCATAAGAACTTATGTCATCAATATCTTTCATCTTCTAAATACCATGCATTCTAAGCCTTATCATAGTCATCATATCACTTGATGTCTCATGCTCATGACCGAGTTTGACCTCAATTTTATCTCTGAGAAATCAATGAAGGGCCAAGCTATCATAGGTCAATTAGTAGATTGTCCTTTTCCTGATAATTATCTTCCTCATGAACAATTTCAAGATGAGTCTATTAACAAATTTTAACCTGATTATTCTCCTCTCAAGATGACACTCGTCTTTGAGGTATTTATGTTTCGAAAAGGGGGGAGGCATTGGCATTATTATCATTACTCCTTGTGACACTCCTATTCCCCTTAGTTATAAACTAGATTTTGAATGCACAAAAAATATGGTTGAATATGAAGCTATCATCTTAGGCCTCCAAACCACCATCTTACTCAGCGTTGAAATCCTTGACATTAGGGGGATTCCCAGCTCATCATTAATCAATTCAAAGGTATCTATCAATGAAAAAATGAGATCCTTCAAAAGTATAAGGACATTTTTTACTTCCTCCTGTTATCCCGTAAAATTGAAAAGGGAAATTTTACCGATAACCATACCGAAAATTTTGTTTCGATCCCTCGTTAGGGATCCTTTGTGTTCGAAACGTTGTAAAATCCCTTCCCGGGAAATCTAGTTTTTGAACTTAGTCCTTTTTAGCCTTTTTTGGCTGGGCGCATGGATTTGCCTTGTAACACAAAGTTTTGGTGCGCCCCCTTAAAAGCCTTTGGCGCATGGTTTTCCATGTTAGCACGTCTTTCGGTGTGCCAAAGGATGTTGAGTCTCTTTTGCATGCGCCTTATTATTGACATTGCTTTTGTTGTGCCACTTCTCGGTGCGCCAAAGGGCGCACATAATCTCACTGCAACACGAAGTTTTCGTGCGCCAAAGGGCACACATAACTTCATGTCGACAATGCATATGGTGCGCCAAAGGCGCGCTCAATCTTCTGTTGTCAAATACTTTCGTGCACCAAAGGGCGCACGCTTTCCCCTGTCGACAGCAACTTTCATGCGCCATTTCAAAAGTGGTTGGCGCATTGATGACCAGTTTTTCTATAAATATACGTATGCGCCCAACGTCATTTTCATTCTTTTACAAAGCACGTGATCGTTCTGGACTTGTCAGCCCTCTGCTCCGTCGTTTTCGTCACCCTGTGGACCCGCTCTCCAAACTTTTGCTATATATCCAAGGTGAGAGGTTCTCCCTCTTTTCCGTTTTGTGCTTTCGGTTCTTTGAGTGTTCTTGGTCTGTGTTTTGGTTTGTTAGCCAGTGTTTAAATAAGAATTGGATTGAACTAGCTTCCCCCCCCTGTGCTGTATCGTCTCATTTTCTTCTTTTCCTCCTCCCTTCCCTCCCTCTTTCCAGATCTGCTGGTAAAGGGGTGTTGTTTTGAAAATGGCTTGGTCTGATAAACTTTTCTCTGAAACCTTATATGTCCAAGCAACCTTTGAAATGGAGGAAAGAATGAAAAGGTTTGAGAAAAGAGTTTAGTTCTATGGCGCACTGGCGTGTCTTGTTGCACTTAAGACAGTTGCGCCCCTCGGCGCATCTATCCGCCTTGTTGCATAATTGAAATACGTGCCAATGGCGCAGCCTTTTGTCCTGCTACATCTAGAACTCATGCGCCCTCAAGGCGCGCCTTTCTCGCATGCTACAAGTGTCGATCCCGCGCCTCCTTAAAATCCTTTGGTGCACCATTTATCCATGTTACATCCCGTTTCCATGCGCCAAAGGGCGCACCTAGCTTCCATGCAACACAAGCCTTCTGCACGCAAGTATAAAGCTATAAAGGCGCAGGCGCACCCCCGATCGCCAGTAACATGATGTTGTGTAAACCCTTCATGCGCCGCGCCATATCCCTTTTGGCGCACGAAAAATCCATGTTACACGGTCCATCAATGCGCCAAAGGGCACACCGAATACCAATGTAACATACAATTCCCATGCACCCTGCCATAAAATGCAATCTGCTACATCCATGTGCCATGTGCCTTTGGCACCAGTTTAACCTCTGCAACATTCCTTTTTTGTGTGCCTTATCTTTTTGGCCTGCCAGTTGCATTTTTCATGCGCCCTGCGCCCTGAGCCTTAAAATCTCTAACTCTTTCTTCTGCTAGCATTCCAATGGAAGATCAAATGACTAATTCAACCTTTTTGGATTGGGTCTCACTTCTTCTTCATGCAGATCAGCAACTGAGTTCGCAAGAACACATGTCTACGTCAAGCAAGAAACCCACCAAACCAAGAGGAAAGGCTAAGCTGACAGAGGAAGAGATGAAGTACAAATATCAGAAGGTTAGGATGCCCGAATCACAGGCTGAATGTAGTATGGATGTCAGAGACTCAGAATTGGGTCACATTGACATGGAGGAATTCTGGGTTAGGACTCAGAAAGTTACAAGAAGTCCATGTATGGACAAGTTAATAGGAAGTGTCCTGCACTTCGCCGAAGGAATCCCCGTCAGCACTGTCAACAATGAATTCATGATGGTGATTGCACAATCTTACAACAAGGACACAAGATGTGTCGAGAACAGTAAGGGCGAGGCAGTCATAAACCTCACTGCCCGTCATTTTGAGTTGATACTCGGCATCCCTCATCACCGGAACTTCGTGGCTGTTAGCCAACAAGAATGCATCAAGGCCTGGGAAGACAACGAAGACCAATGCATGCAGTTGATGAATGAGGTCTACCTAAAGAACAAGAAGGTGGTGACCCGGTGGCCTCAGACTATCCACCGAAGTGATTTCTCAGAGGAGCTCAGCGATACTATCACCTTCCTGAGTAGAGTCTTCAGGCTTTCAGATGCCCACTATTTCCATAAGTAGATGATGTGGTACTTGGAGATAATGAATAAAAATTTACCCGATCAGCGCTTTTACTGGGGTAAAATAATAAGCAGCACCATCTCTGAGCAGCTACAACAGTTCGCCACAAGAGGAGTGTTCCATATGAACTCCTATGTAGTCTACGCTGAAGCGTCGGCAAGGGATTATCTGGGGCTGAACCGAAGTGGAGTATGGCCTCGGGCCAAGATATTTGATTACTACCCAGAGCTGAGGCTGGAGAATAGCATCCAACATTTCACAAAAGTTAACGATGCATTCTTCTATCATGTCATCTGCCTACTGAGGCCAAATATGACTCATAGCTGGATGACCAAAAACATAGTGGCAGTCACAGAGAAATGGGGGGCCCTGTTCACCCAATTTCCCACGTTCACCTATCTGAGGGCTGCCAACTTTTTGGGAGAGCCAACCAGGCTACCAAGGTATGCTGGGCCTAAGCTGATTCTACTAGAACTGTCAAGGCAGCTGGTCACATACCATGAAAAGTGCCTCAAAAGAAAGAAGGGTGGAACTCCTTTCCCCCTCAAAGTGGGCCGATACACATGCTCCACCCACCATAAGGTGAAGGAAATGTTCGCAGAGCTGGAGCTACTGAACTTGAAGCATGACTTCCCAGCCAGGCCTACCTTCGACCCAAGAAGTTGCCTGCCAAAAGCGAAGCTCGATCCGATCCATGTCCCTCAAATTGAGGATATTTACATTAACGTTCTCCATGAGGCGGAACTCAGAAGAAAGGATCACTCTCGCTTGGCATTGGCGGAAATCATCCAATACGGAGTGGCCATTTTCCCCGAAGGCTTCCAGACTACGGAAGATGAAGTAGATAAGGTGTATAATGACACAGATGGGGACAATTGGCCCTTCCCGGCCATTGACAGGAACAAGGCTCCTCAAACAATTGAGGAGAGGGTCAAGGAGACTATGCGGAGAACAGAGCATTGGTGCCACATGAACGGACTAATCTACCTCGGGGTAGATTTCACAACTTCCCCTTTGGGCAATGCAACTCCAAGGTCCAAAAAGCAGCTGAAAGGCAAAGGTGCAGAAGGTGAACCTAGCATCATTCAGGAAGAAGCCCCTGAAAGTCCTCTTCCCTCAGAGCCTGAACAAGTCATAACTCTTGATGAGGGATTGACAGAGGATAGTCCTATACGCCCATCCACCCAGGATGTCGGCATCGCTACAACTTCAGAGGTCCCTTCTATCCCTTCTTCTTCTCTTCCTTCCCCTCCTCGAGTGACTCAAACGACCACCCCTTTGGTCGTGTCTTCTGCCCCTTCTTCTACCCTTTCCCCTGCTTCTTCATCTATCTTCTCCTCCCTCACTGATTTATCTTCTTCCATTTCTTCCCTCATCTCCGAGCTCCCTTCCCTTCCTATGTCTTCTGCAGTTGCGGTTTCCCTTCCTCCCGTGGACACTTCTTCGGCTATTCTTTCCATGCCGCCGCCGCGTGTCTCCATGTTTTTCCCCTCTTCTACCGTTGCTGCCTCCCCCTCTGTCTCTGGTCCTTCTTCTATAGGACCAGCTTGGATCTCTCAGCAGTTGAGCCAACAAAAGAGGAAAGTCCCCATCGCTACGATGGACTTTTCGGTCATTCCAACTAAAGGAGCAAAGAAACAGAAGCCGGTTACACGCTTCTCGAAGAGTGCTGCAGGTGAGAGAGTCATGGAAATAGCGTACCCCAACCCCCTCAAAAGAGAAAGAAGATCTGTCTCTGACAGATTTCACCGTGACCCAAGTCACAATGGGGACATCCTCTGAAAGTCTCCAGGGGGAAGCTCTTTCCGCAGTTGATGCACTCTGAAAAACCTTCAGGAAACGAAAGAGGAGAAAAGGCTACTGAAGGAGTAGAACAAATACCTGCTTCAAGCCTTATAGAAGATGGGAAGTGCACCTCCCACAACTGCCGCCGAGACTCCTGAGCTGCTCAGTCAGGAGAAGATCAATGAGTATTCAAAGATCGGCGAGCAAGGTATGGCCGTTTCTGCTTGGAGGAGCCAAATCCTCAAGGATAGTGAAAGAGTAATCGCCGAGTATACCAGTTTATACCTAAACATCGGAAAGGCGAATAAGGAACTCCAAGCATTAACGAGTCTGATATCAGAAGAGTTAGAGCATGCTAGACTCCAGCACGAGACCTTCCAGCAAATGTTCGACTATTCAGTCAAAGATCTAGTCAAGTTCGGAGTATTCGGCCATCCAAGGGCCCTCAACACAACTATGTCCACTCTGGACTATCGGATAGATCAGCTAGAATTCGTTCTGGAAAAGATAGACAAGGTAAAGGAAGAGGCCTTGGATGCAATGCATCAAATGGAGAAAGTTGTTCTCGCCATGACTCCAGGGTTGCTCACTCCTTCCCTTACCTTGAGATCAGCTGATGACACTATCCGGATTTTCAAGGAGATAGCTTTTCAAGGGACAAGGCCATAGGTCACATTCGACACTGAATCTATCAACAACCTACTGGCCTATAGGGACTTCATCAGGTTCCTTATCGAGGCGGGGAAAGATTATTCCAAACTCCCGGAAAAGCTCATAGATGAGCGGGAGACTTGCGAAGCAATCAGTGAACGGCACAAGGATCCATCACAGGATCAATTTGGGCCGATGATTAGCAAGTTTTTGGAATACCGCGCTCAGTTCCACATATCATCTCCTGAGCAGCATCAGAAACAGGAAACCCCTTTTCGGCCGCAGGATGATGATGATGAGTAGCTTCTTCTTCTGCTTCTTCTTCTTCTTCTTCTTCTCTCTATTCTCCGACTTTCTTTTCGAAATGTCTAAAATGTGTTGGCACAAATGATGACATCATCCATGTTGCATCATGTGATGATGTCATCCATCAAAGTTGTCAAAGTCAACATGACTTTTAGATATTTTGTAAATATCTTTGTAAATAAGTGGTTGGCTCCATTTTGCCTTCTCTCTCGCTCATCTTCTATAAATATGGGAATACTTGTTGTATTCAGAGGTGAACATCTTTTAGATAGAAATAGAAGTGAGGAGAGAAAGACTTTGAGCTTTCTTGTAACAGAAGAGAACAGTAATACAATTATTTAGACTTTGTGCTCAATAGCTGTGTTATACATTAGATCTTTCTTACGTTAGATCTGTATGTGTTTAATCTGTTGGATTAATATCTACTTTTCCATCATTTGTTTATCAGTATTGCTTTGTTTAATTATGCAAGTAGGTTTGGCTCTGTTTACTACCAAACTAAAAACATAAATCTTCTGACCTTTCTGCTTTTGGAATTCATTTCTTTTCTCCCTTCGGATATGTTCTTTCTCTTCTCCCTCTTTCATTCATTTCTTTTCGCAGCCTGGAACACTCTACTGGGATGAGATCCCAACCCCCGAAGGCAGAATCTGTGAGACTTGCATAGGTTCCTGCTAGTAGATATAGCAATAAACCAGTTTCGCTTTGCTGTCTCAAAGAGGGGCTAAGCCCTGCACACTGTTGGCTCATCTATCCATAGATCTGTCCATGCGACAGATTTTCGGACAAATAGTTTTTGGAGACTCTGCTGGGGATCGAATAGATCCGTCAGAGCTATGATGGTGGTATAGATGAAAAAATCAGAAAAATAAGAAACTTGCTTCCTGTTTGCAAATCTGAACTTTTTGATAAAAATCCCAAAAATTTGCAAAAGTGCCCAAAATTGAAAATTTTCTTCTGGGAGCCATAGATCGGGCCTAGTTATAAATCTTTAGTTCACTGAGTTTTTATAAAAATCAGCATATTTTGCTGTAGATCTGAGTTTTTGACTGTTTTCTAAAAAAAGTTGGAAACCCTCTGAAAAAGTAAAAATCAGATCCGAAAATCAGCTTGCTATTCTTCCCTGCCATCTTATCCTCACTATTACTTGTCATTAACCGCAATCGGTTTGTCGAAGAGGATAGTTTTTAAATATTTAGAAAAGTACCTGTTGCTGGTTTTTGTCAAGAAAAACCAGAAAATCAACAAGTACAACCAAAAAGAAAGTTTAAATCTGCGCCATAACATTGCAGATTTGGAAGGTACGCTGGCAAGTGAACCTTTTACGCGTAGTAGGAGAGCCCGTGGAGAAGTTGATCCTACTTTCGATCTGCTTCAAAGGCACAATTTTAGCGTAACACTGGCACGTTTTTCAGTGCTAAGCTCGGCTAGCCGGTCATCCAGGAGTGTCTCACCTCCACGAAGAAAAAGTCTTTTACAAGGTGCATCTACATCCCTTTGTAGTGCCTTGTTGCTCAGTGGAACCACACTTCCCAGCCCGTGCGCTCTTTCCTGCCATTCAAATGGCGCAGTACCATGGGGAAATGCTATGGGTCCTCTCGCACTGCCACATCCAGTTCACGCGCTCCCTCATGGAAACCGAAAGAATTTTCCCAAATTTGACAGGAGTGGAAATCAAAGCATGGATTCCCACATATCTACTTTCATTATGTCATGCAGTATCTTGGACGTGACTCACGAAGGTGTGTCGGTTCACATTTTTCTGGAAACTCTACAAGGGCCCGCAGCCAAATGGTTTTAGCATTTACCAGCCGCATCTATCACCAGTTGGGCAACCTTGCGGGAAGCTTTTGAAGATAGATACAAGCCTTTAGAAGATGCATTTACGTTGCTATCACGGATCACACACCTGAAAAAAGGAAGCCAATGAGACCATGCGCGATTTCGTCACCTGGTTCAATGCATTAATCAACCGGTGTCCCTACTGCCATGCTTCCAACACCAGAGAATCAGAAGTGTTTCTTCGTGAACGCTATGAGCTCAAAAGTCAGCTTCTTGCTCCTTCAAGAGTGAGTAGCTACCCTGACCTCTCGCTCAGGCTGCTGCCATTCGGATAGAAGACAATTTGATAATATCTGGCGAGTTGAAAAAGGAATCATCAAAGTCCAAATCTTCAGACCCCTCACCTGCTACTTTGTCTGATCCGGCATTCCAAAAGATGGCAAATGATCTGCTTGCATTAAAAAAGTAGTTGGCCCAGGCTCCTAGTTCCTCATACCGGGACGTTCCACGAAGGAGTTTCGTTCCCAATAATGTTTCACAAAGGCCGCGCCTACGTGCAACTGCTCCACGGTTGGCGCTTGAAGCTCCTCCGGTCAATGCTTTGGCCGAAATTGAAGAGGAAAAGCGAGTACTATGAAGAACCTTTGCCTCAAGGTGAAGATGATCAAGATGTTGGTGAGCCGACTGGCAACTCTACTATCAGGATATATGGAATTCGATGAGGATGAATCTGATGAAGAGGAGGGTACTCAAGGCTATGCAAGCGGACAATCCTACGCTGTTTTTACCTGCTCACAAGGAAAGGAAGCGGAGGTTGCTGCCCATACGCAGAAGGAAAAGGTCGTGTCAAACGTGCCTCCAACCATTGTTAGAAGAGGTGATCCTCTTCCTACTCAATTCCCTGTTAAGTCTTTTGCAAAGAAGTCTTTTCCGCCCATCTCTCCTCCGAATCAGCCCCCTCATATTCCTATCAAGATCAGTAACCCTGTTCCACCATCACGAAGTGAAGGACTCATTCCCTCACCAACACAACCCTTGGCCGCGTTTGATATTATAAATCACGCTAAGAAGACCAAGATCCAAATGTCTGAAGCCGAGTACCTTCAGTCAAATCCCGAACAGCTTGTGAGATTGACCAAATACATTTAGATTCAAGCTGTTATACCTAAGCAGGTTTCCCCAAAAGGAATCATTTCCACTCCTCCTGAATCCCACATAAATGTTGCTTCAACATCTGCATCAGGCAAGATAGAACCTTTCTATCTCTCTCTCCTAATCAATGGCCATAAGTTGAGCAACTGCATAATTGATTCCGGAGCTTCCGATAATGTCATGCCGGCAAAAGTCACCCATGCTTTGGGCCTCACTCTTACCAAACCTTTCGTCAGATGTTATTCATTGGAAACCAAGCAAGTGCCATTGATTGGTCAAATCAAAGATGTGTAATTTGCGTTTGCGTCTTTCCCTGATAAAGAGGGTAAAGATGGTAGTCCTCGTTGCTGACATTCCAGCAGCCTATGGAATTCTGCTGGGAAGAAGCTTTTGCAGCGAAGTTGGTGGAGAAATTCACATGGACTGGTCTAAAGCTAGAATACCCGTCAAAGGTGTGATGCAGACTTTAGAACTAGAATCGCAAAAGAAGTACTAAGTTACTAGCTCTGAGGACCCCAAAGCCCAAATCCTTTTTGAATCATCAGGGATGGGGAACTACTTTTTATCTATCGAGACGGGTACAAAGGGCATTTTTGTTCAAGAAAAGGATCTTAATGAGATCTGGACCTTACAGTTTGATGGCAGTTGCGTGACTACTAGATGTGGCGCTGGAGTTGTGCTAATATCTCCTGAAGAGGAGGTAATTCCTCTTTCTTTCAAGTTGCAGTTTTCCAATACTAACAATACTGCTGAGTATGAATCTCTGTTACTCGGTATGCAAGCCACAAAGGAAAGGGGAATTAAAAATCTGAAAGTCCAAGGGGATGTTAAGCTAGTTGTAAATCAGGTCAAAAGGATTTACCAAGTGAAAAATGAGAGGCTCAGGCACTACTGTAACGCAGTATGGGACAACATCAAAGAGTTTGATGCCTTTTCAATAGGAGCAATTCCAAGAGCTCAAAATGATATGGCCGATTCATTGGCCGTTTCGGCATCTCTCATGCTCCCACACCCGGGTTTGAAAATGAACAAATACACCATTGAAGTGGTTTTCTACCCGAGCATGCCAAAAAACTCTCAGCATTGGCAGGTATTCAACGATGATAATCACCTCATTGCCTTTCTAGAAAAATCAGAAAATTTTGACGAGTTGTATTTTGAAGGATCCACCTCTACATGCCGTGAATCAATCAACGGTCAAAACCATGAACCAGAGGAGAACGACGGCACATGTCTAGCTCAAGGGAAATAAAATTCCGAAGGGCCTGGTTTCTCTGGAGTGCCTGTTTGACAGGCATGACCGTTTTGTGAAAAAGAAGAAGCAAGATGATCCTGAATCATCCCCAGAAACTGAACCGGTCAATTTAGGTTCGGAGGCACATCCGCAATTTGTAAACATTGGAAAATGTTGCATGCCTAAAGAGAAGCGGAAATTTGTCAAGTTGCTGAAGAAATATATAGATGTGTTGGCATGGTCCTATGCCGATCTAAAGTCCTTCAAGCCAAAGGATGTTCAGCATGACATACCGTTAAAAGAAGATGTCAAAGCCTTTTGCCAGAAGTAAAGGCATTATAATCCTAAGATCTCAGGTATGATCCAGGCCAAAATTTAGAAGATGCTGGATGCGAGAATCATCTTCCCTATCCATCACAGTACTTAGGTAGCAAATATTGTACCAGTGCGCAAGAAAAACGGTGAGATACGCATCTGCGTAGACTTTCGAAATTTGAATCAAGCTTCGCTGAAAGATAACTACCCTCTTCCAATAATGGATCAATTTCTGCAAGTAGTAACTGGATCAGAGATGCTGTCTATGCTTGATGGTTTTTTAGGCTACAATCAGATTGAAGTCTCGCCTGAAGATCAATTCAAAACAGCATTCACTACTCCCTGGGGTACATTTACCTACAGCAGGATGCCTTTTGGCCTGACTAATGCAGGTGCTACTTTTCAACGGGCCATGGACTTCGCATTTAAAGGTATGATGGGAAAAGTCATTGTAGTTTATCTAGATGACTTAACTGTGTTCTCTAAACAACGAAGTGATCATTGTGATCACTTGGAGCAAGTATTGGCCAGGTGCTGAGAACATGGAATTTCCCTAAATCCCAAAAAGTCCGTTTTTGGAGTTACGGAAGGGAAGTTGCTAGGGCATGTGGTTAGCAAAGAAGGAACGAAGATAGATATTAAAAGGGTTAAGGCTATTCAGAGCCTTACTCTGCCTACAAGCAAGACTGGTGTTCATTCTTTCTTCAGAAAGGTGAACTTTCTTAGGATTTTTGTTCCTGACTTTGTTGAGAAGACTCGCCACATATTGAACATGATGAAGGGGTCACCAACTTTCAGATGGAGTGAAGAAGGGAAAAGGTAATTTAAAGAAATAAAAGCTTCTATTGCTCTATGCACCGGTCCTGGTATGTCCTGATTTCTCCAAGGACTTCATCATGTATAGCTACGCATCAAAACATACTGTGTCTACAATCTTAATGCAAAAGAATTCCGAAGACATTGAATCCCTGATTGCGTTCATGAGTTCTCCCCTCAAGCCTCATGAGTTGAAGATGACTCAATTGGAAAAGCATGCCTTTGCCGTTGTCAAAGCAGTGAAGAATTTCAGGTATTACATTCTAAACTCGCATACGGTAGTACTAGTTCCCTAACACCGATGGTGAAATCAATTCTAACTCAGCAGGAGTTAGGAAGCTTGAGAGGGAATTGGATCGCAAAGGTCCAAGAATATGACCTGGATATTAAACCCACCAAGCTGGTGAGGGGCAAGGGCCTGTGTCAGCTAATGGCTAAAAACAAAGATTTAGAAGGCCCTAAAGGAAAAGAAGACCGTACAGACGAAGAGAAAAGTCCCCTAAAGGAGCCTGATTCTCTACCTCTAGTTCTATTTGTTGCAACTAGTGATGAGTGGTACTCCGACATCACTTTCTTCCTTACCTACGGTGAATGCCCAATGCACCTAACCGCAAAGGAGAAGCGCAATATAAATCTCAGAGCAGCTAAATATGTCATCTAGGATGACGGTTTATATAAGCGTGGGATAGATGGTGTCTTCTTGCGATGTGTTGACAAGCCCCAGCAAGTAAAACTGCTGGAAATTTTTCACAATTCAGCCTGTGGAGGCCATTTTTCTTCTTCTGTGATAGAACATAAGATCATTCGAGCCAGGTATTATAGGCCAACGCTCTTTCAAGATGCGGCTACCTGGGTGGCAAAGTGTGAACCCTGTCAGCAATTCATCGGCAAGCCCAAGTTGGCTGCCCTTCCCCTAAGGCTGGTCATCATCAATGAACCATTCAGGCAATGGGGAATTGATTTTATAGGTGCACTCAATCCTCAATCGAGTGCCGGACATAGCTATGTCCTTACAGCAATAGATTACTTCACCAAGTGGGTGGAAGCCATACCTGTCAAGCATGCCACTTCTGAGGTGGTTTGCAGTTTTATCAAAGAGAATATCATTGTCAGGTTCAGCGTTCCAAACAAAATCATTGTTGATAATGCTTCTAACTTCTCCTCGCGGGAAGTTATTAGTTTTTGCTATGAATATGGGATAACTTTAGCACATGCCTCAGATTATTACCCTCAGGGAAATGGTCAGGCGGAATCTAGCAATAAGAACTTTGTTACCATCATACGGAAATTAGTAGATGAGAATCAGTGGATGTGGCATAAGTCTTTGTACGATGCTTTGTGGGCGGACCGCATTACTCCCAAGAGATCTCTCGGCATGTGACCTTTTCAAGTGTTATATGGCACTGATGCCGAACTTCCCATTTCTGCTAAACTTCCTACTCTACGCTTGGCACGAGTGATCGAAGATGAAACTTTCCAGAATTCTCTAGAAAAGAGAATCATGTATCTTGCGGAACTTGAAGAAAAGAGAGTAAGAGTGGTCGACAGGATCACTGAACATCAAAATCAAGTAAAGAGGCTTTTTGATAAGAAAGGCCAAGCAGAGAGATTTTCAAGTGGGAGATCTCGTCCTCTTATGGGACAAGCGAAGAGAGCCAAAAGGCATGCACAGAAAATTTGATTCCCTGTGGAGAGGACCCTTTAAAATCAAGCAACTAAATGGAGAGAAAAGTTGCTATCTCTCATATCTAGATGGAGCTGAACTCCCGCTTCCCTATAGCGGGCAACATCTCAAGATCTTCAGGAAGTAGAGCTTGCTCTCTTCTTTGTACAGTTTATATTTTTGTTATGTGTTTGCTTTCGTCGTGTGTTTGCTTTCGGTTGGTTGTGTGTTTCCTTTGTTCTCCCTCTGGTCCCCCTTGTTTTTGACTCCGTACCCAATGGATAGGCACATGTGATCTGGGATTCTCTACCCCCGAGTTCGCTCAGGGATAGTCCCCAGAAAGAGCCAGCTGTTATCCCGTAAAATTGACAAGGGCAATTTTACCGATAACCATACCGAAAATTTTGTTTTGATCCCTCGTTAGGGATCCCTTCGAGTTTGAAAGGTTGTTAAATCCCTTCCCGGGAAATCTAGTTTTTGAACTTAGTCTTTTTTGAGCCTTTTTTGGCTGGGCCCATGGATTTGCCTTGCAACACAAAGATTTGGTGCACCCACTTAAAAGCCTTTGGCGCATGGTTTTCCATGTTAGCACATCTTTCACTGAGCCAAAGGATGTTGAGTCTCTTTTGCGTGTGCCAAGGCGCATGTGCCTTATTATTGACATTGCTTTTGTTGCACCACTTCCCGGTGCGCCAAAGGGCGCATATAATCTCACTGTAACACGAAGTTTTGGTGCGCCAAAGGGCGCACATAACTTCATGTCGACAATGCATATGGTGTGCCAAAGGCGTGCTCAATCTTTTGTTGTCAAATACTTTCGTACGCCAAAGGGCGCACGCTTTCCCCTGTCGACAACAACTTTCATGCGCCATTTCAAAAGTGGTTGGCACATTGATGACCAGTTTTTCTATAAATATACGTGCGCGCCCAACGTCATTTTTATTCTTTTGCAAAGCACGTGATCACTCTGGACTTGTCAGCCTCTACTCCATCGTTTTCATCGCCCTATGGACCCACTCTCCAAATTTTTGCTATATATCTAAGGTGAGAGGTTCTCCCTCTTCTCTGTTTTTGTGCTTTCGGTTCTTTAAGTGTTCTTGGTCTGTGTTTTGGTTTGTCTAGCCGGTGTTAAAATAAGAATTGGATTGAACTAGCTTCCCCCCCCTGAGCTATCTCTGTCTCATTTTCTTCTTTTCCTCCTCCCTTCCCTCCCTCTTTCCAGATCTGCTGGTAAAGGGGTGTTGTTTTGAAAATGGCTTGGTCTGATAAACTTTTTTCTGAAACCTTATATGTCCAAGCAACCTTTGAAATGGAGGAAAGAATGAAAAGGTTTGAGCAAAGAGTTTAGTTCTATGGTGCACTGGTCGCGTCTTGTTGCACTTAAGACAGTTGCGCCCCTCGGCGCATCTATCCACCTTGTTGCATAATTGAAATCCGCGCCAATGGCGCAGCCTTTTGTCCTGCTACATCTAGAATTCATGCGCCCTCAAAGCATGCCTTTTTCGCATGCTGCAAGTATAAATCCCGCACCTCCTTAAAATCCTTTGGCACACCATTTATCCATGTTACATCCCGTTTCCATGCACCAAAGGGCACACCCAGTTTTGATGCAACACAAGCCTTCTGCGCGCAAGTATAAAGCTATCAAGACGCGGGTGCACCCTCCGATTACCATTAACATGATGTTGTGTAAACCCTTCATGCGCCGCACCATATCCCTTTTGGCGCACATGAAAAATCCATGTTACAGGGTCCATCAATGCGCCAAAGGGCACACCAAATCCCAATGTAACACATAATTTTCATGCGCCTTGCTATAAAATGCAATCTGCTACATCTGTGCGCTATGCACCTTTGGCGCCAGTATAACCTCTGCAACACTCTTTTTTTGTGTGCCTTATCCATTTGGATTACAACAGTTGCAATTTTCATGCGCCCTGCGCCCTAAGCCTTAAAATCTCTAACTCTTTCTTCTGCTAGCATTCCAATGGAAGATCAAATGACTAATTCAACCTTTTGTGGATTGGGTCTCACTTCTTCTTCATGCAGATCAACAACTGAATTTGAAAGGACACATGTCTACATCAAGCAAGAGACCCACCAAATCGAGAGGAAAGGCTAAGTTGACGGAAGAAGAGATGAAATATAAATATCAGAGGGTCAGGATGCCCGAATCACAGGCTGAGTACAGTATGGATGTCAGAGACTCAAAATTAGGTCACATTGACGTGGATGAATTCTGGGTTAGAACTCAAAAAGTTACAAGGAGTCCATGGATGGACAAGTTAATAGGCAGTACCCTGCACTTTGCCAGAGGAATCCCCGTCAGCGCTGTCAGCAACGAATTCATGATGGTGATTGCCCAATGTTTCAACAAAGACACAAGATGTGTCGAAAATAGCAAGGGTGAGGTAGTCATAAACCTCACTGCCCGTCATTTTGAAATAATGCTTGGCATCCCTCATCACCGGAAATTCATTGCTGTTAGCCAACAAGAATGCATCAAGGTCTGGGAAGACATACGAAGACTAATGCATGCAGTTGATGAATGAGGTCTACCTAAAGAACAAGAAGGTGGTGACTCAGTGGCCTCAAACTATCCACCGAAGTGATTTCTCAGAGGAGCTCAGCGATACTATCACCTTCCTGAGCAGAGTCTTCGGGATTTCAGATGCCCACTATTTCCATAAGTGGATGCTGCGGTACTTGGAGACAATGAATAAGAATTTTCCCGATCAACACTTTTGCTGGGGGGAAATAATAAGCAATACCATCTCTGAGCAGCTTACAACAGTTTTCCACAACGAGGAGTATTCCATATGAACTCTTATGTGGTCTACACTGCTGCATCTGAAAGAGATTATCCAGGGCTGAACTGAAGTGGAATTTGGCCTCAGGTCAAAATATATGAGTATTATCCAGAGCTAAAGCTGGAGAATAGCATCCCTCAGTTTGTTAAAAGTCAATGATTCTTTCTTCTATCACATCATGTGCATGTTAAGGCTAAACATAACTCATGGCTGCATGACCAAGAATACATAGTGTCAGTCACGTGGAGAAGTGGGGGGCCTTATTCACCCAGTTTCCCACATTCACTTATCTGAGGGCGGTCAAATTTTTGGGCGAACCAACTAGGTTGCTAAGGTATGCTGGACCGAAGCTGGTTCTATTGGAACTATCAAGACAGGTGGTCACGTACCATGAGAAGTGCCTCAAAAGAAAGAAGGGTGGAACTCCTTTCCCCCTCAAAGTGGGCCGATACACATGCTCCACCCACCATAAGGCGAAGGAAATGTTCGCAGAGCTGGAGCTACTCAACTTGAAGCATGAATTCCCAGCCAGGCCTACCTTCGACCCAAGAAGATTCCTGCCAAAATCGAAGCTCGATCCGATCCATGTCCCTCAAATTGAGGATATTTACATTGACGTTCTCCATGAGGCAGAACTCAGAAGAAAGGATCACTCTTGCTTGGCATTGGCGGAAATCATCCAATACGGAGTGGCCATTGTCCCCGAAGGCTTCCAGACTACGGAAGATGAAGTAGATAAGGTGTATAATGACACAGATGGGGACAATTGGCCCTTCTCGGCCATTGACAGGAACAAGGCTCCTCAAACAATTGAGGAGAGGGTCAAGGAGACTATGCGGAGAATAGAGCATTGGTGCCGCATGAACGGACTAATCTACCTCGGGGTAGATTTCACAACTTCCCCTTTGGGTAACGCAACTCCAAGGTCCAAAAAGCAGCTGAAAGGCAAAGGTGCAGAAGGTGAACCTAACATCATTTAGGAAGAAGCCCCTGAAAGTCCTCTTCCCTCAGATCCTGAACAAGTCATAACTCTTGATGAGAGATTGACAGAGGATAGTCCTATATGCCCATCCACCCAGGATGTCGGCGTCGCTACAACTTTAGAGGTCCCTTCTATCCCTTCTTCTTCTCTTCCTTCCCCTCCTCGAGTGACTCAAACGACCACCCCTTTGGTCGTGTCCTCTGCCCCTTCTTCTACCCTTTCCCCTGCTTCTTCATCTATCTTCTCCTCCCTCGCTGATTTATCTTCTTCCATTTCTTCCCTCATCTCCGAGCTCCCTTCCCTTCTTATGTCTTCTGCAATTGCGGTTTCCCTTCCTCCCGTGGACACTTCTTCGGCTATTCTTTCCATGCCGCCGCCGCGTGTCTCCACATTTTTCCCCTCTTCTATTGTTGCTGCCTCCCCCTCTGTCTCTGGTCCTTCTTCTAAAGGACCAGCTTGGATCTCTCAGCAGCTGAGCCAACAAAAGAGGAAAGTCCCAATCGCTCCGATGGACTTTTCGGTCATTCCAGCTAAGGGAGCAAAGAAACAGAAGCCGGTTACACGCTTCTCGAAGAGCACTGTAGGTGAGAGATTCATGGAAATAGCGTACCCCAACCCCCTCAAAGAGAAAGAAGATCTATCTCTGACAGATTTCACCGTGACCCAAGTCACAATGGGGACATCCTCTGAAAGTCTCCAGGGGGAAGCTCCTTCCGCAGTTGATGCACTCTACAAAAAGCTTCAAGAAACGAAAGAGGAGAAAAGGCTACTGAAGGAGTAGAACAAATACCTGCTTCAAGCCTTACAGAAGATGGGAAGTGCACCTCCCATAACTGCTGCCGAGACTCCTGAGCTGCTCAGTAAGGAGAAGATCAATGAGTATTCAAAGATCGGCGAGCAAGGTATGGCCGTTTCTGCTTGGAGGAGCCAAATCCTCAAGGATAGTGAAAGAGTAATCACCGAGTATACCAGTTTATACCTAAACATCGGAAAGGTGAATAAGGAACTCCAAGCATTAGCAAGTCTGATATCAGAAGAGTTAGAGCATGCTAGACTCCAGCACGAGACCTTCCAGCAAATGTTCGACTGTTCAGTCGAAGATCTGGTCAAGTTCGGAGTATTCGGCTATCCAAGGGCCCTCAACAAAACTATGTCCACTCTGGACTATCGGATAGATCAGCTAGAATTCGTTCTGGAAAAGATAGACAAGGTAAAGGAAGAGGCCTTGGATGCAATGCATCAAATGGAGAAAGTTGTTCTCGCCATGACTCCAGGGTTGCTCACTCCTTCCCTTACCTTGAGATCAGCTGATAACACTATCCGGATTTTCAAGGAGATAGCTTCTCAAGGGATAGGGCCAGAGGTCACATTCGACACTGAATCTATCAACAACCTACTGGCCTGTAGGGACTTCATCGGGTTCCTTATCGAGGCGGGGAAAGATTATTCCAAACTCCCGGAAAAGCTCATAGACGAGCGGGAGACTTGCGAAGCAATCAGTGAACGGCACAAGGATCCATCACAGGATCAATTTGGGCCGATGATTAGCAAGTTTTTGGAATACCGCGCTCAGTTCCACATATCATCTCCTGAGCAGCATCAGAAACAGGCAACCCCTTTTCGGCCGCAGGATGATGATGATGAGTAGCTTCTTCTTCTGCTTCTTCTTCTCTCTATTCTCTGACTTTCTTTTCGAAATGTCTAAAATGTGTTGGCACAAATGATGACATCATCCATGTTGCATCATGTGATGTTGTCATCCATCAAAGTTGTCAAAGTCAACATGAATTTTAGATATTTTGTAAATATCTTTGTAAATAAGTGGTTGGCTCCATTTTTCCTTCTCTCTCCCTCATCTTCTATAAATATGGGAATACTTGTTGTATTCAGAGGTGAACATCTTTTAGATAGAAATAGAAGTGAGGAGAGAAAGACTTTGAGCTTTCTTGTAATAGAAGAGAACAGTAATACAATTATTCAGACTTTGTGCTCAATAGCTGTGTTATACATTAGATCTTTCTTACGTTAGATCTGTATGTGTTTAATCTGTTGGATTCATATCTACTTTTCCGTCATTTGTTTATCAGTATTGCTTTGTTTATTTATGCAAGTAGGTTTGGCTCTGTTTACTACCAAACTAAAAACATAAATCTTCTGACCTTTCTGCTTTGGAATTCATTTCTTTTCTCCCTTCGGATATGTTCTTTCTCTTCTCCCTCTTTCATTCCTTTATTTTCGCAGCCTGGAACACTCTACTGGGATGAGATCCCAACCCCCGAAGGCACAATCTGTGAGACTTGCATAGGTTCCTGCTAGTAGAAATAGCAATAAACCAATTTCACTTTGCTGTCTCAAAGAGGGGCTAAGCCCTGCACACTGTTGGCTCGTCTATCCATAGATCTGTCCACGCGACAGATTTTCGGACCAACACCTCCTTAGACCCCTTCAATCTTTAGACCATCCAAACCATTCTTTGGTAATCCAATCACTTTGTAGACACTATGGCTTCCCTTTCCTCTCTCATTCCTTGGTCTACGAAAGAATATAAACTCTCTATTTTTTTCCAATGTATTGAAAAATCAACTCATCTTCATGAGTTACCTGATGTCAATCTCATCGAATCTAATCCCTTTGATCTTTGGTATTTTCAAATATTCAACTATCTTTCTCAGTCCATCAGCCCTTTTGACCTATCTAAGAATGGAAGGAGCTCATTGGTTTAATGTTCTAACCATTATTTCATCATTGGCAGCATCCTCTACAAGCGTGGCTTTGATGACATCTTTCTTTGTTGCCTTAATTCTCTTGAATCCACTTGAGCTATCTAAGAATTCCAAAATGGTATTTGTGGTGGCCATTTTAGTTGTTTATTTTTTTTCAACTGCATATTTTTTATGGGTTATTTTTACCCCTATCACAATCAATACTTTTGTAAATACATTCATATATACGTCAAATGCTAGTACCATTCCAATCTAATTTGAATACCTAGTCATGCCTTACCGCCGATGCAGGATCTTTGGCCTTTCTCATGATGGGGTCTTTACCTCATTGTACTTGATATGGAAAAATTACAACACCCCTGATAACTCACATGTGTGTGCATGGGTCATCAGTGTAATTTGCTAACATGGGGTTATCCCTCAAGCTATGGGACTTGCAGACTTGAGATAACCCTCTAGAGAATGCCAACTTCCTCTTTATAATCCTAATGCTAAACTACCCATAATGTAAGAAAATAGACTAACTAAACCTATCCCAACACTTCCAGGGATATAGGGATAGAGAAAATGAATGAAATGAAGGAAATCCTATACTAGAAAGGTGATAGCACCAAATAAAAGGGGGTGTTAATCACTTTCCCAACCTATAAAATAGTGAAGGAGAGAACTTAGAGATTTTTGGTCATGCACCATAGACTAAAACACATACATCCACTATTACCAAATAAGCACAAAATACCCAAACCCTCCAATGAACAAAGAATATGAACAGATCCTACATGCACAATGAGAGGTAAGAAAAGTAACATAAATGGTGTACAGTACATTGTATTAGCAAGAAGAGGAAAGAAATGCCATTATAATTTTTATGAGGAAGCCTTGAAGCCCTAATAAATTCATAATAGCCCAGCTGAAGGAAAGAAGAATAAAGGTGCAGAAGAGGAAAAATGACTAACTTTTTACAATGTACAACCCCATTACAATTTATAGGAATAATTTTACATGAGGGAAGAGGAATTAGTATTTCAACGTGTATGGGGTTCCATCCTTGTTTGCATCATCCTATTCAGTCCTTTGATGTTTCCCATACCTCCAACACTTGAACCCCATGCTGAGGAATGGGTGCTCATGTCTTCATTTGTGACCATACGTACCTCGACACTTTTCACTATTCTAGAATTTTGGAGATCCAAGACCTTTGAAATTAAAATTTTGATGGTGTTATGTAATATATCTCCTCTGCACAATTCCAACGACTACAATTTTATCCAAATTAGGCTTGCGGAGCTCAAGATAAGCCATTTCAGGTTTGAGAGCCTCTTGGTGTATTCTAGGTTTGTTGCAATAAGTTAAATGGTGAGCATCTCGGAGAGATGCTTGGCGATTTGGTTGATGAGTCCTACATCTATGTTAATGGCTAGTTCTTCCTAGTTTACCTCACCCCCAAACTCTTTCCTTTTATTTTTTGGGCTCTCCCGATCTTTGGCTTGCAGGCTGTTGAGCTCTCTCAAGCATGGCGGGTTCCACATTGTGTATTTTGTTATGGGATCTTCAAAACGAACCCCCACATTTTGCATTGATTTTTACCTTCCCCTGCTATTCTTTCATTGGTTGGAAATCTTGCTAGATTCACCTCGTGTTTCCTTTGAACTTCCTTGCACACCCAGGCCAACTCAACCTTCTCTGATGCATCATTCCTTCTTTCTTGGTGTATTCTAGGTTTGTTGCAATAAGTTAAATGGTGAGCATCTCAGAGAGATGCTTGGCGAGTTGGTTGATGAGTCCTACATCTATGTTCATGGCTGGTTCTTCCTAGTTTACCTCACCCCCAAACTCTTTCCTTTTATTTTTTGGGCTCTCCCGATCTTTGGCTTGCAGGTTACTGAGCTCTCTCAAGCATGGCGGGTTCCACATTGTGTATTTTGTTATGGGATCTTCAAAACGAACCCCCACATTTTGCATTGATTTTTACCTTCCCCTGCTATTCTTTCATTGGTTGGAAATCTTGCTAGATTCACCTCGTGTTTCCTTTGAACTTCCTTGCACACCCAGGCCAACTCAACCTTCTCTGATGCATCATTCCTTCTTTCTATGGAGAGTTCCACATATTCTCCCCCAATCTCTATATGGCACCCTTTTGTTTTTGACTTATGAACCACCCATTTGATTCTACCTACCTAGCAAGGTCTCTGAAGTGGCTTGGTTTTAGACATTTGAACCATCGGAATTCAGAGGTTTAATCCCCACTGAGCCCACTACTGTTCATCAGCCAACTCGGCCTGAAACTCCAAACTCCCGCATGTCCGAAGTCCAAGTTTCAGACTTCGGAGTTCAAGCTCGATGGACATTTCTTCATACCTTGCCACCAGATTCTCTGAAAAACTGGGTGCATTGACCCCAAAATATGAGTTGACCTCACCCAAGCCCATTGAATTTCGTGTTTTCAAGGTCTCAAAATTTTTGTCTGTTCCAACGCATATGCACCACGATATCTTCAATTTCTCACACTTCTGAAGTCTAAAATTTTCAGACTTTGGAATCACTCCAACTTTTGAGCCCTTTTTATTTGATGATCTATTCACTAATCTTCACAAAAATTCATAATGCCAAAATGGCCCCTAAAACACCCTTTCCCCCATGACCCCACTCGATCTTGGTATCATTTCACCTTGGTGCATTACCAACCTCTCATGATGGCTTGCTATAAACAAAACTAATCTACCTATCCTTTTCACCCAGTCGACCACCTGTGCTAAATAATTCCTTGTCTGATCGTTCTTACGAGTCAGGTTCACCCATGTTACTGTTATAGCCGAGGTCCTACTCAATGTGTGATCTCTTCATGCCGACGCAACTGAACTGATCCCTATGCCTCTATGTGTGAGCTTGTGCTCCTACCAATTTGATCCCATCTGCCTCGGCCCGTATTTTCCTAATTCTCTCCATACATGTAACTTGATGATGAGCTCATGGATTCCTTGCATCAAGCTCAGTTAAGAGCTTGTTCTTTCCCTTATCCTCGAGCAACAATCATTTGGGCTTTATTTTCACCGAGATTTAATCCTGACATCCCTACATTGAGCTTGATGCATCAAGTTATTCTATCCCACATGATGAAGAACCATTCTCATACAACTCTCCCATGAGCTCGTTGACTTGAGTTTCACGGGCTCGTTCTACTCCTCCTCCAACTCAGTGAGATAGGAGAGCTCGTTGAGCCCTCAACTCATTCACCCCTAGCACATACTCGATATTATTCATGCATCTCTTCACCATCATAGCTCATCAGGATGATCTATTTAGATCTCCCAACACTTGCTTTCAACTTAGCTCAATAAGCTATCTTTTAACTTCTGACACCCTAGGGAACCTTTTGGGCAGTTTTTTGAAATTTTTGAAAAAAATTTAGGGATTTTTGAAAATTTTCTCAGTTCCGAAGACCATGGAGACCCATTGAAATGCCCAAAAACTAAATTTTTCAATTTGTCCATTTTTTTCTAATTTTGGCTAGATGTGGGCCTGTCAGGGCCCAATTTCACCCATAGGTCAATTTGAGTCCCTTCAAAACCTAGAAGAGGAAAAAATCCTTAATTTATTTCAAACTCTCTGAATCATTCTTAAATGCTCCCAAAACACTTGATCCTCACCTATAAACCCAAATTTTCCTATGAAGGCCCTTTTCAATGCTCACGCCCAGTCTTACCCTGTTGTCCATTTTTCTTGGGGCAAAAAATGAATAACAAGACTCATCAATCCACATTCCTCTCAATGCCATCGTTCTATAATAACTGCTATCGAATACTTCACTAAATGATTGGAATCTATTCCACTCACTTGAAACAATTCGAATCAAATCATCACATCATTTTTTCACTTCGGCATCCCTCATAAAATCATCATGGATGTAACAAAAATTCATTCAAAAACAAATATATGAAGAAGCTTTGTAACTCATTCAATATTAAGCTTAGCTTCTCGTCTCCATATTATTTTCAAGATAATAGTCAATCCGAAGCCATCAATAAAACTCTTCAGAACATCCTTACCAATACTATTAATAAATCAAATCGTAATTGGCATTTTCATATCCCCTTCTCTCTTTGGGCTTATCAGACTAGAATCCGCACCTCTATGGAAACTACTCCTTTCTCTCTCATCTACGGCTACAAGGTCGATCTTCCTCTTGAAGTTAAAATCCCTTCTTTGCACATTTCTCTTCATGGCTTTGTTTCTAATGAAGAATATCACCAAGAGCATCTAGCATATCTTGAGTTATTAGAGGAACATTTCCTTCTCGCTCTTGAACATTGTCATGTCTATCAAGAGCGCATCAAACATGGTTACAAAAAACACCTCAAGGAATGCGAATTTAATATTGGTGATCTTATCCTTACAGAATATCATAATGTCACTACTCTAGAAAGGATTCACAGCAAAAACATTTCTCCTAACTATATTGGAACTTATATTATTATGCATAAGTATGGGTATGTGGCCTATCCCTGGCCTCTCTTGATGGTAAACTAGAAATGAAACATCTTAATACATTGCACTTGTGGCCCTTCTATTGTTAACACACTTACCAAAATAAACTTAGTTATTCCATTGGTCATCCATCCATCATTAGCCTCTTAAATATTTCATTGTAATGATTTGGTAATTATGTGGTCTACCATCACTTTCCTATATAAGACCTTGAATATGGCACCACAACTTTTCTCATAGTATATTTCTTATGGGCAGGTTCTTCCTTCTTGGTGAGAACTACATGATCATTACATCTTCTTCCCTTTTTCCCCTAATTGAACCACACTAAGGGTCCATAAGTGTTACTTTTACATCCTCTCATCCCCTCCTAAGTGCTCTACCTAGCCATCCCTATCTCTTCCAAAATAAATCAAAATTCTAAATGCTCACCCTAAACACTATCTCACTTAAAAGAAAACACACTACTCCCTCGAAGGATAGTTGTTCATTAATGAAAAATTATAAAAAAGCATAGACTTATCCCTCAAAGGACAAGTATCATGCATATCTTATCCTGCCATTCAAAAAATCAAAAGCAAAATCCCAAATCATGAAAGTAAAATGTAGACCACTCCCTCAAAGAATAACTACCATGTCATATCATGGTAGTGAAGGATTCCTGCATTAATCAGCCTTATATATACTCAAAATTAAGCATCCCAAGAAAGGTTCCTACATTGATCAAATTTCTCATCCATAACAAACTTGTTGCATTGATTAGTTTGCATCATACTTCTTAAAGTTGGGGCATAAACCTAGGAAAATCCACCTATAGATAACCTATATTCCCGCATACGAGTTACATCTAAAACCAATTACCTCACATCGATATTAGGTATATAAGTTCACTTCCCATACTCTCTCTTGTGACCCTTTATGATCACTAAATATCAATGGTTGTGTGTTAACATCTGCTATTGGTTACAAGTGCATTACCTTGATTGGATCCCTTTCTTGTTTATCTCCAATCTGGTATGAATCATTGTTTCTTCTTGCATTGTTTACTATGATCAAGGGTCATTTCTCTCTTTTTTATCATAGTTTATCGAGGTCGCAGTCTTTCTCGTATATTGAGCATACTTTTACTAATCTACCCATTTCATCCTTGTATTTTTAAGTACATCATCAATCATTCACATCATTTATATTTGACATATTTACAAATCCACTACATTATTTATCCATTATTTCACCATTCTTACAGAAATATTCATCCGTTTCAAATCACATTTATTCAACATCTATATAAATCACATCACATTCATTATCATGTTTTAATTTCCATCCCCATCTATCTATGCTAATAATATATTCATCTCAATGCATTACATTTTTATCTAACATCATCTATATACATAACCATAATAATCATCAATCCCTAAATTATCATAATCAAATTCATCACATCGAATCCATAACTACGACCATAATTAAATCCTTAATCAAAAAATATACATCTACTCCAAAGTCCATTTACATCTAAATCAAATTCATAACATCACGATCTAACATCTGAATCATTCATCACATCTACATCTAATCCAAAATTCATAATCATTTGAATTTAATCCATGACATCATAATCAAATATCCACATCCAAATCATCATCAAAACTACAAATCAACACATGACACATTATGAACCACAACAAAAATCATATATATATATATATATATATATATATATATATCATAAGTCCAAATACATGTATACATCAAGTCACAGGACACTAAAGGTCTTGTATTAATCTAGATACATCATCAAAACCAGTAAACTCTAGATTTGATAGTCTCAAATTTTCTCCCTAGGGAAGGTTCCTAAATCAATCCCTAGGCCCCATCATGTTCCGAATCTTTATGTGGTTGTGCCATGCTTTCTGTACTCCTGGGTGGCACTGCACCACCCAATCCTCACTACTCAGCTAGATTGGTTACATATCTAGGTGTCTATGACAACCTTGATGTCACAATTCTCTTGTAGTATTGTTCCTGGACCCCTATCTCTATGTATAAGTCTAAGGACAGAATACCTAGATGTTTCATCTGCCTAGCCCCCTGTGATGTCGATGGTGCACCACTCTCTGACTCTGCAACCAATATAGGAAAAAGGTCTTTGTATCGTGCTCTGTAAGCCTCCCTCTATCTCCAATATTTACCTTTCTACTTCCTAGCCTCGTCCCACTCCCGACGTAGGACTAGAGCCTCCTCCCATTCCACCTCTTTCTCCTAGTGAGCAGTTTCTCTCTCTCTAAGCGGGTTAAATCATGCTCTATGTGTACTTGGGCTGTCTCTATGGAAGCCCCTCCATCATCTCCATCATCATCACCTCTAGAAGCTACCTCCTCCTCTACTACATCCTCCTCTTCCTCATCTTCTCCCTCGGCCCCCTCGACTAATGTTTGTGATGCCCATGTCCTAGTCATCCATCATGCGAACCCGACACCAACCCCTACATCATCATCGTCATCGTCCCATGGTGCCCCCACCTCCTCCAATGGGTCTACCATGTTAGAACCCAGAAGATCCCTCATTTTCTCATCTCATCTATATATATAGGCTCCCTAGATATAGTCTTAACCACTCTAAACTGCCGCAAGACTCTATGGAACTGGATGAACTCTATCATCTTAGGCCTATGCCATTGTATCCATCAGGTCCTTCTCATCCCCAATAACTTAATATCCACCCTAGGACATTCAGGATAGTTGCAATTTGGCTATCATTTAACCTTCTCTACATCTAACTCTGCAAGTATGTCTACATACCACTCTTCTCCCCTCTCTCCTCTATCACTATGATCCTGATTGGATCACCATCTCTGAAATCCAACTATCCGCTCAATGTGATCACCCATCACCCATGAGAGCCCTGGTGACTTGGTCACCACTATGTACTCATATGCCCAATAATGGAGAAGGAACCCTACATCTAGTATTGTACTCCTCCTCTCAGTATACATCCACAGGTCATGCTATATTTGTGAAAACAATGTTGTGCCAAAATGAAACACAATCTTATGATCAACAATATCTCCATCAACACCTGCTACTATCCACAAAAATATAGCACCCCTTAAATCTAGTAGTGCATAGCTATAAATAATAATCATAATGAGGCATATCAATAAACTCCTAGCTACACTCCTGACTTATATCTAGTCTCATATTGAAACTCCCCGGATGAAAATTTACTCTTTAAGGCATTGGCTCTGAACATTCATGTCAAAACCCCCAATATTTTATCCACTCTAATGCGTTATCTATGCTCAGATTGTATAGGAATCCACAAGATGCAGTATACATCCTCGAGTGTAAAATTCATCTCACCCATCCTAAACCAAAATGTGTCTTTCCACACATCCAACCTATCTACCAGTTCAACCATAAGTCCCACATCTCATGGAATCCACTCGTAATGATGAAATCCACCTAATCTAATTGTTGCCAAGTGGTCCTACTCAATGTCTATAACATCTCCTCTAGTTTGATTAGAAAGGGAAAGCACTCTGTCTCATAGATACAAGGTCTCTTGGGCCTACAAAACCAATCAAGCAAAAAAACATTAAACCTCTCATCATCCAAAAATCATGATCAAACAAAATCTATCAATCCAGCCTTGGCCAACATTAACCCTGATTAGGTTGACGCCTCCTAGCTTGGGTCGACACCCTTTTAGGCCTAGTCAATAGCAAATGTACCGAGTCTGCAGTGACTGCCCCTTGCACCGACCCCAAAATTTTAAAAAATCACAAAAAATAACAAAATTGCTTAAAACAAAGCTAGGGTTTAAGCACTTGCCATCCGACGAGTGCTCTGGCACTTGCTTGCTTCTTCTTTCACCTCCATTTATCTCAAATATTAGTCTCTCTTTTATACTCAGAGCTCTTGATCATCACTTCACAACATTTAAATGAGATTAATCGAATGACCCATGGGATTATATAGCCCACCAACCTTGGTCATTACTGACCGCCTTGGGTTGCCACCACTTTATCCTAGTCATCATTGACTATCTTCAGCCATCGTCAACCCAACTCTATCCTTTTTAATCCTATCCCTTCTTGCCTTCTTGGCCAATACTTCCTTTCCAAATTATCTTTTCTTCCACTCTTTCCTTGAGTGTTCTTCTTATCACATCCTTATTGTGTCCCATAAAGGATTTGTTATCTATCGTATCTTTTACATCATCTCACTTTTTTGGACATCTTTGTGTTCCCTCTAGGGGCACCATTATTTTATGAAACTTTATCCCAGCACAGAAAAATATTTTTGATTGCTCTTATACGAAGGACGTCGCATTCACTTTTCATCGACCTCATATTATTTTGTTGTGACCAAAGTCTTGACCATTTTTCACATTTTCTTGCGCATATTTGATATCTCCCTTTGACGCGTTGGTCCCACAGCTTGCACACCCATTTGAGCATATTCCCTTTGAATTCCCTCTATTTTTCAATGGTTTTTTTACATCTCACAGGTCCGTAGGAAATTTCTGTCATCTCCATTGACGTTGTGCTTTGTCCCTACCAAAGTGACTCCGAAATCACCTCCATATTCTACTTTACTTGTTGAGTTTTTGTTTATCCTTTTCTGGGATATACTATCTCATCCCTTTCTTTTCTCATCATTTATTCATCTATCTCTTTTAAACTTGTGACTTACTTCCTTTGTGTCATCGATCCCTAGTTTTAGGGGAGCACCCAATCAATCATCTTCTCATCACTTTCTCATTTGTGTCTCGTGGTTTTCTTAACACAAACCACTCAACAAAGAGGGGGAAATGTACACACCAATTTTTGGTATCACTACCCTTCACCCCGTGTTTTCTCTTTGTCATCTTTTAACATACATACCTCTCTTTCTTTTCGAATTCCCCTTTCCATCCTAAATTCAATTTATCCCATTTACCATTATTTCCCGCCACTTAATCAATCTTCCCTAATATTCCTTAAATATTCCTAATCATTCCTCATCATCCTTAATTACCCCCAAATCCTCATTTAATTTATTTATCCTTCATAAATCTTCTATTTTATCCTTTTTAGGCCCCCATTTCATGATTTTAGCCTCTCCATGGCCTTTATTTAAGAATTTCCATGATCCACCTACCCATTTATCTTCTTTACGCATCCCTAGTTTATCTTAATCCTTATAAACCCTAATCCATCCTCTTATTGGCTCCTTTCCTCAAGCTCATCATCATTCTACCAACAAAATTAAGGGTTCCCCGCAGTCAACAGTGACCCATCCAGGTCATCGTCGACCCTACCCCTCATTTTCCTAGGATGTAATTTTGAAGTCTTCAAGTGATATTTCAACCTTGACTTATTTTTTGATCTCTCTTGTAGCTGCTATAACCATCTTCAATCCCTCTTAGAGATCTTCTAACTATTTTTGGGTGCTTTTAATTTTTCTTTTATCATTGCATGTTTGAGCCCTCTTTTGCAACTATCATCATCAGATCTTATGTAGGTTCAGCAATCATGAGGATCTCTCTGTCTCTTCCATTCCCAGGCCCTCATTTCTTATCTGCTGGTCCTCATTTCAGTCCATACATTTCCATCCAAGTCCAGATCAACCCCTAGTCGTCCTCGACCATCTTTGGTCACCGTCGATCTAGCCTCTATTATGTATGCCTCATTATCATTCAGATCCTTAGCCATCCACTTTTTGTGTCCACATTCATCCAAATTTCAGATCCCTTCTTGATCGTTTCCGACCAAATCAGTTTTCTTTGCATTTTCCATCATTATTTATAGTTTTCTTACATCATTTATATTAGATCTTGTTCTATATCTTTTTCAAGTTCTTGGCTGGCATCTCAGTGCATCATCATTTCTAGATCTACCTATAGAGCCTTTAAATATGCATTATCCATCACTTTTCCAGTTGATCTTCCCCAGTCACCATCGAATGGCCCTCTGCACTCTTCAACCACCGTCGACTTACCAAGGTTTGATTTATTTTATATCCATTTACATCAGATGTATAGTTTTTCATCTTCATTACTTTTCAGTTTCTATTTTGGTTGAGATTCTACTATATCTAATTTATCAATATTTGATCTCATCTTATCTTTATCAAATTGAGGTTTGACATCCATCCTAGGAATTTATTGCTTCTCGGGATTGACATCATAAGGCAACCCTCCCATCTATCTACTAATCCATCCTCTATTGAATTATTTTTATTTGTAGGTCATTGAGCTCATTACAAATAACTATCTCTTTTTTACGCCCATTCACATTGCCATCCCATCTCAAGGTACCTTAAATCCTTATGTATTTGGAGTTACATAGTTTCTTTAGTACTAGTTCACTAATCTAAGCAGCAATGAGGAAATTTGGTCAACACAATTGTCTAATGTTGAATTAAAATATTGGAAAGAGGAAAAATAAAACACATAGTAGGTGCTAGCATAAGCTTGGGAAAGATGAGCAATGGCGTCACTCGTTATTAAAAACCTCCTAAGCAAAAAACCAATGGCTAGTTATGAGAAAAACCAACATTATAACTCTCGTAAACAATAAATCTATAGAATATGTCTTATCTTCAAGGAAGTAATACAACTATATGACCATGTGCGTGGCTAAAAAAGAGGGGATGGAAGTTTCCCACACTTTATTTTATATTTTAGGAAGGTATATTATAAAATATCAAATTTTTTGTTAATTTTTTTAAAAATTAAAATATGGTAGTGGTACATATATCTTCAAAAACATTGTACCATACTCTCAAAATAATTTAATATCATGGGACCACTATTACTTAAATAATCATAGAATTAATTTACAATACTATTTAGAAATATTATAAACTCCCCCCTCTAAAATCATTTCCTTAAAATAGTGTGGATCTCCATAAACTAACTATATTCTTTCAGGATTTTTGATTTCGTGAATTTTAAGAGCCTCTATAGTTTTCTTCTCTCTTTTTAATTATATGATTTTTTAGGATTTTCTTATATTTTTTCTTTTCCTCCCATCTTCTATTTCTTCGTAATTAACCCATGATTTTTGCACTTCTAACACACATGGACTTCTAACTAAACCATGATTTTTGTAACTCATATGGAAAGGTGTTATTTAGCATTTAAAAATATTAAATAATCGTTGTAGATATTTAGCAAGCATGATGAAAAATCAAGAAATAATCACAATCATGGAAATATTAACAAAAAATAATTGATGGAAAAGACACACATCTTACCCAATGTAGAAAAAATCATCCACAAACATTAGGAAAAGAAAACCTTAATCTATATCAATAGTATTAGTTACTTCTACAACTCTAAAATCCCTTCATAAAACTACAATGAAACCTTTGGTTCTCTGAAAAAGACAACATGACTAAATTAGGTTTAGGGAGAGGAAAGTGCATTAACACATGAAGTAAAAGTTGAGAAATGCAATGAAACATATTTTATGTATTGACTTTAAAAATGGGATGAGTTGGGAACCTACATCTCCATGCTATCATCCCCTTTCTAATTTTTTGGTACTAGAGGAAGACTTATTTTTTCCCCATAGTACTTGTGCTAATGAAAATTTGAAGCAAGTTCTAAAGAGTGTTATGAATCACATACCTTGCTTTTATGCAAGCTTCTCAGAGACTAAATATAACAAGTTATGAGAAATTATATATTGGAATCACTCATTTCTTACACTTCCTAAAACCTATTAAAAACTAAAAGAAAATATAAACCTGACTCTTTTTAAAGAAAATTATTTATAATATTTTGATTATAAGATAAAAGTGTGGTAATTGTGTATAAGGTGGGCTTGGTTGTACCTCGTTGTTTAGAGAAAATTGTTGGGCACGTGTATTCATGTGATAAAGAAGTTAAATTTTAGGGAGGGAAACATTGCATGATGAAGAGGGTTGATGAAGATGGTGTTTAAGGGATGGGAAGTGTAGGGGAAGAGAAAACGTTGGGGGAACTATTACGATACTCCTTTTTGTTATGACAAGATACATATAAACGTCATGCCATTTTTATCAATCAATTAACAGAGAAAGGTGGTACAATACATAGGTTGTTTAGTAAACACACTATGGAGATATACTACGTTCTACTAAGGTTTGGTTGATAAATACTGCCATATCAATAAAGGAAAACATTAATCAGTATTTAAGTGGTACCCATTGGTGTATTGCATGGAGAGGTGGGTCGATTGGTCATGATGCATATTATCCTTCTCCACCACATGAAGATAAGGAAAATTACATATGTATGAACTCTGAAATTTTAAAATGTTTATATATGGAAAAATTTCACTAAGTTTTCCTTATTTCATCGATTCCATGCACATTTATGATTAAGGTTTATGTAGAGCAATTAATATGCCAACCATTGTTCATCAATGACCACCAACACAAAACATTGACCTTCCATTTCCCTATACATGATAGGAAAATCTCCCAAAACTTCCATTTGGAATCCTCTAAATGTAATAAATGTTTGAGGAAGCTGAAATAGAGAAAAAATATATTTTTTATGCACTTATGGGCCATACTTTGATGCTCTAGCTCATCCAAGGGTATAAATAGAAAACATTTCATTTTGAAGATTATAAATCAATTGATTGGTTTGAATATTATAATATATTAATGAGCCTACAAATCTAAATTCTTGGATTTTTGTTGAGGATAGTTGAAGGATATTATTAATTAAAAAATTTCATAAGCAATTTTTTTCACAACTAACCCAAGAAGTGCATTAATCATCCCTCCACCATGTACACATGCTCCACCTCCATGAGGAATTTCTTGTTGTTTGAAAAACACAACAAAATTGTTTGTCTTCATATCATCCTTGTTATACAATAGAATTATTCCACGAGTTCCTCTCCCTCATAAGAAGTAGAATGTGACAAACAAAAAGTTGTAGATACTAAGTATGATATTTCTTTGTCAAATATGGTTGGTGAGAATAATATAATATATTTGTTTTGGCCTACACTACTACAAGCGGGGTGGTTTGAGACATTAATTAGACAAAATATTATATTTTGGTCTCTAACTACCATCCCTAAATCACACCCCTTAAAAAATATTTTTCTTCCCAAAGTGAAGTCACAAAGCAGAAGCACACAAGAAACCGCGTATTGAATGTGGTATCTAGGCTTGGTGTAGGCTGCCATGGAGAAATGTGTATTCGCAAAGGGGATAGAGGAGTTTATTTTCAGTATTCATTCGTGCTAAGAAGTTCGTATGTGAGTAGGAGGCCGATCAGGAGGTATCATTTCCATTTCCTTTGCCCCATTTTTTTCATGGATCTATGTCATGTCTTCTTTACAGGAACTTACTAGGTTCTAAATGTGTTTGGATTTCCTTTACATGTTGTAATAGTCAATATTTTAAGATGATGGGAAAATATCACATTCTATTTATCTTTATAATGGGGTACACGTATTACTATAGTGATTAATTCCCATCCTACATAGATCGCCAAGCCATATCCAAAGCTTGGAAAATATTTTCACCTTGCCAAATGAATTTTCTTTTTGGTGTAATACTACAGTATATGTATGTAAAATGTGGGAGCATTCAACTATCATGCAAACTATTTGAAAAAATTCCTAGAAAATGTGGAATCATGGAATGTAATGATCATAGGATATGCACAAAATGGGAAAGAAGGTGTAAAGTCATTTTTAACCTACTTCACCTCTGACACTAACATCATTCCCCTTGTTTAGTGAAAATATGGTTTTATAGGTTTGATTCAAATCCATTTACTGATGGAGGAATCTAGTGCTCTATTATCTATTTTTTCCTTTCCTTTCTATGCCAAATAGGAAATTAACTTGTAGGATAAGAATTAGTAGCACTAACCAACTGTTATTCTTTTAGGGTGTTATTCTTTCACAATGTATACTCTTAAGGTTGATTCTTTCTCATTATTCTATGAATGGAATGATAGTTCCTTTCATGAAATTCAAAAAAGGTACTCAATAAACTATTATCCAATTGAGGTTATCATCTAAGGAGGAACATGGTTGCAATTATTTTATTTTATACAATATCATACTTACAAGTTCAAGGCTCTTTCCTTCAGAAGGAGATAGTGCTCTAACTTGCCTTGATGTTTTGACATGTAACATGTTCCTATTTACCTTCGTAATGGAATCTCTGCGGTTTTAATATTTCATATTTTGACTATCACTATTATAAGACCGTAAAATGAGGTTGAGAAAATTTTAGCTCTTTAATATTATAGTAACTTGTGTTGTATTGCTTCACAATTTATTGAGATCAAATAAGCATTTTATAATCCACGTGTCTCTAAGATTCCAATGGATTCATGAGTATGGTTAGGTTTCTTTAGTTTATTAATATTGTTATAGGGACAAAATTGAAGTTCCAAGACATTCTAATAAGTTGGAAGTACTAAAATACCTCCACTTCATTCCTCTCTCAACAAGATGGAATCTATGATGGTAAGTAATAAATAGTTACCCCTCAACAAGCATTTTTTCATGATTGCTAATCTTACAACAAACACTTAATGTCATGGGTGGATGAGAATGAAATTTTTTCCCTCTCTATTAAATCTTTAATACTCTTTAATAAGTCATGAAAACCTCCACTACATAGAAATTGGCTACCTAAGTTCTCTCCAATATGTTCAACGACCAATGTGAAAAATTAAACATCAAGAAAGAGGATACATGTTCAACACAATAATAACATTTTATTGTAGGACTATGATAGGTTTTTGGCCTTCATGACCATGTAGAGCTATCTTTAGACTTACACTAGCACTTGTATTAATAAAGAGGTGCAATGGTTATGGCCATAGTAAACTATGGGAATGATGTCCATTATTAAGTTTTGAAATAGAACAATGATATGATGTACTCCATTAGAATGGAGGTCTATGTAGTACATATTTTTCAAGCATTGTTTTTGATGTGACAAATTTTCTAAGGCATTTTTTTGAAATCTAGACTGTTTCGGTATGGGTAAGAGTACATTACACTAAAATGATTTTTTAAAAAAATATCAGGTACGGTACGGTATGGGTACATTTGTACAATATTTTTGTAAAAAGTATAAAATATAAGTATATATAAAAATTTAAAGAAAACATCAAGCTTATAGTCTCAAAAACGTATAAAATATTAGAAGCCAACAATAAGCTAATTTTGAATTAGAAGCCATCTAAAACAATATTTATTTGAATGAAGATAAGTAAACCACACAAATTTAAATCTATGATTCCATATACTAATGGGATCGCAAACATTCCACTTATTGTTATGGGCCAGAGAAAGGTTTGGGGGGAAGGTTTAATCTTTTCATAACCTTTCTTGGAGGTAGCTTCTTGGAGAGGGGGATTTTAGAGCCACCTCATAGTATCCAAAACATCATTTTCATCCTCCATAATTAGTCCAGTAGAGGGAGCTATAAAATATTTATTGAGCATTGTATACATTCTGAACTGAGTTTGAGGAAGCTTATAGAAATCTTTAAGGTATTTCCATTCCATCCACTTCCCAAATATATACAAGTCATAAAATATTTTAATTCCTTTCTGAAACCAAAGAATGGAAGAGAATCTTATTTTCAAGGAAAGGATCTTGTCATTATATTTCATATTCGACAAAATCAATTTGTAGGCTTGACACCTAGTGTCAAAGGAAGAGAAGATAGGTTTCCCACCCACCAGGTTATTCACTTATTCCCATACCTTCTAAATTCACTCAAGAATAAAGGACCCATGAGGAGAAATAAGAAAGTCTCCAAATAGTGATTCAACCAAATGAAGTCCTAATCATCTCTCTTGACCCTTCGAAGCCTATTGGAAATATTGTGTCTACACATATTTTTTCACTTTTCATCTTTCATACATGTTACTAACAATTTTATTTCTGCATATAATGGTCACTAATACATCTATTTATAGAGTGGGTTCCTTAAGGGGCCTTTTGGGAATGTGGAATGGTTATTCACGTAACCATTATGTGTTAAAGCCAATACATGGAGAGGGTTTCAATATTTGGTATTGGCCTTAGTTTTTCTTACATTAGGTATCCTTGTCCTCTTAGGTCTCATGCACATTACAATCACAAATTCTTTCTTGCATCTCATCACTTAGCACTTTTTTTATCCACATTCATGATCTATGAAACAATATTTTCACGTTTCATAACACCTCACCTCTTTTCAGCAACTATGGCTGACACCATCACCCGTGGGCGATGGTGTCATTGTTATATTTTATCATGGAAGATGTCATCGCCCATGGTTGATGGCGTCCTATAAATACCCTCACCTCATTTGACACTCATAAGAAAAAGTAGCTAGAATCATTCAGACTTCCATGAGCTCTAATTTTTTGTGCCATCATCGCATCTTTTCACTTATCTATTGATTCAACTCGCATCTTACTAGGATTAGATTGAATAATCTTCTTCTTGGATGGTTTTTTGCACTATTAGGTCACCTATAGTGAGTCTAGGAGAGGAATAGTGTTCCCCTTCTCCACCTAATAGTGAATCTCTCTTAGCACATTACATCTTTGGAGAGATAAATACAACAGTGATCACCATACAGGTACAAGGGCGATTCTTCTAGCAATTTATTCTCATTTTTCTTAGGTAAGTTCATTTAATTATTCATTGTGATATGTTAGCTTAGTATTACACATGTTTGAATGCTAGTTAATAGAGTAATCTTACCCATATTAGCTCTTTAGATATCATCATTCTCATTTTAGCCTTATTATGCATGTTTATTATTGATCCATACCTCTCCACACCCAACCATTAATATATTAGTAGGTTTCCTTCCTCTATTTTGACCATGGCCCTTGGAAACCCTAGTTTAAACTAATGTAGGAATCAATTCCCTCTAGATATGTGATCTTAGCGCTCACTGTAGCCCCTTTAAGTATACCTCTTGTGTGTTTAGTATATGTGTGTATCCTACTTTCTACCTTATAACTTTCTTGAACAAATGATTTGGGAGTGCAGTATATTAAGAAACATCTTTGTCCCACATCCATTCTCCGATGAACCCGACATGAATCCTATAGACCTTCCGATCGAGAAAAAATCATTAAAAGCATCCATCTTCAAATTTGATTTCATCTAAATATGAAAAATCCCAAAAAAACTCAAAAACTATCTACACAAACACCATCACCTCTGAGAGATCCTATCTATTTTTATTTACTCATATATGAATACCTTCGGCCCCTATGAAGACTTTTTTTGTATGGTTGATTATGTTTAGTCTTCTAGATCTACTTCAATTCGCCATAGGTCCATGTCTAAATTTTTCTATATATGGATGATAGTGTTTGTATAATCAACTTTCTAACCTTTTCTTAAATCCACATCAACACTCCACCACAGATTAGATGGGCATAGGATCCTCTGACTTTGTTGTGTAGACTTTTCCTGAGACATAGCATCCTCAAGTAGAGTTTCCATTTAGTATGGACTGTTGCATCATAAGAGAACCTAGAAAGAAGAATTCTACCTACCGCAATGGCCAACCTGAGGATGAGGAAGAAGAAATAACTAATGATGATCAGTATGACCATCTTCCTCAGATTTAGAAATTTATATCTTAGTCTCCTCAATACAAAGGAGAATCAACAGAAGTGCTTAGCAAACTCCTTCAAAAATTTGTCTTTGAAAAACATGACCATAGGGTAGAAAAAGGGAAATAAACTAAAAAAAATCATCTAAAAATGCTTCTAATTTTGACCCTACTAACCTCATTCTCCAACTCATTGAAAAAACGAGCCAACAACAATCCACTACAATGACTCAAATTCTCCATATGTATGCCAACATGCTTCATTTAGTTAACCTCCCTCCAACATGTTATCAAGACTCCATACACCCTCCTTTTCTAAATATGCCTAATGGGGTGCCCATCACTCAACTCCCCATTCAAACCAAAGTCTTGGAAGTAGTCCAACAAGATCTATTAGCACTCCATATTACTATTATGGATATTGGAGGCATTGCTCCATCTATCTTTTATGATGGGTCTACTAATCCCACCCTTCATATCAAGGCATTTGGAATTCATTACAAAGAATGGACTAGGAAAAATTCATACAATGCAACCAAAATCCTAAAAAATAAATCTACAGGAGATGCTTTATATTGGTACCATACTTTGCCTCCTAATTCTATAGTCCAGCTAGAGTCCCTAGTGATAGCCTTAGTAAATGAGTTCCAATATCACGATCTACCCAAGAACAACATCAACACTTTAATCAATTATCAACAATCTGATAACAAATTAACATAATCCTTTATCAAGTGTCAAGATACCCTATCTATGTGTGTAAAACATAACATGCCCAGTGATTGCCTCTTTAGAATTTTCTTAGGAGCCCTTGAGCCTCACATTCAATACAAGGTGATTTCCTTTTCTCCTACTTCACTAGAAGAGTCCTTTGAACAAGCCAAAATTAAGTACTATCTCATGAGGAAGTTTGAGAGGGATTGTTCCAAGACACAAACTAAGAAAGAAGTCAAAATCCTTTAATGTTCTTAAAAAAAATGCAAAAAATGACACAGTCTCAAATACTATTCCTCTTGTCGCTTCCTCAAATAGGATTGTTTTCAATAGTGAAAAAAAATCTAACAACAATAAAATCCAACCTAACTATCATCAACGAATGAGTAAGGAAGAGGTGAAGCATTGGATGCCTAAAATGTTTACCGCAATACTAGATCCTTCTCGACCCTTTCCTCATTGGCATGATGAGAGTAGTTGTTTTTGGTGACACGCTAATTAGGGTCACTCACATGAGAAATTTCATGCACTTTGAATGTATTTCATCAGCTTCTTCTTAGGACTCAAATTTTATTATGATGCCATCACTTTCAAGTGTTTGAAAAAAGAAGTGAAATCTCATGACACGAATCAAAATAAGGATCATCATGAAGATATTAACCATGCTAATGAAAAGCTAAAAATATTCTCTAATTCTATGCATAATAATTATGTTGTTGAAATTTTTTAGAAGAAAGAGAATACTACAACCAATGTACGTGACACAGATTACCCTCCTAAAAATATGGTTGTGATCAATGATGTAAAATGTGTCATAGCTTACGTAGAACGAAATTATCCTGTAGCATTCCAACCTTCGACTCATAGATTCATATATCCTTTTGTGCCTCAAAATCATGTTCCGTTAATGAAAGAGCCTTCCTCCTCCAGACGCCGTCAGCCACTATGGAAATTATCCTATAATGTCGAATATGTCTAGATCTGCATCTCTCTCTACAAACGCCATCAACCCCAATGCAAATCATACTTACATGTCTAATGGAATAGGACCTAAGAAAAAAATCAGTTTCAGAAGTCTCTCTAACTACCCCTACTCCTTCTGGATCTATTTCTGAGGACTCTCATCTCTCTCAGTCTACTGAATAGTCTAGTCACAATGAGTGGGATCTTCTCTAATCACTTTTCCAAATTATTGGTCTAGTTCCCTTCTCGGAACTTATGTATACATTTCCTCACCATTGTGAACATCTCATGACTACACTATTTGACATGAACAACTATTTTCCTCCCTCTTTGGTGGAAAAATCCTACATTTCTTGGTTGAGAAGAAAGTATCCACCAAAAATGTGAGGAAATATCCATTCATATTGATCTCACCATAGATGCTCATTTATGCATTCATTTTCTTATAGCATCTATGATCGCAATATTTCATTACATAAATGATCTGTCACTCTTCATTTCAATTCATATTGGTCATACTTGGCTTATGCATCCTCCCATTTATGAGAGAGCATGCATGTCCATGGAATCATTACATTTCATCAAGGCTCTCGATTATTTATTGATAACCTAAAATCAACACAAACCACTTGTCAAGGATATGATTGCCGAAATATGCATTTGATGAAGTGTATTTGGTTATCCATCACCATTCCCCCAGGAATATCTGCATCTGATAGGAAATAATGTTCATAATGTGAAAATATAGGTAGAATTATTTAATATCTAAATAATAAATGAATGTAAAAAATGAGTTAAATGCACAACTCATAGAGATAGGGTTGTGGGAGTAAGAATAGGGAATAAAGGAGAGATATTGGGATGATGTGATTAGACTTGACTCCATATTTCTAGGAGAAAGAAATTGTATAAAAAAAACTCAAGTATTCAATAGATATTGCTCCTTTCTATATACATTGATTCTCTATTTCTATATTTTCAATTTCATGTGTTAATCTTTATTGATTGTTGTTTAAATTCATTATGCAAACCTAGAGTTTTGGTAACAACGCAAAAGTTATGGTATTCAATTTTCCCTTATCTTATAACATTCTCCTAGGGAAGCCTTGGACTCATCGTATGCATGTCATTACCTCTTATGCATGTCGAGTTAGTGAATTTCACTCACCAAGGATCTATTTATAAGATTCAAGGGGACACCAACCCTTATAATTATGATACAATTCAACAAAAGTGGAAAATAAATCTCCCCATGCTTGATGAATTATCACATATCCCCTTTTGGGAATATCATCACATTAACTACTCTTAGTGGTAACGTTAGTCATTCAGAGTTGGTTTGGCGCATGCCTCCCAATGTCTTGCAGTCAGATGATGATGATCCTAATGAGTTCAAACTTAGAATCAATACCTTTGATCTTCCTAAACTCATCATATCCTAGTTGCCTCATTCCTTACGGCCTAACAAGAAGGAGCCTTCAATGTCTGTAGTTATCTCATAAACACTAAAACCTCTGCAGAAATGCATGGTCCAACTCAAAACCATAATTGAATATTATGTAGTCTATACTTCCATATCATTTTACGATGATGGTTACACCTTAGAAGACCCCCACTTGGCTGGATACACCCAGATTCCTGGTTGGGAAGTCTTGCACTACCAATAAACCCTACATACCAAAATTATTCATGACATGAACATCATATTAGTACAAGAAGAACCTCTAAGTAAAATTTATTTCCCACCAGTAATTGAGACTCATATTTCTCCTCTGGTCAAACTCTCACATACCAAAAAACTTAGTTTTCCCATTTTTCTTGAAAGAATACCAGGTTTCCAAATTTGACTACAAAGTCGATGATCTCATGGTTAACGTTCCTATATATTATTACATGATGACAAATTTCCATATTGATCCATTGGTACCATCCTCACCCATTACATCGATTCCCTCATTAGACACTGCCACTATCCATCTACATCCTATGAGATATCTCCCCTACCTCTTTTTCATATGGCTCAACATTCCTTTATGAAAGATCCGTATTGCACGCCGCACAAGGATCTGGGGCATGATGTTTCTAACTGTAGAGCCTATCGATGTCACATGAAGAATCTTGAAGCAGAGGTAAAATGTGACTAAACCAAAAAGGATACAAAACCTTATTCTTCAGCTCTTATTTTCTTATCCCATCATCGATATTGCACACACACTGACATTAACTATTAGATTTTGCATAAAAAGTGTCCCATTTCGGAAACTCTTTCTCGCAATAAGAAGCATGAAGCTGATTCTTCTTAAAACCGACCACCTTCCCTTTAATCAACTAGACCACAAGCCACCTATGGACCACCACTTCACTATGATCATTGTCCTACTATAGATGTCATTCAGCATGATTTTCTCACTCGATTGAAGGATTGGATCGATGATACCTTGTTCGGTACTGGGTCTAAATTTCATCTGAAATTTTATATTACACATCATACTATCGAGTATATCATGGTTCATGTCAAAATCCACATTCTTAATCAAGTTGATGATATCATCACCGATACATTGTGATATTTTTCCCTTTATGGCTAATCATCTTTATTAGCTTGACTACATTTTTTTTTCTTCTTTGACCTGATCCCACGTGTTTGGTTGGGATCTCATCACTAGCTTAAGTTTTAAACAAACATCCTCTATCTTCGATCAAGCTCTCGATCCCCCCTTGGGTTTATCAAACAATCTCATATAAGTCGTTATATCCTTTCTTGGGCTATTCATTACTTTTGGATTCATCATCATTCACACCCTAACATCCTACCATTGGATGTTTTTTGGCCCTTGTTATAGCTCTTATATTTTTCTTATCTCGTGATTTGGGCCATCTTATCGATTCTCTTCTCACCAACTTTACCTATCTATCACATTATCATTATTCCTAAGTACCATGGTATTATTACACACATACATGCGAAATGCATAAAAATGATAAATAAATCACCTCGCAAAATATTTCTCGAATAAATATTCTTCCAAATCCTTTTAATGGAACCATTATTTGTTGGCTCATCTAGAAAATGAAATTTCTCTAGCATAGTAAGAGAAAAATGGTATGACTCAAAACTTAGCAACTTCTTTTACAAAACACCTTCAAGTACAACACCATTTATCTCTTCACACTTACAACAATGTTTTATTAGAGTATTCATGTATTTTAGAAATAAATTAACATTGGATGTTTCAGTAGCACCACCAGTTGTATTCAAAAATAGTGGATTGACAAATCCCATTGCTTCAAGTAATTTATATTTTTTAAATCATTCATGGATCTTTGTAGATAAAGATTGAGAAATTATTTTCAATTTAATCTGTGTGTCACATAATAATGTTTCATATAAATTTTATGTCATTCGTAATTCTTCCAACTATGGGGTAAGTGCACAAAGTTGGTGGACAATTCCGTGGACATAAAAACCTGAAATAAAGGAACCGCGATCACAGTTCTAAAACCGTGATCGCGGTTCCTGAATTCTAGGTTCAGTAATTTACCGAACCTAAAACCGTGATCGCGGTTTAGAACCACGAGCACGGTTATAAACCGCGATCGTGGAACTCTGAGACAAAATTTAGCAGTCCCGCAACTCCTTATTTTCCTCATTTTTAATTTTGAACCGTGACTTTTCCTAAATGTTTCTCACTCGCGCTTTCAATACCATCTCAAAATTGCTCATCAAACTTCTAGATAGCGATATATTCAACCATGCCACCAAGACGAGGAGGTAAGTCCCCGATTGTAATCATTTTTTTTACATTTTAAGTTTTTTTTTTTTGCATTTTAGGTTTTTTTTTGCATTTTCTTGGGTTTTTTGAAATGTTTGTTTATGTATACAATTTTCTTGTTTTTATTAGTTGGTCTCCAAGCTCAAAATTGTGTAAACCATAAAAACATTTCTCAAAACCCACTGAACATTCCTCAAAACCCTCCGAACATTCCTCAAAACCCTCCTCCAAACATAGATCCGCCTCCTGTGGCTCCTTCTGTCCCCACTGAGCCAGCAGGAATGCAAGATAATATCATTGGAAGAATCCAAGAAAATAAAATTTTCATTGAGAACCTAATTCAAACTATAAGATAAAATCATGCTACAAATCCATCCCGCATGACTTTAGCCAATACATTGCAAACATTGATTGGCGAAGTCGAGTCTGCAACCAACCAAATACATAGATGGAAAACCTTTAGAAGTGACTGTAGACGGTGGTATGCGGATAAACTATCCCATGCGGCCGTCAAAGAAAAAATTTTTGGAAAAGACCTCATTTGTGCATTATTTACCGACCCTAAAACCAATGTCCCCCCTATAGTTACTTGTAAACCGGTTCCCAATCCATTGGTGCCATGATGACAGAATCAAAAACAATTTTTGGGACTGATGGTGGATGGTTTTTGATTATCCACCATGCAACAACAATGAAGTTCCTCTTTATTTTTTGAATAAATTATATAGTGATTTCATGCTCAATGAGGTCCCGAATTATTTTGACTTTTCTGACTTTTTTGTTCGAGGAGGTGGCTCTACACAGAGCAGACCTGGTGCAGGCATAGGTCAGCCTAGGATCCCCCATGCCCCAAAACCCCCACTACCTTCAGTTATCCCTCCTACAGTGAAGGACGTTATGGAGATTGATACCTTACATGCATTGAGGGAGCTCACTGACACTCTCACCCCAGCATAGCACCCAGATTGCATCTAGTGATGTTGGTGGAGGCACCAGTTCTAGTGCACCACACCACTGTGGATCATGTGGTGCCGTATGCACTACAGGCGAGACATCATTTGCTGGTTCACAAGATTTCTTTTCTATAGATGAGATGTTGGGGAATGTTTTTAGAACTGGAGCCACTGATATTGGTCTTTCACAGGTAAATTTCAAATAAATTTAAATTATATATATATAATAGTTTAATTCACATGCTTGAGATAGTATTATATATATATATTATATATATATATATATATATATGATTATACGTCACGTACATACATGTAAAAACTAATTTTTTATTTTATTTTAAATAGCAAGAACCGGTGAAGGAAACATCCGGCGTCGACATGCTAGCTACTATGGCTGGGCGTGTTTCAAACATAAGTTTCAAGTTGTACAAACTTACATTTTTAATAAATCATTTAATTGCACTAGATTATTATTATAATTTGTTTCACGTGTATGTTGTACATGTATTAATATTTTTCTCTTTTATACATAGGAGCCTGGCGGGTCATCATCTGCTCAGGGAACTGAGGCTACTGGCATACCTCACATGAGTTTTACGCAGGTTAGTGTTATCAAAATTTCACCCCCCCTGGGTAAATTTCGATAACATGCATTAGATTCTCAGGTCCCAGGAAAATTGATTGATTCGGGGCCAAAATTCAGGCTTGCAGGGTCCCTTCAGGTAATTTTCTAACTCCCCAGGCCGAAGAAGGAAGGAGCAAGCTTTGAGAAAGTGTGAAAAGTTGCAGAAAGGCAAATAGGATTGATCCAGGAAAAAGTGAAAAAATTGGCTAAGTCCTTCTAGAGGGAGCAGTCGGGACGTTTGGGACAGAAGGGCCCGAACCGGCTGGTTCACGCGAAATCAGCACAAGGAGCCCAAAAGCAATTGGGACAAGCGGGCCAGAAATACCCGAACCGGCCGAAATTGTCCCAAAAGGTCCAAAATCAAAATAGGACGTCCGGGACAAAAAGAATCGAAATACGCGAAGAAGCCGAAGGAGCCGAAAGCCAATCAAAAGGTGCCACGTGTCTTTGGCCAAATGAGGGACAAGGAAGCCCATTTCGGACGGATCGGAGTTTTTGTCCCAAGCAGCACTGGGACATCCGGGACGAATGGACGCGAAGTACGTGGAAGACCCGGCAGGCCCGAGAACCATTGAGAAATTGCCACGTGTCATCAAGGAAAAGTCGAAGGGTCAAAGGGCAAGTTTTGAAGCGCTGGCCCGAGCCAATAGAAATTGGACACGTGTCCAATGGAGCATAGAAGTGCGGAGCTCGGGGAGGAGTTGGAAGGTTTGGCCAAATCTAAGCCAAAAGGGGTGAAAGTGAAGGAAGACCCGGCAGGTTCGAGAACCAACCAATGCATGCCACGTATCCCTAGTGGCGGGGCATGGAAAAAAAAAATGTGGAAAATATTCCAAGAGCACCAAAAGTCAAAATTCAAGAGACAGCCCGCCGAAAAGTAGAGGAGAGAGAATTATTCAGTGAATCAGAACATGCCACGTGGCGTCCAAGTGGCAGTGCACGGGAAAATATTTCAAAATCCGTTTTCGCCTGTTCCGTGTCCTAAATCTTCAGATCGACATATCTTTCAATCCAGAGCTCGGATTTGCACGTTCTTGATATCAATGGAAAGCTGTTGAAATTCTCTACACATTTCCAGGGTCAATCTTGCATTTTGGTATAGTCCGGAGGGAGAAAATTGAGAAAACACCTCTGGCATGAAATAACAAGCAGAGGTAATACTTCAACAACCACTTTAATGCAGCAGACAGTTCGCCGCTTCTGTTAGGCAAACCGCCGCTTTGCCAGAACCCACCGCTTCTGCCATGATGGACGAATTAAATGCAACCTAGAGGTGGTTGGGGCAGATTTCGAATTCCTCTCTTTTTTCTCTCCCATTCTTCCTATAAATTGTAAGGAGGAGTTTCTTTCTGTAGTTGGACATTTTCTGCTTTGCACCCTCCCTTCTCTCCTGTTCATAAGAAGATTTGTGGAGTTTTCAAACCTCCCATATAGACTGTAACACCGTTTTTTTTGCCTTCTGGCTATTACAATGTATTGAATCTATCCTTGAGCAATATATATGTGTCTGTGGTTGCTTCTAAACCCTCTTACATATTTATTACTGTCATTCTTGATCTTTCATTGCATTTTTGCTATCTGTGCATGGTGTTGTGTTATATCTACATGGTCTGTGTTTAATGTGGCAAAGCATATGTTCTTCATTCCTCGGTGCATCACCTCTATTAGCTTAGATTTATTTTATGCATCTTCTTACCTTGTCTCCTTGGCAGATTAGATTAGATTCTGAGAAAACCCTCTGCATATTTCATGTGCACCTGAACAGAGGAATAGGAACCAGCCTTTCTCTGGAGATTCCTTTCTCACTCTTCAAGTCCCACACTTGGAGAAAGGATTCAATATTATGCAATCACACTGGATATTAATATGATCAACCTAGAAAACTGATCAATATCCAGGGGTGCTGTGATTTTGCACTAACAGTTAGTAAATCTCTTTACACTTTGTTTCTAATTACTGGAAGTTCATGCACAGATTACATGCTTTGGACCTCTGTCATGTAGATTTTAATATTGATTTGTACATGTTTTTTGTATAGCTTATGACTGCTAGAGAGACTCCTCCATATATGCAGACTGTGGAGGCTGCTGTAGATACTGCCATAGCATCTGCAGATCCACTAACTGAGGTACACAATTTTTTAAATTTGTTAAATTTTGGAGGTTCATTATTTCTTATTAAACTTAAATCTACAATATCAAATTTTGTAGGTATATATGTGAAATATTTAATTTGAAAATTAATTATTTGTATGTAGCTTACCCCTCGTGAGTCTATTGTTGTCCCTGCGACGCGTCAACAAGAAATTGATAGGGATCATGACCTTGTAATAAGATTTCACATGCATTTTAACTAAACTGTACAAGTTTCTAAATTTTGAATATAATTTAAAATTTTGGGTGTTAAAAACTTGTTGTTTATGAATGTGTAGGTTAGGTTGCAGGCATGCTTAGAGACACCTAGGCCCACATGGATGAAATCCGTAGTGGCATCTCCCTCCACTACATCCCCAGGTTGTGGACGTGCTACTTCGAAGAGAGGGAAGATGTTTCATGAGTAGATTTATAGTCCACCTGGATGTACATATGTGGTCATGAGTAGATTCACAGTCCATTGTATATATATAGCCTTTTGAGAATGCATGCAGTCCCAGATGTACATTATGACATGTGGTTAGTTCGAGATGTGCACATACATTATGAACTTATGTACATATATATTTTCAGAGACGTGCGTCTGGAGCACACTTTTTTTTATTCTTATATATATATATATATATATATATATCCATGTGTGTAGGTTAAATCATATTTATGACTTTTTCAGTTCTTTAACAAGCAGTGTAACGTGGTTAATCATCATCTTTGAATCGGTATACCAATTTTTCTATATGGTCTTTGTCTTGTTTGTTTACTAATGACTCAAAGAGGATTTCACTATGAGACTTATGTTTGTTTTTTTTTGCACTTGGATCAAAGAAATAAATTGGCATGTGAAATTTTTTATTCCAATCTATCGGTTCAGGATATAGTAGGGTAAATTTTCAATTGGATGGAGTATCTAATTATATGACAAGGTAAAAAGAACTCAATTAGGAAATATGTTACTCGAGTAAAGATCCTTGTATAGGACCTCCATTGGGAATATGCATCACGTTGTCAAAATGAGATGATCCATCCTCATTTTTTGAATAGGTTGTGTCTATCTCATAAGGTGGATCATTATGGAGCCTAATTCCAAGGCCATGTTCAAGTTCAATTTAAAATAAGGAATGGGAATAGGTTCTAGAACCTTCTTTGTGCGTAGATTTTGCATCCTTGAATCCATTATAAGGTCCATGACATATACCATGCAATGGACTTTAATATACTGTGGATCTTGATGACATGATGACATCATGCCATGGTACCCTAAGGACAGGGAATGTTTTAGATCATGATATATGTTGGCCCTATTTATATTGGAACCACTATAGTACCTATTGATTCTCACTCTTCATTATAATACAAGTGATGTGATTATAATAGTTTTTGTACCCAAATCAGTTTCTGAATGGCAATGGTATAAAGATGCTAGATTTGTAAAACTGAAACAGTTAATTATATCTAGATTGTATTTTCATAATTTACAATCTTGGATGCTTGCATTGTTTTGTCTTGGAACAATTCAGATATCGCATCATTCACTTGTGCAATATTCAAACCAATAGATCTATAGGGATTATCTGATAACTTATGGAAAATGTTTTCAAGAGGTAGAGCATGTGCTATTTTAAAGAATATGGTGAGTATACTCTTAAATTGGTAATATGCTCCAAGAATTGTTCTTGTGATGATTATACTTGAATAAGCTAGTGAGGCAGTTAGCTAGTTTGGTCTATGACTTGAGGTTTCTTGAATCAGTATATACATATAATTTGCTTATGCGTCTATAAAGAATATTTCATGGGTGAAATGTGTACATGTCAAGCCCAACCATGGCATGTTATGATGCATTCAAAGTGGTCAATTGTCAGGTCTAGAAGTGTGTTTCATTCCAAAATACAAGTATCTGTCTAGTGTCCATTGTGCTACATGACTTTAAATTTTCAAATTTTTTCTAATTTTGTAACATGCATGCCTGTAGGTGTTACTTAAAGTGCTTGAAAAAAATTCTCAATGCCTAATCTTGACAGGAGTACACATATATGATAGATTCTTGAAGGTACTCTAGGTGATTTCGTGTGATGATGTGTATGATACAAAACACTCAGGGGGACATTGTTTATTTAAAGGATTTTGAGGTCTGTGATGAGTGTATTCTCCAAGAACAAGTAAGGTATGAGTCATGTGAATGCATTATTTCTTCCCACTACATGAAGGCTACAAACATGTGACGAAATCAAGTTTTGGTGCCTAACAAGTAGAGTTGGCCCAAATTTGAAGGTAAGAAGGATCATTTTTCTATAGAGATGACTGTTTTAGGTATGTAGGTCTGGTATAGTGGATTCTAGAAGGTGAAAAAAAAACTTTTGTGAGGAATGAATTTTTTTGCATACCTACAAGGTGAATGATGGTGCTCTTACTCAAAGAAAAATTATGATGATGATAAATATCAATGATTTTATACATGTTCAGATCATGCATATGTTATTCCCAGGGGAGCTTAGTGTCTCTATGCTTGAAAAGAGGCTAAAATCAGTTTTTGAGTGAAATTTCAAGATTTTGAGCTTATTTAAGACATTTGGTTGATGTTTCTAATCAAGAGGTGATCCTATCAGGAGGAAAAAGATGAATAACATGTTGTTAAATGTATGCCTTTGTCATTAATGTAAAAAATCGGGATAAGTTGCTTCCAGGCTACTTCATTCGAGTGTAGTCCCTTAAGAGCCCTGAGACCAAAATATCATTCAACTTCGATGGGTGACTACTCAGACTTTGTGGCACCTAGAGAGGCCTCGTCTAATCCAGCACCTCGGTGTATAGACCCTCTACAATAGCCTCTCTCAGTTTTTTCCTTCTCATTTCGGTGCTCTTGCTGTCCTACTGTTTACAAACACACGAAATAGTGCAGTTGGAGCCAATGTAAGGTTGTCAAATGCTATATTTTGCAAACGGTGGGTCGTGGCACCGAACTAACTACACCGGTATGTCTGGGTGGCTAGGTTAACACTAGAGGGAGTGGTGTTTCGGTGCGTGAAAGGGTCGTTGCTTCTGAGCTACTTCATTCGGGCGTAGTCCCTTAAGAGCCCTGAGACCAAAATATCGTTCAAATTCGACGGGTGATTACTCAGACTCCGTGGCACCTAGAGAGGCCTCGTCTAATCTGGAACCTCAGCGTAGGGACCCTCTACAATAGCCTCTCTCAGTTTTTTCCTTCTCATTTCGGTGCTCTCGCTGTCCTACTGTTTGTAAATGCGTGAAAGAGTGCAGTTGGAGCCAGTGTAAGGTTGTCAAACGCTATATTTTGCAAACGATGAGTCATGGCACAAAACTGACTATGCCGGAACATCTGGGTGGCCATGTGAATGCTAGAGGCAGTGGTGTTTCGGTGCAGGAAAGGGTCGTTGCTTCCGGGCTACTTCGTTCAGGTGTAGTCCATTAAGAGCCCTGAGACCAAAATATCGTTCAAATTCGACGGGTGAATACTCGGACTCCGTGGCACCTAGAGAGACCTCGTCTAATCTAGAACCTCTCCATAGGGACCCTCTACAATAGCCTCTCTCATTTTTTTCCTTCTCATTTCGATGTTCTCGCTGTCCTACTGTTTGCAAACGCGCGAAATAGTGCAGTTGGAGCTAGTGTAAGGTTGTCAAATGCTATATTTTGCAAACGGTGGGTCGTCACACCAAACCAACTGTGTCAGAATGTATGGGTGTCTAGGTGAATGGTAGAGGTAGTTTTTTTTGGTGCGCGAAAGGGTCGTTGCTTCCGGCTACTTCATTCGGACGTAGTCCCTTAAGAGCCCTAAGACCAAAATATCGTTCAACTTCGACGAGTGACTACTCAGACTCCGTGGCACCTAGAGAGGCCTTCTCTGATCTGGAACCTTGGATACGGACCCTATAAAATATCCTCTCTCCATTTCTTCCTTATCATTTCAGTGCTCTCGTTGTCTTATTGTTTGCAAACGCGTGAAATAGTGCAGTTGGAGCCAGTGTAAGGTTGTCAAACGCTATATTTTGCAAACGGTGGGTCGTGGCACCGAACTGACTATGTTGGCATGTCTGGGTGGCCAGTTGACTGCTATAGGAGGTGTTGTTTCAGTGCGCGAAAGGTTCATTGCTTCCGGCTACTTCGTTCGGGCGTAGTCCCTTAAGAGCCCTGAGACCAAAATATCGTTCAACTTCGACGGGTGACTACTCAGACTCTGTGGCACCTAAAGAGGCCTCGTCTGATCCAAAATCTCAGCTTATGGACCCTCTACAATATCCTCTCTCATTTCTTTCCTTCTCATTTCGGTGCTCTCGATGTCCTACTATTTGCAAACGCGTGAAATAGCGCAATTGGAGCCAGTGTAAGGTTGTCAAACGCTATATTTTGCAAACGGTGGGTCGTGGCACCAAACCGACTGCGTCGGTACATCTGGGTGGCCAGGTGAACGCTAGAGGAGGTGGTTTTTTGGTGGGTGAAAGGGTCGTTGCTTCCGGGCTACTTCGTTTGGGCGTAGTCCCTTAAGAGCCCTGAGACAAAAATATCGTTCAACTTCGACGGGTGACTACTCGGACTCCGTGGCACCTAGAGAGGCCTCGTTTGATCCAGCACCTCGGTGTACAGACCCTCTACAATAGCCTCTCTCATTTTTTCCTTGTCATTTTGGTGCTCCCGCTGTCCTACTGTTTGCAAACGCGTGAAATAGTGGAGTTGAAGCCAGTGTAAGGTTGTCAAACGCCATATTTTGCAAACGGTGGGTCATGGCACCAAACTGAATGTGCCAGCACGTCTGGGTGGCTAGGTGAACACTATAGGAGGTGGTGTTTCGGTGCGCAAAAGGGTCGTTGCTTCCGGGCTTCTTTGTTCGGGCGTAGTCCCTTAAGAGCGCTGAGACCAAAATATCATTCAACTTCGACGGGTGACTACTCAGACTCCGTGGCACCTAGAGAGACCTCATCTAATCTGACACCTCAGTATATGGACCCTCTATAATAGCCTCTCTCATTTTTTTCCTTCTCATTTTGGTTCTCTCACTGTCCTACTTTTTGCAAACGCGTGAAATAGTGCAGTTGGAGCCAGTGTAAGGTTGTCAAACACTATATTTTGCAAACGGTGGGTTGTGGCCCTGAACCGACTGCAACGGCACATTTGGGTGGCCAGGTGAACACTAGAGGAGGTGGTGTTTTGGTGCGCGAAAGGGTCGTTGCTTCTGGGCTACTTCGTTCGGGCGTAGTCCCTTAAGAGCCCTGAGACCAAAATATCGTTCAACTTCAACGGGTGACTACTTGGACTCTGTGGCACCTAGAGGAGTCATTTTCAAAATTTAAAATATTTTTAAAATTTACAACAATTTCAAAATTTACAACATTTTTAAAATTTAGAACTTTTTCAAACAATGAAAGCTTCTCTTAGCTTCGAGAAGGTGGAAGTTTTTCTGGCACCACTAGCCTAAACATAAAAATGTTAGTCAAAGAAATTTAAGTTTCAAATCAAAACCATATACTATCTATATACATGTACACAAAATACACAAATTTAAAATAAAATATATTCAAACTTAAATCTAGATCTTTAAGTTCTAAAAAAATTATATATATATATATATATATATATATATATATAAATTGAAAAGAAATTAAATATATACCAGACATGAGCATTGTAAATTCATTCCAATGAACCATCAGGATCGAATCTACTCTGAATAGCAAACAAGATTTCTTCATGATCTGAATCTCAAACCTTCCAAAGAATCTTGTTATTAGGCCTTCCTCGATATCTATACAACTGAATATTTGTCGCTAGAACTAGATGTGAATATAAGAGTATTTTCCTGTGTGTCTCAAAGTCTTCAAACACCCAAACAGAGGAGTTTTTTAATGGATACCATCAAAGTAAAGTTCCAATAACTACCACTGACCCTGTAGGATACTCAATCTCTTCACCATCTATAATAGGAGAATTCAACTTCTTTCTTTCCTCGATGCAACGACATAAGAAATAGTTTGTTCCTTCTTCATTGTCTTCTGTCGCAATTACTGCAAACACATGTCCTACAAAAAAATAACCAAGGTTGAACAACTCAAATTTAAATTACATATTAAAATTTCAATGGACATAACTCAATACAAAACTTAAATAAATAACCATAAATACCTTGTCGCACCAAAATTGAAATTTCTTCAAAGTCCTTGGATGTTGTAACTTCATCTGTAGAAACAAGTTGTAATGCTTGTGGAGGTTGATAACTAGGAAGCAGAGTTAGAGGCTTACAAATCCATCCTTCCACCCATTCTTGTGAATCACACTTAGCAGTGACAAATTCGATACAAGATGCACAAAAACATGTCAACTTTCTTGTCCATACGGCCCACGAAGTAGCGTTTCAGCTACAAAATGAGTGCATATCACTGGACCTAGTGAGTGTCATACAATCCTCATAGTTAGCAATATGTTTTTCCTCTATCAACTAAAAATATCTGCAAACTGTGGAATTTTCTTGAGAACCTCGGGCCATGTTGTCAGTACACATCAACATGGCCATATTTTCATCAACGATTCCACTATGTTCTTTGCATCTTTTAATTTAGCACCATCTTTGTAATTCAACTCTTCTCTTGCAAGAACTCTTTTCCTAGATGCCCCTGCACCGTCATGCTCTTCTTTTCCATGTCCAGCCTCAGTGAAACTCCAAATATGTTGCACACCCATCTTGACATGCATTATGCTCATCCAATAAAACATTCGTGCATTCTTAAACTAAGACATGTAATTATCTGACCATATATAATGTTGTTTGAAGTGGATGTCCCTATCAGACAAGTTTCCATAAAATAACTGGAAACACCCTTGCACAAATTCAGTAGAATGAGTACGATCATCACTGATATAAAAGTGGTACTCTCTTAAAAACTTTCGATCATTCTCTGTACTGTCAGGAGAATGTAGAAATGCTATATGCACAAAAATGGCAACTTGTAATGAGTTATAATATTACAATTGAACCTCCATTTGTGGTTGCAATGTGTAATTCTCTACAAAATCGACCACTGAAACAATAGTACCAATAGGAAATGTGTATTTTCATAGCTTGAATTGTTCATTCAACGATCGACCTCTATGTGTATGCCTCGCATACTCATAAACAATTTCATCCTTAAATTTTCTCATAAATTGAAAAATGGGCATTTGTTCTGTAACTAGCTCACACCGTTTCGACTCTTTTCCATCTTTCAACTGGTATGCAACTAATATATATTTATCAAATTCAACTAAATTATGTCCTATTGTACCTTCAATTTTCTCATGGATGCAACTTTCCAATTTAGGTAATCCGCTGCAAGTACTACAACTTCCATCTAAACAATCTTGACTATAAAAAAATTGTCCAACTTCTTTTTCACAAAATATAGTAGGAATGAAATCCCTGGAAGATATTGGTGGAACTTGAACACCACATTCAGATAACATAGTTTCAGAATGAAAATTAGAACGAATACGTAAAAATTTAGTATAATGCATCGCAAATTCAACATGTTGCCTACAACAACAAGTGGTGCGAGCATGGTTGATTTTCACATAGAATGGTTTGAACATTTCAAAAAATGTTGGCTAATTTTAATTTCCAGATTCTCTTGTTCAAACTTACGAAAAAATTGAGTTTGAGTCATATCCAAGAAATGCTTTGGATGTGGTTCAGGATTAGTAGAACCAACTCTCCGTTTTATAAAATCTCTTGTATTAGGTGAAATTCTAGTGTTATCATGCCATAATTTAATAACAACTTCTCTTATAGCATCAGAATTATTTTTGTCCTTACGCGGTGCTCTAGCAGAAAATGCCCAAAAATCGACATTATTGAGTGATTGAAGGATATTACATCTTTCAATTGCTTTCATTATAGTTTTTCGATTAACTTGCAACATTTGACTGGTTTGCGTAATCAAACGTTATTTTTTTATTGATTCACTTACAACACTAGTAGCAAGTACACAACACACAATATTACTATCCCTAGTGCGTCTCTTGACACCAACAGTGTGATATGCATCATGAAGGTTTTCAACAATTGTAGAGGTTTGACCACGTATGTTAGATGTTGTCAATACTAAGGTGTTTATTGTAAGTCTCATTTTAATCAATTTCATCAAACTAACCAACAACTGACATCTTTAGGAATCATTTAAAATTTCAAAATGATTATCCCAAATTTCAGTGGCTTTTCTTCTGATTTTTCATTCAGAAAGTTTGTCAGACATTGGTTTCAAAATGTTTTCACCAATTTGAATAAAAAATTAGGTTTCTTACGTAAAATCCTAGGAGGTGTTTTTGTCAAATTTTGCTTGTCTACAGTTTCAACATGAATTTCCTTATTCACATTTTCATTGTTTCCTTCAATTTCAACATTTGCTACACCATGAGTATTTAATTCTTCTTCAACATTGACAGTAAAAACTTCTTCATCACGAGTATTTAATTCAACTTCAACATTGACAATAGAAACATTACCTAGTTCTTCATTGTTTACAATAGTTGAGATTGAAGATGAACCTCTTCTAGATTCACGAAGTTTCTGCATTCGCTCAGCATTTTGAATTTTGTTGGCCTCTAATTCGTTTGGTATTTTTTTACTTAATGACTTCCTTTTTTGACTTCGTTTTTTGTCTCCCGTGATGTTTTGCTTCCGGTGATAAGAAAAACATGCAAAAAAAGAAAGAATTTCACAGTAATTCATACGGTAAGTTCAGAGATTAAAAATCACATGGTAATTCAGACATTGGGATGTATGTAAATATGATTTCTAAACTACGAGCACGCTTTATGAACCGTGAGCGTGCTTTATAAACCACACTCGCGGTTTATAAAGTGCACTCGCAGTATTGTTAAAAAAACCACGATCGCGGATCTATCTGCCAAACCTAAGCCTCGGAAAATCTTTGATTTTCCCCAACCAAAGTTATTGAAGGTCATTAGAAGTGTAAAATGTTAAAAAACCTCAAATCTGCTCTTCCAAAGACTTGAACCATGCTAAAAAACTGAAAACATTTTACAAAAATGGTGTCATCATGTAGGGGAGACTCTTAGCTTCGTATAAATATTGTTTTTAAAGTGAATAGAATAAGATAAATATCATTTTATAATTTTTTACTAACAATAGGTCTTTAAGACATTTTTCCCATGAATGTTCATGTCTACGTTTAAGACTATAACTTTTGTTTCGCTTATCAAAATATGATAAAACTTATACCATCCAAAGCGTGGACAAATTCTATACACGTTAAAAAACTAAATTGATTTCGATATTTTTTGATGTAGTTATGGCAGGAAAACGGAAAGCGCTCCATTTTCTAAATATTTTCAGACCACTTTCACGGAAAAAATCATAAAAAAAAAATATTGCTAAAAAAAATACAAAATAAAATCCATCCCAAGATAGACAACTACATCTAACATTTCACCAAAGGAAAAAAAAAAAACAAGATTTGGTCATCCAAAATGCGGGCAAACGGACTACAATCTTATAAGTTTTTTCAAAAAAAAACTAAGTCATATAATTTTAAGTGTTTAATATAGCTAAACTTGTCCGTTTTTTACAAAAATTAGTATTTTAGAAACTAGATTCCGAATGCTACGATTTGTATTTATATAAATTTTTCTAATTTAGAGTGAGTGTATAGCTAATAATCCCTACAAGTTGAGATTTTGCTTTTTTTTGCAATATGACGTCCACGGATGACCCTATATTTGTCCATCAACTTCCTGCACTTACCCTATGATCCAATCAAATCTTCTCTTCTTTGAAAAGTGTGAAGTGATATCTCTTCCTCATGAACTGTTATACATAGATGATCATTTATGATTAACTTTTAAGTAGCAACTTGGATTCTTAAGGTTGGTTAATGTATTCCAGCTTTCAGAAAAAGACCCTCAAAAACTTCTATCTGACAAATATAAATTATCTAGACACATGCATACATGTTTTCTCATTCATATGAAGTTAGTAATGTAGATGGAACACTCTTGTGCATGCTTCGTCAAAACATTGATCTCATTCAACATTGGAAAAATACCACATAATGTCAGTAAAGTTTTTATATATGTCATATAGTACCACAAATATTTAACTTTATCTACTTATATGTAGTATTTATACATAAAACCTATCAATGAAATACATTCTTCCAATATTCTACAAGCAATCTTATACGTGCAAATCCATCTGGTACCTACACCTTAAAGAAGCTTTTTCCCATTTTTCGCTCTAATTGTAAATTTCTGAAATTCTAAAAATATTTCTAGACTACATGAATAATAGGCATGTAAGTCATGGATGAGCTCCTCTACTTTAGAAACACTTTTGAATGTTCTCACAAAATTTTAATAAGCCGAATTCATTCTCTAAGCCATGCAATGAATTGCATTCATATACGGTACAATTGTTGTTTGTATTCTAACATAGTGACCATTTTTTTCCCCCGTGCATTACCATTGTAATGTAATGGAAATGGAAAAATCATCCATAGATGCTATAATCCTTCAAACTTGACACCACCAATTTGTAAATTTTTTTTAGAATTATAATGTTCACCCATTATATTAATAACTAAGAGATGAGAGATTTCTTACTTCATTTGCAAAAAATATCGACATGAATACAAACCCAAGAAGTATTGTCCACCGTTGTGACCTCATAAATTGAAAGTGAAATAAATTTTACATTTTTAATAGCCTATTTCAAATCCTCATTTTCCACCAGAGCAAGACATTTTGCAATTTCCTAGCCATTGCAATCTGACCAATTTGATTGTGGAATGTTTTGTAATCCAATAACCTGATACAAAATTTTATTATCTTAGAAATCTTCAATTGGTCTTCCCTTTTTCAATGTATGGAATACTGTAGAGAATTGAATAATTTTGGCAAGGATTTTAACTCGCATAGCTTTGGCTAATTCTAATGCAATTCTGCCACCTTTTTCATTTAGATTTTTCAAACATTTTTTTCTCTTTTTCACACTCTTCTACATACTTTACATACAAGAAATATTTGTCATATTTCAATTTATGAGATCTTACTATGTGCCCATCCTTTTGATTTTGTGAAATATATATTTTCCCAACATTGTTTTTTCAGTGGTGTCTAATTTGAGTTGCATTATATGATCTTTCCCTTGTTTCCAAATACATATTTTACATCGACATAAAGTTGGAATATCAATACCATTTTTTGGCTCCATGGGATCAATAAAAGGATATTTGGCTACCTTGTTGAACTTGAAAGTCCTTCCTATTGTCCAGTTAGTCCTCTTTCTTCTAACATATTTTTAATTACTTACTTCAACTTGTGCCTCTATGTATTTTATAAGTCTGTTCTCGTTAGGAATATCTTGATCGTCCTGTCTCCTTTTTCTAGAAATAGAGATTGGAGTAGAAGCTTCCTTCGAGGTTGGTATTGGATAAGAATTTGACATGCCTTCCCCTAGTTTGATGTCATGAAAGGAAAAATTTTTATCATCAATATGATCAAATTGAAAAAAAATTGTTTCTAAATGTGTTTGAGAAATGTTTGCATAAAAAAGTGTTATAGAAATATAATATTAATTATTTATATGATTAATAAAACTAAATAAACAAGAGTACAAAGATTAAATAATTAGTTTAATAAAAAGGATTATGATAAAAATATAGTATGGAAAATATAATAATAAAATTATGTAAATTAAGTAGATAATACATACATATATTTTATGCAGATCCCGACACCAATTTCAGTTTTTGTGACTAGCCAAAATAGCTAAATAATGTCGTCTTATTCTTTTTTGAAGTGACAGTAACCTTCTTACCCTATTTTTCAAAATCCATTGATATGTCAAAGATATTGATTGTGGAAAGATGACTACATGGTTGGATGTTATAGGCCTTCACACTAGAGGATTGGGTGATTATGGATCGCATGCGACGGGTAGGATGGGCTAGGCGAATAGGGGTAGCACGGGCCAGGGGTTGGACAAATAGGGGTAACACGGGCCAAGGGGTTGGACAAATAGGGGTGGGATGGATGGGAGTTGGACACACAGGGGTGACATAGTTTGGATGGATTGTAATTGGATTGATGGGAGTTGAATGATAGAGGTTGAATGATAGAAGTATTAAAGAAGGATGAAAGATTGGAAAACGAGTGAAAGTACGTGGCAAAGGTAGGATGGCAGTCTTGGACGGTCGTCTATGTTGTGAAAAAATGAGATTCACATCTTTTTTATGATAGCTTGGATGGTCGCTTTATATGTTTTATACCTCGACGATATGTATAATATTATACCTCAGTGAATATGAACGTATTTTGATTCGAAATATTGATGAAATACATGCATAAGTTCATTTTTAAGTGTAAATAGTAGGTGAACTAATCCAGGAAAATGACCTGTCAGCTAAAGTTTTTGGCGAACTGGGTGGAAACCAACTGTTAAAAATTATTCATTTCCAATTTCCAAAACCCCTAATATTTGTGAGTTTTTGAAAATTCGTCACTAAAATTTTCCCTGACACCTCTCTTGAAGCTTCTCAAATCTTTTTTTGTGATGTCTTCTATATGAGCTCTTTGTGATCTTCCGATATTAGATCTTGATAAGCAAATATTTTTTGTTCATTTTTAGTTTGAAAGAGTTTGGATAGAGGTAAGATGATATAGCAAAGGAGGAATCCTTTATTTGCACCAAATATGTCCTTGTTTATGTTGTCTCTATATACTCTTTGAGATTCTTTAATCATTTTCATGTTATCTTCTAGGACTAGTTAAAGTTGGAGCATACAACTTCAAGCATATCATATTATTCTATTTCGTCTTGAGCAAGTGTGATTTCATATTTAAAAGAAACCCTTCAATTACATTAGTTTTTGGGGTTGGCTCACTCGGCCTCAACCACCATTTTAAGTGATCAAAGTTGTCGGTTGAAATCTTGTGATTTACATGCAACATATGTTGAGAGTTCAGTGTATGCTACTCTAAATGAGGTTGGTCAATGAAAATCACTTTACGGTAGAGCTTTACTCCTCGAAGCTCCACTTCGCTAGGTATTTGCCAATCCCTCTAAATGTGTTATAAAAATAAACCATTCAATTACCTTTAAGGAGGTTAAATATAGATTTATGAAACTGTTAATCAACATTAAATGTGTCAAATATAATAAAGTTATATTTCTTGCTAGTTGTTAGTACACAAATTCTTGAACATGTTGAAACTAACATTTAATATATAAACGTGAAATTTGTATGTTGCCCCTTTGATATTAACTTATTTGAATATCCCCTTTGGAATAGGGTCCATCTTCATAAGTTAACTTTTTGTCGTAATTTTTTTAATGCAACGACTTTTGAGTCTTTTTTTTCCCTTTTTTTTCTCCCTCTTCTTTTGATTGGGTGACTTTTGAGTCTCTTCTTCTCCCTTTTTTGATTGCATTACTTTTGGGAGTCTCTTTTCTTCTCTTCTATCTCTTCATCATTACATTCTTCTTTATTTTAATTTTATTTTTTTCAAAAAATGCCAATTTTTTCAAAACTCTGCATTTTCAACTAGCCCATATTGTAACCAATACGACCAGCAAACTCATACTTGCTTTTAGAAGTAAGGATGTTATTTAGTCACTGAAAGGCATTATTGAATAATAAAAAAAACAACTATAGTTGCAGATACTTAGTAACCATTATAGAAATTCAAGAAATCATCAGTAACATTTTACTATATAAAAATCAATAAATAATTTAAAAAAAACACAATTTTACTTAACGTAGACAAAATCATCCACAAACATTACAAAATGAAAAACAAGTTTTCATTGAACCATATCAACCGTATCATTTACTTCTACAACTCAATAATCCTCACCTCAAACTACAAAGAAACCTCTGAAAAAAGATCACACATAACGAAATTAGGCAGCAGCAGCAGCACTAAATGTTGGGAAACTGAGTCTGTGTATTTACTTTAAAGTAGCGGTTTGTTGGGCAGCTGCACCGCCACGCGATCACCGCCTTGCTTGATTTCACTGTGCCAGAAGACCACTTCTTCTCCCCCGCAGTACTAATACCACAAATGAAAAGATTAAACAAGTTACACAGAGTCAGAGAGAGTTTCGAACCCCTGCCCTTGCTTTTACAAAAAACTCCTCGCACACTCAATATAACGAGTTATGAGCATGTTTTGATTGGAATTGCTCATTCCTGAAACCAATACGAAAGACAAGCAGAGAAAAAAGCAGGATTTCTCAAAGAAAATGTTGTATTAATATTATGATAAAGCCCAAGAGCAAACCGTGGTAATTATATACAGAAGCGGGGCCTTGGTTGTGCACCAGTTTTTTTTGTGGAGTGAAATGTGTTGGCACGTGTATACGTGTGTTTTGCTCTTACCCCGCATGGATGATAAATGGATGTGTTATATTTTTATATGGCAGACAACGCGGGATGTACGTGTAACACATTATAAAACGTGTCAACATTTAACATGTAAATGCACGGACTTTACATAACATGCCAAAAAAGAAAAAAGGGGGATTCGGACTAAGGATCCTCTCGGATAAGATACGCTCATCCATTTACTTTTTAAAATAGATAAGTCTACAAAATGTGAATTGAAGGCGGTGAAGGAGGGTTTCATGTTTTGCGTAAGGTTGTCTCGTCGTTAAGTGTTCGGCCCCTTGTCATACCACTTTTTCTATAAAAAAAAATCGTGAATGTGTTGTATTTATTTCGGTTTTCGAGGTATATCTACGTTTAGGGAGTTCTTTACGCCGAAGGCATTCTCTTTATGAGAAAGGGCTTTGCAGACATTCACGGGACTAGCATAATTTTGACACTTGTTTGGACGTTTTTTTTCAATATTTTAAATTTAATGAATGTCTGACAGTCGTTTAAACTATTTCTGTTATTTTTAGCAGAGTGAACTCCAGTTGCATGTTTTGATTGCTCCCTGACTCCAGTTTTTAATCGTCTCGACCAAGTTTGGTTCGATCTACCCGCAAAGAAAACTGAGTAATAATATAAAATTGAATTAGATGAGTCAATGACTCGAACTCGGGACATTAGAAGGGTGGATAGTCGATTAGGTACGTTCTTATATATCAAATATTTGTGTTGCTTTATTACAACGAGTGCAACTCTCACGTCGATCACATGCGTTCTGCATAACAATAATATGTGAATTTGCCTTTACTTTGCCTTGCCCTACCCAACGCTTGCACATTAAAAGCATCGGCATTTTTAATCTTTGGTACTCTAAAAGGGGACCTCGATAGTTTTATATTTATTGGAACTCCTTGTAATGCACTAATCAAATTCATTAAGGGAAGGCAATGATCACTTTCTAAAAGGAGATGTTTAATAAGATAATGGGTCAAACACCTTAGGAGTATCAACATCTAAAGTTTCTTAAAAATTCATATCTATAATAGTTAAAGATATGTCAAAGAGTTTGTAGGAGGTTGTTTATGGCATTAAAATTTGTATGACCTCCTTCAACAAGACCTCTTCACATTATAATGTAATATCGAGATTGCTATAGATCATCAATGATATTCGCATTAGGATTGTAACATATATTTGAAGATTTGTAAATGTAGACTTTTATTTACTATATTTCTAGCATACATACATTACATTAATGGTTCATCTACAACGAATTAACTTGCAACTATGGAAACTAACTTGTAAGGACATCTCTTTCTTTGATATCTTTATAAACATTGCCAGCATCCAACTAGAAATTCACATTCCATTTTAGAATTCGGCATTCATTTCATTCCATGAGAAAAATATTAAAATAACACATTTATTTTTATAAAAAAAATTGATCAAAACCATGTCACATTTAAGAAACGTTAACATCACAATTAAATGACCTTTTATAAATTTTCAGGGCAACGTTACTATCTATTAACTACTCACATTTACAACACATCAACACATTTTATAGGTGTTTTAAATATGTAATCATGAAATATGACCAATGTAAATATGTCAAAACTTAAAATGTGATTGAACGGCTACTTTAGAAATTATTTGAGACACCTTAAAGCATCTTAAACATGACATAAATTAAAATATTTAAAAAAAAAAAAAATAATAATCCTTTGAACAATTACCCTTAAGAAGGTCAAGCATTGATTCATGGACCACTTGTAATAATGATAACAATAGTGTCGATCAATATTGAAAGTGTTTATTCCACATTGAATTTATTGTCAGGTTGACGTGGTGAGAATGGCTGCATTCAAATTAAAATTCATATATACCTGTTTTTTGAAAAGCAGTGGGTACGTGGATACCTGTGTTTTGCTCGTCCCAGAATGGACGAGGAATGGATGTGTAATATTTTTATATTGCGAACGAGTGCAAAAGGTACGTGTCACACATGATAAATATGTCGACATTTAACATGCAAATGACGTAACATATGCAAAAAAATAGAAAAAGGGGATTCCTAGGAGCACGCCAACTTCAATTTGCCTCGTAAATATGGTACAATGGACCCTCTCGGATAAGATACACTCAACCTTTTATTTTAAAAATTGAACTTTTGATGTGGACTATTCTGCGCTAAGTAAAAAAAAATTGAAATGAAACGGATTTAATTACCTGTATGAGATCGAAAGTTTATTGGATCATTCAAAATTCCAACTCTTCAAACATTTTTGGGCTTTCATCCATCAATCTATCTTTGTCAGCTACTTTTGTTGCTGATTTGAATTATTATATCTTTTAAATCTTTTACTTTAATTTTTTTAATAGTTTTATTATAGAATTGACTCTTAAAATTTCTACATACTTGGTTTTGATGTTTGTACACCTTAGACATTCAACAATGAAATGTTCATCTGTTATGACGGCTCCTTTATTGTGTAAAAACATATAAGTCTTTTCGTCCCACATTTCTTTAGGCATTTTCCATCTCCTTGTTTCACATCTAAACCTATCAAGCTAGTCCTTAGCCAAGAAATGACGATCGTTTCCCTCCATTTAATTACAAACCCTGTATAATTTTTTTCACAATATTCATACATCAAGTTAAACTCTTTAATATAGTGTTCACGTTTCGTACTTGTGTTCTATCTTCATATCATCATTCTAAACTTTTCATTCACAAAGTTTGTTAGGTCTTTGTTAAGATTAGAGAACTCATCTAGGCTTATATCTTATGTGTTAATCCATTTGTGGTTTTACTCCATCCAAGTGTTCTTTCGTATGTGTAATTCTTTGCCTCTTATAGTCGTAGGCCAAATGTTAGTCTTCATGTATTCAAATTTTTAAGTATACATATAATCATGGTCATAGCAATTGCCTCGAGAGGGAAGGTACTTGTTTACATAAGGATTGATTTCATAAGGAAGTGTAGTATTAAATTTGATATTGGTTACTATCAGTTGCTTTTGGATCCCTTGTATTGCTCTCCACTAAAAACTTGTCCTTCCACTAGTCAATACCTTGCAACTATATAGTACCACCAACGTAAGAGGCAACCCAACAAGGACCCTAATGGTCTTCCAATCTTAGAGCTTATCATTCCTCCACCTATTTTGGATTGCATAAAGCGATCTCCATCGTCTTTGTATTATCTTCATCCTACAATATCCTAGTTGAGCTTGATGTGAAAACAAGGCCAAGATATTTGTATTGTGACACCACTTCAAGAGACTCTCTTGCAATTTGAAGAGATGTTTCTTCCTTTTTCACTAATAAAATCATAAATTTGATTTTCTTAAGAATATTAATGTTAGTCTGAACATTATTAATCATATGTGAATTATATAATATAGTTATGACTCTGTAATAGCGTAGGTAGAGATCTGAAAATAGGTACACGTGCATTACTGGGCAGATTTGTGGAGACCCATCCAAATATAGAGGCGGTTAGATGTTGGGATAAACCCAAATGGCGAACCAAGGGAAACCGTGAAATAGTTGCCATGTCAAATGACACTTTTCTCTTTCATTTTCTGTTGCATGATGATTTCCTAAGGGTTTTACAAGAGGGCAGTTTGTTTTTTGGAAAAACTATCATGAGTATGGCCAAATGGGTTCCTTGAAACTTCCTTGGCAGCCCCGTTCCCAGTAATTTTCCTGTTTGGTTAAGGCTTCCTACTCTCCCTTTGGAGTTGTAGGAGTCTAACGTGCTTTTGGGTATTTCTAAGGCTTTAGGGGTCTTCCTTGCAGTCGGTCCTTGCACAAAAGCTTGCATCAGAATGATCGAGGCTCGTTTTTACTTCAGTGTTTTTGCTGCAAATCCACTCCCTGCTTCCATTTGACTCATTTCCAAGCACGGGGTCTGTGTCCAAGAGTTGATCTACGAGGGATCTAATCTTTTTCTGTGTAGAATGTTTGGAAGCAGGACATGGCGCAGGGGGTTGCGTGGCTCAGTCATGGGATTAGGTGAAGAAATGCACCTTCGCTTGACCGATATTGGTGGAGGTTGAATCTACCCCTATTTTGGAGGCGTCATATGTGATTGCTATTAGTGTTGGTTGTCTCATCCCACCAGGACGAGAGGTGTGAATGTGGCGGAAATAATTTGACCATGGGCATTTCTTTTGGTGGGAGTGGGGATCCACATTTAGATCCCTCTGGCTTGATTGAACAGGGGGAGAACATGATAGCCTTGGAAGAAGTAGATGCGGGCCCTACTTTTTCTACTCATGCCTAGCAGGAGATGGTGGTTACAACAAAGGTTGGGTTAATGGATGAGTTTGGATGCCACGACATAGCTGATCGAATGGAAGGGGAAATTGAGTCGACAGAAATGAGAGTCATAAGTATGATCTTTTCAAGTCTCCAGCTGAAAGAAAAATTGAGATAATTCTACAAGTAACTAAGGAGAACAAGGACCTGTTAAGACCAATTCAGAAAGAAGAATCCAAACAAAAACGTTGACCCTTGCATGATGAAAATATTAGAATTCTAGCAAGGTGAGGGATATAAAGAATGTAATAGATTCAATTTTTGTGGTGGGGGGGAGGAGGAGTTGGAAGATGGTTGGAAAATTGTTCGGTTATGAAGAGTTAAACGTAACCATGTTGTTCCATATTGTGATAAAAAATCTAGAAGCAATATTAGAGGTTGCCAGTTTATTTGGACATCTTGAGAGAAAGTTTGTTGTTCTTTTAGGGATTTTATGTAAGTTCTCTATATTTTCATTCAAGTGAAGAATCATAAATGTTATTTGGTTTTCTTTTTTGCTTCAGTATTGGGTTTTGGTTACACTCGGGCTTCACTCTAGTTGTATTTGGGATGTTTTTGTAAAATTTTCTTTTGTTATTTTTTTTAGTTCTTGGTTTATTAATGATATTTGTCAAAGAATTGAAACTTTCCATTATGAATGATTTATTGATTCATCAGTGTGAATAGTACAACAATAATACAACAACAGTTGTCAAAAACCAAAACCCTAATAGCAGATCTGGACATAAGAACCTTAATGGTGTTAAATCTTAGGGCGGCCAGAGGTTAAACCAATGGCGCCCAAATCCCAAATGACAATAAATATTTGCATGTGGTTAGGAGTTGTGGCTCTGGAATTCACTAAGGCAAAGGTCCATTCAAAGAAGCAACTATGTGCTTTGTTGCTCCTAGATCTGGATCTGAAGTTAATTTGGGCTCTTCCAAACCCGTGAGATTTTCTCAAGAAATCCCTTCGGTTACTTTTGATGAATAGGTGATTAAAACATAAGAATATTTTCAGACAAATGCTCTGATCTTCTGCTTCAACAGCCTCCTACCAGACCTTCTTGCCTTACACGAATGGATTTCGAAACACTAAAAACCCTTCTTAACAGGTAAGCTTGATATTTATCCTTACACAAGAGGTATCTTTGTGTCTTTTTTTTATAGAAACCGGGTTTTTAATCATATATGGGATTTCCTGTAATGCCCACTTCCCTATGACACTTAGTTGATTATCATTTTGAGTTATGCAGACTTTTGGATATGGACATGACTTATACTTACGTTGATTAGCATGATGTTTTGTGACTAGATGCATTTAGGTTATGATTGGATTTTGTTTTCAGTATGATCTACACTGACTCATGGACAGACTATTGGATACCGATATTATTTTTATATGGATATATTGCATGTGTTCTAACATTGGATTTCTTCGTCATGATGAGTAGAATGTAGTTGTTGAATTTACATTGCTATAATCTTTGGATAATGATGGAATGCATAATTAAGTTGTGATTTAAACCTTGAAATAATGGATAATTGAATTACGTATAGATGTTAATGAATTTCATGCATATGGTTGTTTTGGACATTTTAACATGGCCGCAAGGCCGAAGGAGGTATTTTGTATTTTGCAGGAAACACAACATGATCACAACCATGAGGGGGATTGGGAACCAAACACAACAGGATGTCGGGTGGTTACAATATTTGGTCGTCAAGGCAACTAGTAAATTGTATTGTGTTACCTTTGTTCTTTTATGTTAAGTTAAAAAAAAATTTCCATGAGGGGGAAATTTTCTAATGTGACCAAGGGGGTAAGAATTTTATTTACTTGTTTTAACTTACTTTAGTAGGTGATTTCTATTTGTGATGTCTTTTTTTAAAATTTCTTTTGCTAAGTATGTTTAGATTAATTTAACACCTTGTTTTAAATTTTAAGTTTTGGAGGGAAGTCTAGTAGGATGTAATTAATTTTGATGGTTGGCTCCTTGAGCCTTGTGTTTGCCTCATGTATTGAATGCTTGGTTTTGAGTGTTGACCACTCCAAATCCTTTGAATCTCGAATTTGAGATTTAGGGCAATTTTGGGGGACTTGTGGGACAAGTTGAACTTGTCCCACACTTCCCAAAACCCCTTACCAACCATATCTATGGGTTGGGAAGCCAAAAAGGGGATTATTTATTGTTTTGGGAAGGGAAATATGACTTTGGAGTGCACTTTTCTTCCATTTGCATTTATTTGTGCCTTAAGACACATGGGAAGGGATGGATGTGGATGAGAGATGTCATTCAACCCAACCACCCATTTATTGTGTTTTGGGAGTTGAGTTGACTATGGGAGGTGGTCTTGAGGATGTGTGATGTGGCATCCTACAAGGAGCCACATCACCCTCACTCTTCCCTTTTTGTCTATTTATGGAAATTTCCTCTCTTGTTGAAGGGGTTGGAGTTTTTTTTTGGTGAAGAGTTCTTTTTGGTTATTTTTCTTTTGGGAGAGAAAAGAATTGGGAGAAAGAAAAAAAAAAAGAAGGAGCTTGGACTTGCATGCTTGGATTGTTTTGGAGGGAGCTTGGACAAAGCTTCTTGGTTTAGGCTTCTCCAATGGAGAGGTAGGAAACCTTCTCCCTTTTTGCTTTCTTATTGTTGTTGCTTTTATGCTTAAATTTGTAGAAAATGTATGTTTGCTTTTGTGTATTGTGGTAGAATGGATAGAATGCTTAATGTGTAGTGTAGGAGAGGTCTATGGGAAAACTCATGAGGGAGGCATAAGAGTAGAATAGGATATTGTGGAGGGAGTTTGAGAGGGATGCCCATCTTGGGTAAGAATGTTCACATTCTTACCTTGTTCTTGAGGGAGCCATAAGAGGAGGGAGGCATAAGAGTATGGGAGGAAAAAGGGGTACTTGAGGGAGGCATAAGAGTCATAGGGGCTTGAGTTTTATTGTGGAGGGTTTTGGATGGGCATCTCATCTCAATTGGGAGGCATAAGGAAAACTTTCCCATAGTTCCTTCTCTTGTTGGCTTGGATGAAAGCCTTGTTGTGAAATGTATTAGTGTTATTTGTGTTTCCTCTTGGTTTCTTCTTATTTTAACCTTGAATGTTGTGAAGAAAATTGTATTGTGGAAGCAAGTGTTGTTGCCTTGAGTTGGAGACCACCCTTTCATTGTGTTGTGTTTGGGGCTTGGGGGTCAATGGAGGAGATTGCTTCTCTTCTCTATTGAGTTTTTGGTTGGGAGGAGAGTGTTGCCTCTCCCCCTATCTTGGTTGTGATTTGAGCTACTTGGAACTTGGAGCATGGATGAAGAACACCTTGGAGCTTGTGAAGACTCTTTCTATTTCCTTTACATATATTATTTTGTTGTAAATTTGTATGAGAAAGAAAGTTGTATCATCTTGTTTTCATTCAAAAATAAAGGACATTGTAATCCATATTGTATCAAAAGTTACATGGTTGAATGCAAATTTTACTTGCAAGATGTGTACATTATTAAAAAATAAAAAAAAGAGTAAGGAAATAAAGAAATGACATGTACAAAAAGGCTTGTGAAAATCTTGTGATTATACTATTGGGGAAGTTTTTTGTAGATTTCATCTTGTGAAATGCTAGTTTTATTTCATTGTATTAATCAAATGGTATGTGTTACAAAAGTTAGCTTCCTTTTGTTGATAGATAGAAATTTGAACACCATTACTTTCAATTTGGACAATAAATAGTTAAAATACTAAATTATAGTAAATATTTCTCATTTTTGGAACTCATTACAAACTATATGCAACCTTGTTGGTGAAATGAAACTTTCTTGTTTCTATCTTACTTACAATAATTGTCTATTTGTGAGGAAAAGAGGACTAAAACAAGTTTATAGCTTGCCAACATTCCCTTCTATATTTATTATTATTTTAGAAAAAAAAATATAGTATTTAATATTCTCAATAATTAAAATATTTTAATAATGATGAGATAAGTAATATTAAAATATATAAATTTTAATAAACTGCAAATTTCTTTTATTTATTCTTCAAAAAAAAAAAAATACTATGCCATACTCACACATGTATATATATATATATATATATATACACACACACACACACATATATATATATATATATATATATATATATATATACACATATATACATATATATATACATATATACATATATATATGTATATATATATATATACACATCGAATTAGAAAAAAATATATAATAATAAAAGAAACAAAAGAAATTTAAGCCATACGTTTTTTTTAAAAGCGGCCTGTACAGGCCGCAGCCTGTACAGTGGCTGTGCAAAGGATTGGGGGGAGGGGTGCCGACCCCACCCCCAACCCATTAACCATATGGGGTGGGGATGGGGTCGGCGCCCCTCCCCCCCAATAAACTGTCCCCCTAACATTACAGCAAACAAACAAAAAAAAAACGAATCAAAAAAAAAAAAACGCGGCCATGTCGGCCACAAAACTCATTCCTACGGCCACGTAGGCAGCAAAAACACTCACATTTATATACAAACAAAAAACACACGCGGCTTGTGCAGTGGCACATATACATACATATATACTATATATATATATGTACATATATATATATATATATATATATACTGTACATGTATATATATATATATATATATACATACATGTACATATATATACATATATATACATACATACATACATATATACATACATATGATACATACATACACATACATACATACATCATACATACATACATACATACATACATACATATATATATATATATATATATATATATATATATATCACACTTTGAATCTGTATGCCCAGGGTATTTGGGCAACCCAAACAACCCAAAATCAGAGTAGATGCTTACAAATAAAAACAAACTCCTCCATTAAAGCTCTGAGCAAAAAAAAAAAATTGTTGAGAAAAGCTCCCTTGGCTGTATGGCCTCCATAGATTGACCTCCTTCCTCCTTCTCCCTTATCCTGCAAGTGAAAATAAAATAAAAAGGAAATGAGAGCTTTGGGTGTAGAAAGGAAATAAATAAAAAAAAGATAAAAAATATACATAATAGCAATCCATAAGGATTTCTAGGGTTTTAGGGTTGCCAACCTAGATCTAAGGGTGGGGAAATGGCTGTAATAGATCCAATGGTGGAGGATATATCCTACACCACTTAAGTGATGGGTGGAGGATTATCCTACCCCACTTTTTTGGTGGGAGTTAGAAAGATAAATAGAAATAAAAGGGGGGGGAGAATTTAGCAAAAGTTGTGCACACTTGACCCTCTAGGCAAGTAATTAACTTTTGTATTGTATGACCTTGGACTACAAGACTTTAGGTCTTTGCATTATTAAATTTTAATATTTAATTAATAAGGGTCCTTAAATAATTCTTTTAACCGGGGATTAATGGAGTCTTGTGGACAAGCTAATGAAGTCTCTTAAATAAGAACTTTAGGACCTTGTTGAGGAAAGTAACGAAGATGTCATATTGAATTTGAAATTTGAGGCGATTTTAATAGATCGATAATCTTCTCCAACGCCTCGCAACTGTCCTCTTATAACCTGAACCTAATTGATAAAAAAAAAATTATTTCATAATTTTCTCTCTCTAAACCTGTTTTGTATTTTGGCCTCATGCGAGTAGTTTCTACAGGTCATTACATTTGGTATCAGAGCCAGGGGTTCGAAGCTTGGACCCTTGGGCACACGCAGAGCACACGAAACAGGAACATTTAACTTAGTACCGAGCTGACTCTTTTAAAATATAAAACCACAATGTTGATAATTATAGTAAACAACAAATTCAGAAAACTGACACAAGACCTAGAACAATGAACTAACTCCCGCCTTGATCTGTGCAGGAGGCGCGGATTGGGCGAGGGGTCTCTTCATATAGACCTAGACATACCACTACCAGAGCAGGCTGTAGCAGCTCTCCTACCTCAGATCTTGCAGACACTCCAGGATGTCAATGCCGCTATACGCGGAGAGCCCTTGGGAGGACGACTTGCTAGACATAGTCTGGAGCCATCAGTAGATGCCCAGGCATCCCCTCGACACAGCGAGGAGCACAGAGCAGAAAACTTCCGCGCAGAGTCGGTTAGGGTAGAGTCACCACAGAGAGGATATGGGGACAGGATCTCAGGACATAGGGACAGGTCTCGGAGCCCTAGACAGAGGGAGGAGCATACAGAGAGACCTAGGATTCGTCATACATCAGCTGCAGACCATATCAGGGAGATCCTGAAGCTACGACCATCTCAGTATTCAGGTGATACAAGCAGTTTTCAGGCAGAGGCCTGGTTGGTGAGCTTGAGCAGATGCTTCAAGCTCTGTCCTTGTAGTAGCAACACGAAAGCTCGTGTAGCGATTCACCTTCTGAGGGATGGAGCAGGAGTCTGGTGGAGGACCGAGGAGCAGAAGCTCCATGTTAACTCAGAGACGGTTACCTGGGAGTTATTTGAGGAGCATTTCAGGAGTAGGTATTTACCCAGGAGATTTATTCAGCAGCGGATAGACGAGTTTCATGACCTCCGCTAGGCATCGATGGCAGTAGCTGAGTATGAGAGTCTATTTCTGGACCTACTCCAGTACGTCGACTATATGCAGGATGAGAAGGTACAGATTCATAGGTTCATCCGGGGCCTGAATTTGGATTTAGGTGGCGCGGTGCGCATTCACTGCCCACAGACATTAGCAGAGGCCGTGGAGAAGGCCTATATTGCAGAGGAGACACGGGGAAAGACACAGCAGGCTAGAGACAGAGTTCGGAGCCGAATCCAGCAGATGCAGGATAATAGGTCGAAAGGGTCAGTTCCTCCTCCATGGGGTGGACAGAGTTCAGGGCAAGCTTCATTCAGGCCACCACAGCAGCAGCAACAACAGCAGACCCACTTGCCTTATCGACCTCCTCAGAGATTCGATGCACAGAGAGGACGTAGTATCGGGCCTCCTCCTAGGGGTCCCATCAGTACACAGGGTGCACCGAGAGCTCAATCAGCAGGAGCTCGTCAGCACAGACCTCAGCAGTCCGTAGCCGGATCATCGGGATCTGTATCTCAGTCATCTAGAATACCAGCTGGAGCTGCTTCCCACTGGAGAGGACCAGGCAGCTGTTATGGTTGCGGTGTTGTGGGACATCTTTGGAGAGATTTCCCACATAACCCTACCAATTGTAAGACACAGAGCTCAAAGCCTACTGTTGGAGATATGGCACGGAGTCATCGGATCTATGCAGCGGTCGAGAACCGCCAGGCTGAGCATCAGAGTACTGTGATTGAGACGACAGGTAGTGTTGGTGGTATTTCCACCTCTATATTATTTGATTCTGGTTCTTCTGATTCTTTTATCGCACCATCCTTAGTTGAGTGTTGTAGGCTAATGGCAGTTAGACAGGGCCGTAGTTGGGACGTTGAGATGGCTTCTGGAGCCAAGATTTCTGTGGACTCCTTAGTTAAGGAGTGTGTAGTGGATTTGGGACCCTTCACCACTACTTCTGATCTTCGGATCATTCCATTAGGATCTTATGGCGTCATTTTGGGTATGGACTGGTTGTCTGCTCACAGAGCTAGAGTGGACTATTACCATAAGACTATTGCTTGCACTAATGATCTTGGGGCGGAGTTAGTGATATCAGGGGTTAAGAGACCCGTTTCTATTCGCACCATCTCCGTTATGTAGCTTAAGCGGTGTGTGCGATGGGGTTGTCAGTTGTATGCTGTTATAGTTAGTGACAGATCAGAGGATGAGTCAAGAGGACCTTCCCTTGATGATCATCCCATCTTATCTGAGTTCACTGATGTGTTTCCAGGGGAGTTACCGGGGTTACCTCCCCCGCGTGAGATCGACTTCCATATAGATCTAGTTCCAGGCGCAGAGCCTATCTCACGAGCACCCTATCAGGTGACTACACCTGAGTTATTTGAGCTCAAGTTGCAGCTTGAGGGCCTTCTGGAGAAAGGCCTAATTTGTCCTAGTGTATCCCCTTGGGGTGCACCAGTCATCTTCGTGAAGAAGAAGGATGGATCTCTTCAGTTGTGTATTGACTACCGTCAGCTGAATAAAGTAACGATTAAGAATCGTTACCCCCTTCCACGCATTGATGATTTATTTGATCAGATGAAGGGGGCCACAGTTTTCTCTAAGATAGATCTTAAGTCAGGATACCATCAGCTCAGGATTGCAGAGACGGATATTCACAAGACAACTTTCCGCACGAGATATGGCCACTACGAGTTCACAGTGGTACCTTTCGGTTTGACGAATGCCCCCGCAGTGTTTATGAGTTTGATGAATGGGGTATTTAGGACCTTCCTTGATCGCTTCGTGCTCATCTTCCTTGATGACATTCTAGTTTACTCACGCACACGTGAGGAGCATGAGGAGCACCTTCGCCAGGTTCTTCAGTGTCTTTGCAAACAACGCCTTTACGGGAACTTGGAGAAGTGTGCGTTCTTTCAGCTTGAGGTGCAGTATTTGGGCCACGTTATTTCTAGGGAAGGTATCGCAGTCGATCCTTCCAAGATTCGAGCCATCATGGATTGGCCAGCACCCACTAGTGTGACCGAGGTGCGTAGTTTCATGGGTTTAGCAGGATACTACAGGAGGTTTGTTCAGGATTTTTCCCGAATTGCGTACCCTATCACTTCTCTTCAGCGGAAAGAAAAGAAGTTTTTATGGTCAGATAGATGTGAGTAGGCCTTCAGTACACTGAAGGAATGCCTTACGAGAGCACCTATCCTTACAGTGCCAAATCCTCATGGAGAGTTTTTCATTTGCACAAATGCTTCCTTGGCAGGACTTGGAGGTGTGTTAATGCAAGAGGGTAGAGTACTTTCCTTTGAGTCTCACAAACTCAAAGATTATGAGCTCAATTATCTGACCCATGACCTTGAGCTTGCAGTAGTAGTACATGCCTTAGTGTGGTGAAGACATTTTCTTCTTGGCCGGAGATTTACACTCAGGACTGATCACTTGAGTCTTCGCCACCTCTTCACGCAACGCCCAATCTCAATGCTCGTCAGCGGCGTTGGATGGAGTTATTATGTGAGTATGACATGGAGATAGAGCATGTGAAAGGGAAGGAGAATGTGGTTACAGATGCCTTGAGTAGGTAGAGACATGTGGTTATGGCCACCTTAGTGGGCATAGATTTACAGAGTAGGATCTTACGGCAGCTTCCTCAGGATAGTTTCTACCTTGCAGCCAAAGCAGAGATTGAGTCTCAGAGACCCCATGAGGAGATATTTGTTGGATTTTCATTAGAGGCAGATGATCTTCTCAGAAACAGAGGTCGGATATATGTTCCTAGAGATGGAGGCTTGAGACATGACATTTTGACAGAGGCTCATCATGCACCTTACTCAGCTCATCCCGGGGTGAAGAAGATGCACGCCACCCTGAGAAAGTTGTAATTTTGGAGAGGAATTCGGAGAGACATAGCTTCATTTGTATCCTATTGTTTAGAGTGCCAGAGGGTAAAGGCCGAGCATCAACATCCAGCCAGCCTTCTCTATCCCTCACGCCATACCGGAGTAGAAGTGGGACACCATTTCTATCGATTTCATTGTTGGGTTGCTGATGTCGAGATACCATCACGACGCCATCATGGTCACGGTGGATAAATTGACGAAGGTAGCTCACTTCTCTCCAGTGAAGACCACCTATATGGCGAGTGCGGTGGCACGAGTATACTTTGATGAGATTGTCAGATTACATGGGATTCCGCATAGAAGATCATTTACGACCGCGACCCTCTGTACACCTCCCATTTCTGGACCACCATGCAGCATGCCCTAGGGACGAGAATTAATTTCAGCACAGCTTATCACCCTAAGACAGATGAATAGACAGACAGAGAGTGTGAATCAGATTTTGGAGGATATTGCTCAGGATGTACGTGATGGATCATCAGTCGAGGTGGGAGGAGTATCTGTATTTGGTGGAGTTTGCCTACAATAATAGCTTCTAGAGTTCTATAGGCATGGGTCCTTTTCAGGCATTATATGGCAGAGAGTACAGGACACCTCTTAATTGGGACAGGATTGAGGACAGGGTTTCCCTTGGGCCAGCATTATTACAGGACATGGGGCAGCAGGTTACCCTAATCAAACAGAGATTGCAGGAGGCACAGGATAGACAGAAGAAGTATGCAGACCAACATAGGACAGATCACAGTTTTGAGGTAGGCACGAAGGTGTTTCTTCGTGTCAGACCGCATAAGAGCCCTATCCGTTATGGAAAAGGTTCTAAGCTTGCTCCTAGGTTTGTGGGTCCCTTTGAGATCTTGGAGCGCCTCGGCCCCTTGGCCTATCGTCTAGCATTGCCACCTAGCTTATCGCGCGTCCATGATGTTTTTCACGTTTATTGTGCTTAGGAGATATGTTTCTGATCCTTCTCATGTGCTAGATTGGACTGCATTGCAGGTGCAGGATCAGGGGCAGGTGATGGTGGAGCCCGTGCGCATTTTAGATCGCAGGACCCTGGGCCTTTGCGGCAGAGATATTGATCAGGTTCGGGTCGAATTGGACAGGTACGATGAGACTGCTGCTACTTGGGAGGATGCTACATCATTGTGAGCTCAGTTTCCACACTTATTTCAGTGACTTCCAGGAGGAAGTCTAGTCTAAGGGGAGGGGGATGTAATGCCCACTTCCCTACGACACTTAGTTGATTATCATTTTGAGTTATACAGAATTTTGGATATGGACATGACTTATACTTATGTTGATTAGCATGATGTTTTGTGACTAGATGCATTTCGATTATGATTGGATTTTGTTTTCAGTATGATCTATACTGACTCATGGACAGACTATTGGATACCGATATTACTTTTATATGGATATATTGCATGTGTTTCTAACATTGGATTTCTTTCGCCATGATGAGCAGAATGTAGTTGTTGAAATTACATTACTATAATCTTTGGATAATGATGAAATGCATAATTAAGTTGTGATTTAGACCTAGAAATAATGGATTGATTGAATTATGTGTATGGATGTTAATAAATTTCATGCATATGGATTATTTTGGACATTTTGACATGGCCGCAAAGCCGAAGGAGGTATTTTGTATTTTGCAGGAAACACAGCATGATCACAACCTATGAGGGGGATTGGGAACCAAACACAACAGGATGTCGGGGTGGTTACAACAATTGGTCGGCAAAGCAACTAGTAAACTGTATTGTGTTACCCCTTGTTTGTTTTTTATGTTGTTGAAAAAAATATTCCATGAGCGGGAAATTTTCTAATGTGACCAAGGGGGTAAGAATTTTATTTATTTGTTTTAACTTACTTTAGTGGATGATTTCTATTTGTGATATCTTTTTTTTTAAATTTCTTTTGCTAAGTTTGTTTAGAATTAGATTTAACCCCTTGTTTTAATTTTTAAGTTTTGGAGGGAAGTCAAGTGGGTGTAATTAATTTTTTATGGTTGGCTCCTTGAGCCTTGTGTTGGCCTCTTGAATTGAATGCTTGTTTTGAGTGTTGACCACTCCAAATCCCTTGAAACTCGAATGTGAAATTTAGGGCAATTTTGGGGGACTTGTGGGAGAATTTGAACTTGTCCCACACTTCCCAAAACCCCTTACCTACCATATCTATGGGTTGGGAAGCCAAAAAGGGGATTATTTATTGTTTTGGGAAGGGAAATATGACTTTGGAGTGCACTTTTCTTCCATTTGCATTTATTTGTGCCTTAAGACACATGGGAAGGGATGGATGTGGATGAGAGATGTCAATCAACCCAACCACCCATTTATGGTGTTTTGGGAGTTTAGTTGACTTTGGGAGGTGATCTTGAGGATGTGTGATGTGGCATCCTACAAGGAGCCACATCACCCTCACTCCTCCCTTTTTGTCTATTTATTGAAACTTCCTCTCTTGTTGAGGGGGTTAGAGGTTTTTTGTGAAAAGTTTTTTTTTTTATTTCGGGGGAGGAAAGAATTGGGAGAAAGAGAAAAGAAGGAGCATGGACTTGCATGCTTGGGATTGCTTTTGGAGGGAGCTTGTGACAAAGCTTCTTGATTTAGGATACTCCAATGGAGAGGTAGGAGAATTTCTTCCTTTTTTTGTTGCTTTCTTATTGTAGTTGCTTCTATGCTAAAATTGTAGAATAATGCATGTTTGTTTTTGTGTATTGTGGAAAAGTGGATAGAATGTTTAATGTGCAGTATAGGAGAGGTCTATGGGAAAACTCATGAGGGAGGCATAAGATTAGAATAGGATATTGTGGAGGGAGTTTGAGAGGGATGCCCATCTTGGGTAAGAATGTTCACATTATTACCTTGTCCTTGAGGGAGTCATAAGAGGAGGGAGGCATAAGAGTATGGGAGGAAAAAGGGGTACTTGAGGGAGGCATAAGAGTCATAGGGGCTTGAGTTTTTATTGTGGAGGGTTTTGGATGGGCATCTCATCTCAATTGGGAGGCATAAGGGAAACATTCCCATAGTTCCTTCTCTTGTTGGCTTAGATAAAAGCCTTGTTGTGCAAATGTATTGGTGTTATTTGCGTTTCCTCTTTGTTTCTTCTTGTTTTAACCTTGAAATGTAGTGAAGAAAATTATATTGTGGAAGCAAGTATTGTTGCCCTGAGTTGGAGACCACCCTTTCATTTTGTTGTGTTTGGGGCTTGGGGGTCAATGGAGGAGATTGCTTCTCTTCTCCATTGAGTTTTGGTTGGGAGGAGAGTGTTGCCTTTCCCCCTATCTTGGTTGTGATTTGAACTACTTGGAACTTGGAACATGGATGAAGGACACCTTGGAGCTTGTGAAGACTCTTTCCACTTACCTTCTATATATTCATTTTGTTGTAAATTTATATGAGAAAGAGAGTTGTATCATCTTGTTTTTTTTTCATTTAAAAATAAAGGACATTCTAATCCATATTATATCATAAGTTACATGGTTGAATGCAAATTATACTTGTAAGATGTTTACATTATTGAGAAAATAAAATGTGTAAGGAAATCGAGAAATGATGTGTGCAAAAAGGCTTGTGTCAAATTTTGTGATTATACTAATAGAGAAGATTGGTTGTAAATACCTTCTTGTGGAATGTTAGTTTTATTTCATTATATTAATCAAATAGTATGTGTTAGTAAAAGTTAGCTCTCCTCCTTGTTGATAGATGGAAATTTGAAACACCATTACTTTCTAATTTGGATAACAAGATAGCGTAAAATATTAAGTTGTAATAAGATATTGCTTATTTTTGGAACTTGTTGCAAACTATATGTCAACATTGTTGGTAAAGAAATGAAGCTTACTTGTTTCCATTTTGTATTCTATACAATACCAAATCAATTTGAGAGGAAAAGAGTTTAAGTATATTTTTCTTTTTTTTGTTATATCACTTGTCAATGTTTTCATCCATGGTTTATTATTATTTGATAATATTAGTATTATTTTAATGCCCACATTGACGAGATTAATGTAGCAATTGAGAAGTATTATATATTTTTAAAAAATTAGTATTTAATATTTTCAATAATTAAAATATTTGAACAATGATAAGATAAGTGTTATTAAAATATACAAAATTTAATAAACTGCAAAAAAAAATTTCTTTTATTCTATTTTTCAAAAAAAATATATTGTGCCATTCCCACATATATATATATATATATATATATATATATATATATCTATATATACATATACATATATACATATATATCTATATATACATATACATATATACACATATATATATATATATACAGATATATATATATATATATATACATATATACACACACACACACACACACACACATATATGTATATATGTATATATATTTATAAATATATATATGAGTATTCGAATTAAAAAAAAAAATACAAAAAAAGAAATAGGTTAAAGCATACAATTTTTGTTTGAAGCGGCCTGTACAGGCCGCGGCCTGTCCCATAGACTGCACAGAGGATTAGGGGGGAGGGGCGCCGACCCCACTCCAACCCATTTACCATGGGGTGGGGATGGGGTCGGCGCCCCTCCCCCCCCATATACTGTTCCTCCCTGCGCTCATACATCGAACAAAACAAAAAAAAAAAAACAAAAATAAATACGGCCATCTATTGCGGCCTGTGCGCGGCTTGCCCCTTGCGCCATACATACATACATACATACATACATACATACATACATACATACATACATATATGTATATATAAGTATATATACACATTGAATTCGTGAGCATAGGGTTTTTGGGCAACCCAAACAACCCAAGATCAGAGTAGATCTTTACAAAGGACTCATACATCAAAGATATGAGCCAAAAATTGTTGAGTTAAGCTCCCTTGGCTGTAATGGCCTCCATAGATTGGCCTTCTCCTCCTTGTCTCCCTTAAACCTGCAAGCAAAGAGCAAAAGAAATGAGGGTTTTGGGTGTAGTAGAGAAAATAAATAAAAAGAGATAAAATATATGGCAATCCATAAAGATTTCTAGGGTTCCTTGCCAAGCCTAAATCTAAGGGTTGGAAAAATTTAGATCCAAGGGTGGAGGATGCACCCTACATCACTTAAGTGATGGGGTTAATTTATTTGTGGAATGACATTTAGAAATAAAAAGAAAAAGGGGGTGGAAAACTAGCAAGATAGTGTACACTTGATCCTCCATGAAAGTAATTAACTATTTTATTTGTATGACCTTGGACTACAAAACCTTAGGCCTTTGCATTATTAAATTTTAATATTTAATTAAGGGTCCTTAAATAATTTAATCCAACCGGGATTAATGGAGTCTTGTGGAAAAGCTAATGAAGTCTCTTAAATTAAACTTTAGAACCTTGTTGGGGAAAGTAACGAAGATGTAATTGAATTTGAAATTTGAGGCGATTTTAATAGATCGATAATCTTCTCCGATGCCTCGTAACTGTCCTCTTGTAACCTGAACCTAATAAAAATAAAAATAAAAATTATTTCATAATTTTCTCTCTCTAAACCTATTTTGTTTTGGCCTCACACAAGTAGTTTCTTCCGGGCGTTACACCAATCTCATCAAGGTAGTGATCATGAATACAAGTGGTCTATGTGATTGATTAACCACTTTATAGAGACATTAGTTGGGAGACTTGTTTGGGATAAATTACCTCATTTACCTCTGCAGTTTTGGATGGAAGCTAACCTATATTCCACTATAAAACATGTGCTATAGGAAAATGCAGAGTTCCATGAACATTGCAAACTAAACTTTTTCAAGGAAACTATATGTGCCTATATTACTTGTCACTGCAACGGATCCTTTACAAAACTATGAGGTCCTGGGAATCAACATCCCAGATCTAAAATGAAGGACAAAATTAGAGACCCAATCTCAAAAATATTTAATCACAAGTACTCTCAAATGTAAAAAGTTGCTAGTCCCACTATGATCACTCTGGTCTCAGATTGTACTATCAAGGACCTTTAGCAGTAGAGGTAATTGGAGGCACAAGGTTTCAAAGTAAGCACCTGGACATGTAAGTTGATTAAAATTCAGAATCAGCTGAAGTATCTCCTAGAACTCAAACATTGGAATCGGTTGAATGGAACTATGGAAGACTTCGCCCCCTATACAGATTGGAAGAGATACATGGATGAGCTACCCAAAACTGATGGAAGTAGATCAGAAAATGGGATCATTCAGCATTGCAAAAATAGTCTCAGAAAATAAGAAGGTAATCTACCACCATCAAGTATGTAGGAGATACATTCATGATAACTATGCTTGGAAAATGGTAATGTTGAATGGATGGAAGAAACATAGTATATCAAAAGACAAATATTAATCCCAACAAGTTCAATTCATGATGAAAAGGAACTACATAGGAGTTTCCTATAAAGTGGTAGGCAAGTATGATGATTGCTAATGCCCTGGGTTTGATGCTACCCCCAGTTCTTTCTCGTGACGACCCTGTTGATTTTTCCATAGCGGGGGCTTCCAATCTCTGTGTGCGTAGATCCCATTGTCTGTTAGTCAACCTCGTACCTTGTGCTACAGAGAAGGATCAATGTCCTTCCTCCCTGTCTGGTCTCCCAGTGTCCTGTGTTGATGCTACTTTCATAGATAGGCCTCCGCAGCGCCGCACTTTCTGATTATCTCGAGTAAAAGGCAAATCTTGTCCTCGTTCTTATCCGAGCTTTTGTTATGTCTAGGTTGTTATTAGATATGAGTAATAATGTATTTGGGGTAAGTTGTCCCCGTAATAATAATAATTTACCATGATAATTAATAAAACATTTTTATTTAATTGTCGACTGATGATTATTATCGTATTTTAGTAGCTCAATTTACATTCAATTATTATTATGAATTACGTCTACAGCTATTCATGTATTTACTATTATATGATCATTTCTGTAGCGAAAGCCTTAAGTTGTCACGCAAAGGAAGAACCTACCATGTGGTCATGCCGTGAGTTTATGTCATTTATACACATTAGATAATAAACGTCGTATGATACTCCAACCACTAGTCAATTCCCCTGAGATTCGATTGTTTTAGGCCCACCATGTGACATGCTTGTGTTTATCTATCCTTATGAATTGAAGGTTAGTGTTGCGATACCACTAACCAAGAGATACGTCTTAAAGTTATTAACGACGCATTATCCTAATTACAAAAATTAATCTCTTAGAGAGCATGTGAGGGTACTAGAGCTCTTGGTACCTAAGATCATCACGACTAGTAAGAACTCCAAACATAACAATTGTGTGTAAAAGTATGGGTTCACTACAGAGAAAAAAGAAGCGTTTAATTAGACCCTATCCGTACTAGCTTCGGACGGATAAGCCCAGGGTAATTGGTACTGTAATGTAAGAATATGAAGTAAGTGGTCACTGATTGATTTCCACTTACAAATCTTAGTTGGGACTGACCTAATTTTGAAGCTCGCAATTGATTGGTGAGTCCTACATGCGATTCCTTCGAAATAGAAAATGGTACTTCTTATCCTCTACAAAGTTAAGATTCAGATAACTGTGTAAAGATAGTTGTGCGGGTGGCAGAGATCACTCTTATTTGACTTCTCGTGTAAGGTCATGAATATTCATAGAGCTTGCATTGCATTTGCTGGAAAACTATTGGGCATATTTGCGGTTCATGATAACTGAATGTATACTATGTAAACACCATGCGCCTAAGTTGTAGTGTCGAATATGGTAGATGGATTGCTATGTGACTATTCTCCAAGTTGACACAGTGAGCGAGTGTGCACTTGCAACATCTCACAACTTATTATAAAAGGTTTAACCATCTGGCACTTAAATCTCAAAACTTATTATAGAGTGTTTAACCAAATGTATATAAGATATACTCACTAGGTTAGCCCCGAAGCCTAAAGAGGGGTTGGGTAGATGTATTGTATCCTTACAACTGCACATGGTTAGATCATTGTTATCAGATGGATTCGATAAAGCATTATGTTATGTTGGATTTAATCCTGTTGTGTACTGATAATCATTGAAGGGATTAATTGTGATGTAAGGGTTTGCCAACAACCAAAAACATCGACACCTTAATTTGATTTTGTATAACAAGGGTGTTACATAGACGAAAACATCCAACGTTGTCAGTATGTGAAGATGTCTATGACGTGTCAGCCACTTAGAAGCATTTGGTCATCGCAGAATAACTTGTAGAGCAATGGATGAATGGGGCATTACAATCAAGATCTTATCTAGCACATCCATGTATATCATCCAATCTTCGAATTATGGTGAACCTGATAATTTCTAAGATCTTTGTGTGTGTGGTTTAATGAGTTATCTGACCTTGCTATCCAGTTGTAGCAACTGTGTAACTTGATTGAATTCTTTTCTTATATTCATCACGCAAGAATCACAATATATACAAAATAGGATCCAATGATTTTTAGGCACATATGACATATGGAAAGGATCAAGGCACCAACCATGGATTAAATTAGATGCAAGGATGGATAGGAATTCCGTCCTGGACAAATTTGCTAAATATAGGATCAAATAATGGATAAGATTGAGATATTTAATATAACATTTGTTGATAGATCTTTATCAGCAAGAATATTTTTTTTTGCAAGGCATGTGATCTATGGTTTTAAGTAGATGTATCTATCTAATAGTTATTGACAAGCTATTGTAGGTAGTGAAGGATCATAGTGGTCCCACCGTGTTTAAATAGGTATCATACTTCTTTATAAGTACATTATCTACAGTGCTAAGTGTCCAAACGTTGGGTAGTTGTAGGGTCTCTCAAATCTATCAGGTGTCATAGATTCTAAAGATATATGGTTAAATGTGGTGTGCACTAGCTTACGCGCATGGACCTCGAAATTTTCCCTATGAGTAAGTGTTGTAAATCACCCGAAAAACAATGAACGTACTGAGGAACCTCGCTTCACTCATCTAACAAGTGGAGCACATTTGCAACCCAACACCCCATGTGACATAATTTTTATTTTTTGTCTAGGTTAAAAAGAGTAAGGTTATGATACAAGGATGTGTACAAGGGTCGCTTAAAGACGTTCTAAGAACACGCTTCAACCTAATTTACTTAACCCGAAAATGTGACTATTTTTATTTGTTTAAAGTTAAAAGAGAAGGTTACATACAAGGATGCTTGACCATTAGGGTTCATTACTCAAATGTTCCATAAGAAGACAACAAGGATTAATTAACTTAATTAAATGTTTTCTTCTCTTCAATTAAGTTCAAACCTAACAAGGTTAACCCTATGCTAAAATTATTAAATTCATTACTTTAATATCTTAAAGGATCCTTTAATAAATTTCTACACACACTAAGGGTTTTAAAAGGGACATCACACCCCTAGGCAATTAAAAGGCCCCACTCACCCATCTACACATACCCTTAAGGATATTTATTAAACATTTAAAACATATTTCTTCTTAATAAAGGTAGGGTCAATTCTCCACCCTTGGATCAAATCCATCTTAGCCACTAGATCCTAGGGTTCTCAACAAAGCCCTAAAAATCCTTATGAAAGTCTATTAAAACCTTTTCTCATTCTAATCTTCTCATTTGGTTAATTTTCTTTTGTTAATTTGCAGGTTGGAGAGGAGGAAGCCATGGGAGCAAAGAGGAAGAAGCCATGGAGGAATTCTACAAGAAGATTTAGTCTAGGTTTAGTTTAGTTTTAGTTTATTTATGTAATCTATTTCCTTTAAAGATTGGGAGGGATTTCCTCCTCCAATCTGGTTTTTATTCCAAGATTTTAGTGTATTGGGTTTAAATTTGGGGGCAAACCCTACCCCCTTTGATATAAATGAAAGAATGCTTTTAGATTCACCATTTGGTGTTTTGTTATTCCAATCCTAAGCATTTCTCTTTATCTTACTTGCTGGTAGTAATAGGTTAAATTTTACAACTTAGGAATTAGTGAAAACAGGTTAAATTTCACGCACAGGCGCGGGTCCATGGAATTCTGTCATAAGTGACAGAACCACCACCGAGAGCAGACTCGGAAGTCCTATTGGACCGCTGCCTGATTCCTGGGTGACAAACAGTGGACCGCTGCCTTCTAGAGCGGCGGTTGTGAAACCACCGCCTTACATGGGTGAAAAACACAGGACCACCTGCCTTACTAGCGTGGCAGTTTTGAGACCCGCCACTGCCTGAGTGGTTATAGAATAGGGACTGCCGTTCTACACAGGGTGGCGGTCCTATTTCAGAAAAAAATAGAACCTTAATGCCAAGAATTTTACAAAAACTAAAGTTGCTAAATGGTGTAAAAATGCATTTTAAGTTGTCTTTGTTCATTTTAAAGCTCCAGAATTGAGGTTTTTTGCTCATTTACTCATTTCTTAGTTAATTCTAGTCATTTTAAAGTATTTCCATTTCTAATAAAATTCATCTACTTATAAGAATAATTTCTATTTGTTTAACTAGATTCTTTCTTCCATTACAAGAGCAAGAAGGGAAAATAAATCTATTTCATTACTTTGTCATTTCCTTCATATAAACTCAACTTTCCAAATGCAATATAATCTAACTTATTTTCCTCTTTCATTTTACTACAATGTTCATTCATTCAAAATAACCATATTAACTTTATTTTCCATACAATGATATTTTGTAAACAAATTCAACTTCTAACAATCTCTACATTTTTTTCTTTCTCACATTTACAATACAATAAATACTCAATGAAAATATACTTTCTTTTCCATTGTAAAATAGATTAATCTTTCAATACAAACACTATTTTTCTCACAATACATTCAAGATTTCAACAAGGAGAAAATACTTTCTTTTCTATTTGCAAACTAACTTTACAATAACATTCTTTCTTCTTTCTTTTCTCATTTGTTTCTTTCCACATGAAATACAATAACAATAACAACAATTGGATTACAACTTTATTTTACAAAGTCATTACAATTTCCTCCACTTGAAGTGGGAATCCATACAAAATGTAAATACAAGAATGAATACATTATTACAATTTCTTCCACTCTAAGTGGGTAAAAATACAAGGAAGTTTCACATGGTCACCAACAAGACTCCAATGCTCCAAAGACCAACAAGGTAGCTCCTCCAATAATTTTTCTTGATTCACAACAAAATAGGGGGAGAGGCAACACTCTCCACCCAACCAAGATACCCAATGGAGAGGAGAAGCCATCCTCTCCATTGGCCCCCGAGCCCCAACCACATTACAATGGGAGAAGATCTCAACTCATGGACAACTACTAGCTTCCACAATACTTAACATATAATTTCACATTCATTCCATTTACATACAAAACACAATAACAACTCAACAAGAAGAAAACAATCAAAGCAACAAGATCACAAGGCTTATCAAGAAAGCCAAAAGAGTAAGACCTATGGGGAGGCCACTTATGCCTCCCAATGGGAATGGGTGCCCACCTAAAAGCCTCCAATGCAAAACACAATTTCCCCTACAACTCTTATGCCTCCCTCAAGTACCCCTTATACCTCCATACACTCTTATGCCTCCCTCAAAACTCTTATGGCTCCCTCATAATAAGAACAAGAAGAAATGAAAGCATTCCTCATACTAGATGGGGCACCCAACCCAAAATCCCTCCACAAAAAAAGTGATCTCTTATGCCTCCCTACAAGAAAAACTCCCCATAGTCTCCTCCCACTCCCAACTTAGGCATTCTACCCACACCCAACAAACATTTCAAAGAGATAACAACATGCAACACAACATATACACACATACAATAAAATAAATAACATAATTTAAACTAAGGTGAAGCTCCTACCTCTCCATGGTAGAGCTTGTTCCAAGTATGAAGTTCCAAGCTTCTCCAAAGATCAAGCAAGCATCCACAAAGCTCCAAAAATCCACAACTCTCTCAAAATCCTCTCACTCTCCAAAAATTCAAGAGACTAAAAAATGATCATCCAACCCCAAAAAAAGCAACAAGAATTCAATAAATAGAGAAAAGAGAGGGAGGGATGATGTGGCTCCAAGTAGGATGCCACCTCATTTCCTCTCCACTCCACATCACTTGGTCAACCTCACATTCCAATGCACAATTAATAAGTGGTTGGAGGAATGACAAGAACCTTACACACTCCATCTAAGCCCACTCCCCCAAAGGAAAAAATTAAATATTTGAAAGAAAGTGCAATTAACATTTTACCTTTTTATCTTCCCCAAAACACCTAAAAGAGCCTAAATTTGACCCCCCAACCCATAGGTAGGGTTGGCATGGGCATTTAAGAGGTGTGGGACAAGTTTTACTTGTCCCACAAGCTTCCAAATTTGGCCTCTAAGGCCAAATTCGAGTTTCCCATGAAGGGTAGAGTGTGCTACACTCAAAACTCAAACACACTTCACTCAACACAAAATCCAAGAGTAAATCAATTCTAATAAATGAACTCCTTTTAGTCACATCTTTAATTAGTTTAAGAAAAATTCAAATTAGCTTAATTAAGACACTACAACCCATGAATAATAAAGGGGTAAACACAAATTCCAAAAAAGTTAAAATAATAAAACAAGTAAAATTCACTACTAAAAGAAAACACATACTAACATAATCAGAAGAGGGAAAATTAAAACAAAACAACACATGACCCCTAGGTCACAATTTTCTCCTAACCAATAATTCTAACACACACACACATTACACGTTGCCATGGTGACCCTAGTTGAATTCTTCTCGAATTCTAATGTGGTTGGTCTCCACTCCCCCGATGTTGTTGTGAATATAATATACCTACAAAATAGAGAATACCTCCTTCGGCCTCGTGGCCGCATTAAAACATTCATGTCAAATATGCAATATAAATCTAAAATCAACTATATACGAATTAATATCATCTATGCAAGATACGATATCACTTAAATTTTCTAGCACATTTCTATTCCACATTTTATCCATGTCAAAACGATCATCAACATTAATCCAATTATCAAAGGTCTACTCAATATGACTAAATATATCACATGTCAGAAATATAGATAAATAATCATGTCAAAAGTATATCAATATCAACATCAAATGTCTCCAATGTCCATATGCATCATATAAGAATCAAATCAATAACAATTCAGTATCTTTGATATCTACTAACATGCTATATCAAAAACTATAATATATCCATAAGTGCAGATGATAGTATCAAAACAATAATAAAAAAGGTGTCAAAGGGAAGTGGGCACTACATCCCCCTCCCCTTAGACTCGAATTCCTCCTAGAAGTCACTGGAACAGGTGTGGAAACTGCACTCGTAGCAAAGTAGCATCCTCCCAAGTAGCTACAGTATCATCATATCTGTCCCACTGGACCCAAACCTGATCAATCTCTTGTACCGTGAAGGCCCAGGGTCCTGTGCTCTATAATGCATATGGGCTCCACCATCACCTGCCCCTGATCCTACACCTACAAAAGCGGTCCAATCTAGCACGTGAGAAGGATAAAAAATATATCTCCAAAGCACAAAAATGTGAAACACATCATGGACGCGAGACAAGCTAGGTGGAAATGCTAGACGATAGGCCAAGGGACTGAGGCACTCCAAGATCTCAAAGGGACCCACAAACCTAGGAGCAAGCTTAGAACCTTTTCCGTAATGGATAGGGCTCTTATGCAGGTCTGACATAAAGAAACACCTTCATGCCCACCTCAAAACTATGATTTGTCCTATGCTGGTTATGCATACTTCTTCTGTCTATCCTGCGCCTCCTGCAATCTCTGTCTGATCAAGGTAACCTACTGCTCCATATCCTGTAATAATGCTTGCCCAAGGGAAACCCTGTCCTCAATCATGTCCCAACTAAGAGGTGTCCTACACTCTCTGCCATATAATGCCTAAAAAGGAGCCATGCCTATCAAATTCTTAAAACTATTATTGTAGGAAAACTCCACCAAATATAGATACTCCTCCCATCTCGACTAGTGATCCATAACGTACATCCTAAGCATGTCCTCCAAGATCTGATTCACCCACTCATCTGTCCATCTGTCTCAGGTTGATATGATGTGCTGAAATTGATCCTCATCCCGAGAGCATACTGCATGGTGGTCCAAAAATGGGAAGTGTACAAAGGATCGTGGTCGAAAATGATCTTCCACATAATCCCATGTAATCTAAAAATCTCATCAAGGTATACTCGTGCCACTACACTGGCTGTATAGGTGGTCTTCACTAGAGAAAAATGAGCTACTTTTGTCAATTTATCCACCATGACCATGATGGCATCATGGTGGTATCTCGACGTAGGTAACCCAATGATGAAGTCCATGGAAATGGTGTTCCACTTCCACTCCAGTATGGCATGAGGATAGAGAAGGCTAGTGGGATGCTGATGCTCGGCCTTCACCCTCTGGCACTCTAAGTAGCATGACACAAATGAGGCCACGTCTCTCTTAAGTCCTCTCCAGAAATACAACTATCTCAAGGTGGCATGCATCTTCTTTACCCCGGGATGGGCTGAATAAGGTGCACAATGAGCCTCTGACAAAATTTCCTGTCTCAAGCCTCCATCTCTAGGAACATATATTTGACCACTGTGTCTGAGAAGGCCATCTAAATCTAATGAAAATCCATCAAATCTCCCCTCAAGGGGTCTCTGTGACTCAATCTCTACTCTGGTTGCAAGGTAGAAATTGTCCTGAGGAAGCTGCTGCAAAATACTGCTCTGTAAATCTGTGCCCACTGAAGTGGCCATAGCCACATGTCTCCATCTACTCAAGGCGTCTGTAACCACATTCTCCTTCCCCTTCACATGCTCTATCTCCATGTCATACTCACAAAGCAACTCCATCTAATGCCACTGATGAGTGTTGAGATTGGGCTGCGTGAAGAGGTGGTGAAGACTCAAGTGATCAATCCTGAGTGTAAATCTCCGACCAAGAAGAAAATGTCTCCACCACACTAAGGCATGCACAACTGCTGCAAGCTCAAGATCATGAGTCAGATAATTAAGCTCATAATCCTTGAGTTTGTGAGACTCAAAAGTAACTACTCTGCCCTCCTGCATCAACACACCTCCAAGTCCTACCAAAGAAGTATCTATGCAAATGTAGAACTCACCCTAAGGATCTGACACTATTTAGAATAGGTGTTGTCATGAGGCATTCCTTCAGTGTACTGAAAGCCTTCTCACATCTATCTGACCATACAAACTTCTTCCCTTTCCACTGAAGAGAAGTGATGGGGTGTGCAATCCAAGAAAAGTCTTGAACAAATCTCCTCTAATATCCTACTAGACCCATGAAGCTGCAAATCCTCGGTCACACTAGTGGGTGCTGGCCAATCCATGATGGCTCAAATATTGGAAGGATCGACTACGATACCTTCCCTAGAAATAATGTGGCCTAAATACTGCACCTCTTTCTGAAAGAATGCACACTTCTCCAAGTTCCCGTAAAGACGTTGCTCATGAAGACACTGAAGAACCTGGCGAAGGTGCTCCTCGTGCTCCTCACACGTACATGAGTAAATCAGAATGTCATCAAGGAAGATGAGCATGAAGAAATCTAGAAAAGTCCTGAATACCCCATTCATCAAACTCATAAACATTGCGGGGTATTCTTCAAACTTAAAGGTACCACTAAGAACTCGTAGTGGCCATATCTCATGCAAAAAGTGGTCTTATGAATATTCACCTCTGTAATCCTGAGCTGATGGTACCCTGACTTAAGATCTATCTTGGAGAAAACTGTAGCCCCCTTCATCTGATCAAATAAGTCATCAATGCGTGGAAGGGGGGTAACGATTCTTGATCATTACTTTGTTCAGTTGATGGTAATCAATACACAACTATAGAGATCCATCCTTCTTCTTCACAAAGATCACCGGTGCACCCCAAGGGGATACACTAGGACAAATTAGGCCCTTATCCAGAAGGCCCTCAAGTTGTAACTTGAGCTCACATAGCTCAGGAGTAGTCATCCGATAAGGTGCTCGTGAGATAGGCTCTGCACTCAGAACCAAATCTATGTGGAAATCTATCTCACATGGGGGAGGTAACCCTGGTAGCTCCCTTGGAAACACATCATCAAACTCTCTCAAGATGGGATGGTCATCAAGGGATGGTCTGCTAGACTCATCCTCCGATATGTCACTAACCGTAACAGCATACAACTAATAACCCCGTCACGCACACTGCTTAAGTGACATAGCAGAGATGGTGCGAATGGAAACGGGTCTCCTAACTCCTGATATCACTGACTCCACTCCAAGATCATCTATGCAAGTAATAGTCTTATGGTAACAGTCCACTCTAGCTCTATGAGCAGACAACCAGTCCATGCCCAAAATGACACCATAAGACCCTAATGGAAGGATTCAAAGATCCGAGGTAGTGGTGAAGGGTCCCAAATCCACTACACACTCCTTAACTAAGGAGTCTACAGAAATCTTGGCTCTAGAAGCCATCTCAATGTCCCAACTACGACCCTACCTAACTGCCACCATCCTACAATGCTCTACTAAGGATGGTGCAATAAATGAATCATAAGAACCAGAATCAAATAATATAGAGGTGGAAATACCACCAATACTACATGTCATCTCAATCACAGTACTCTGGTGCTCAGCCTGGCGGTTCTCGACCACTATGTAGATCTGATGACTCCATGCCATATCTCCAACTGTAAGCTCTAAGCTCTACATCTTACCCTTGTTAGGGTTTTGTGGGAAATCTCTCCAATGATTTCCAATAACACCACAACCATAACAGCTTCCTGGTCCCCTCTAGTGGGATGCAGCTCCAGCCGGTACTCTAGATGTCTGAGTTGTGGATCCTGATGATCTAGCTATGGACTAATGAGGTCTCTGCTGATGAGCTCCTACTGACTGAGTTCTTGGTACACCTTGTGTCCTGGTGGGACCCCTAGGAGGAGGCCCCCTCCATACTCGATCCTCTCTGTGCATCAAATCTCTAAGGAGGTCTGTAAGGTGGGTGGGTCTACTGCTTGCTGCTACTGTGGTGGCCTGAATGAAGCCTGTCCCTTAACTCTGTCCACCCCATGGAGGAGGAACTGACCCCTTCAACCTACCATCTTGCATCTGCTAGATACATCTCTGAACTCTGTCTCTAGCCTACTACATCTTCCCCTAGTGGCTCCTATGTAATATAGGCCTTCTCCATAACCTCTGCTAATGTATGTGGGTAGTGAATGCACACCGTACCACCAAAATCCAAGTTCAAGCCCTAGATGAACCTGTGAATCCGTACCTTCTCATCCTGAATATAGTCGACGTACTGGAGTAGGTCCAGAAATCGACTCTCATACTCAGCTACAGTCATCGATGCTTAGCAGAGGTCGTGAAACTCGTCAATCCACTGCTGTATAAACCTCCTTGGAAAATACCTGCTCCTGAAAAACTCCTCAAATAACTCCCAGGTGACTATCTCTGAATCAACATGGAGCTTCGGCTCCTTGGTCCTCCACCAGACTCCTACTCCATCCCTCAGAAGATGGATCACAACACGAGCTTTCGTGTTGCTAGTACAAGGACAGATCTTGAAGCATCCACTCAAGCTCACCAACCAGGCCTCTTCCTGAAAACTACCTTTATCACCCGAATAGTGAGATGGTCATAGCTTCAGGATCTCCCTGATATGGTCTGCTAGCTGATGTCTGATGACCCCTAGGTCTCTTTACATGCTCCTCCCTTTGTCTAGGGCTCTGAGACCTGTCCCTATGTCCTGAGATCCTATCCCCATGTCCTCTCTATGGTGACTCTTCCCTAGCCGACTCTGCGTGGAAGTTCTCTGCCCTATACTCCTTGCTATGTCGAGGGGATGCCTGAGCCTCTACTGACAGCTCCATGCCATGTCTAGCAAATCATCCTCCCAAGGGCTCTCCACGTATAGCGGCATTGACGTCCTGAAGCATCTGTAAAATTTGAGGTAGAATGGCTGCTACAACCTACTCTGGTGGTGGTATATCTAGGTCTATGTGAAAAGACCCCTCACCTAATCCATGCCTCCTACATAGATCAAGGTGAGAGTTAGTTCATTGTTCTAGGTCTTGTTTCAGTTTTCTAAGTTTTCTATTTCATACAATTATCAAACATTGTGGTTTTCTAGATTTAAAAGAATCAATTTTGCACTAGGTTAAATGTTCATGTTTCATGTTTTCTAGGTGTGCCCAAGGGTCCAAGCTTTGAACCCATTGCTCTGATACCAAGTGTAACACCCGCAAAAATGACGTTCTAGGAACTCGCTTCAACCAAACACTTAACCTGAAAATGCGACTAATTTTTTTTTGTTTAAGTTAAAAGAGAAGGTTACGATACAAGGATGCAACAAGGAAGTACATTACTCAAACATTCTATAGGAAGACAACAAGGATTAATTAACTTGATTAAATGTTTTCTTCTCTTCAATTAAGTTCGAACCTAACAAGGTTAACCGTATGCTAAATTATTAAATTCATTACTTTAATAGCTTAAAGGATCCTTTAACAAATTTCTACACACTAAGGGTTTAAAAGGTTTACACCCCTAGGCAATCAAATGGCCCCACTCACCCATCTACACATACCCTTAAGGATTTTACATTAAACATTTAAAATACATTTCTTCTTAATAAAGGTAGGGTCAATTCTCCACCCTTGGATTAAATCCATCTTAGCCACTAGATCCTAGGGTTCTCAACAAAGCCCTAAAAATCCTTATGAAAGTCTATTAAAACTTTTTCTCATTCTAATCTTCTCATTTGATTCATTTTCTTTTGTTAAATTTGCAGGTTGTGGAGGAGGAAGGGGAGGAGGAAGAAGCCATGGAGGAATTCTACATGAAGATTTAGTCTAGGTTTAGCTTAGTTTTGTCTTATTTATGTAATCTATTTCATTTAAAGATTGGGAGGGATTTACTCCTCCAATCTGGTTTTTATTCCAAGATTTTGGTGTATTGGGTTTAAATTTGGGGTAAACCCTACCCCCTTTGATATAAATGAAAGAATGCTTTTAGATTCACCATTTGTGTGTTTTTTTATTCCAATCCTAAGCATTTCACTTTATTTTACTTGCTGGTAGTAATAGGTTAAATTTTACAACTTAGAATTAGTGAAAATAGGTTAAATTTCATGCACAAAGGTGTGGGTCCACGGAATTCTGTCATAAGTGACAGAACCACCACCCAGAGCAGACCGACTGGCAGTCCTAGGACCTCCACCCTGCCTGGGTGACAAACAGTGGACCGGCGCCTTCCAGAGCGGCCATTGTGAAACCGCCGCCTTACCTGGGTGACAAACATAGGACCAACCGCCTTACTGGGCGGCGGTGGTGGTTTTGAGACTTCCGCCACTAGCCTGAGTGGCAGTTACGGGACCGCCATTCTGCACAGGGCGGCGGTCCTATTTCAGAAAAAAAAATTGAACCTTAATGCCGAGAATTTTAAAAAAACTAAAGTTGTTAAAGGATGTAAAAATGCATTTTAAGTTGTCTTTGTTCATTTTAAAGCTCCAGAATTGAGGTTTGTTGCTCATTTACTCATTTCTTAGTTAATTCTAGTCATTTTAAAGTGTTTCCATTTCTAATAAAATTCATCTACTTATAAGAATAATTTCTATTTGTTTAACTAGATTCTTTCTTCCATTACAAGAGCAAGAAGGAAAATAAATCTATTTCATTACTTGTCATTTCCTTATATAAAATCAACTTTCCCAAATGCAATATAATCTTACTTATTTTCCTCTTTCATTTTACTACAATGTTCATTCATTCAAAATAACCATATTAACTTTATTTTCCATACAATGATATTTTGTAAACAAATTCAACTTCTAACAATCTCTACATTTTCTTCTTTCTCACATTTACAATACAATAAATACTCAATGAAAAAATATACTTTCTTTTCCATTGTAAAATAGATTAATCTTTCAATACAAACACTATTTTTCTCACAATACATTCAAGATTTCAACAAGGAGAAAATACTTTCTTTTCTATTTACAAACTAACTTTACAATAACATTCTTTCTTCTTTCTTTTCTCATTTGTTTCTTTCCACATGCAATACAATAACAATAACAACAATTGGATTACAACTTTCTTTTACAAAGTCATTGCAATTTCCTCCACTTGAAGTGGGAATCCATACAAAATGTAAATACAAGAATGAACTACATTATTACAATTTCTTCCACTCTAAGTGGGTAAAAATACAAGGAAGTTTCACATGGTCACCAACAAGACTCTATTCTCCAACTCCAACAAGATAGCTCCTCCAAGAAGTTTTCTTGATTCACAACAAAATAGAGGGAGAGGCAACGCTCTCCACCCAACCAAGATACCCAATGGAGAGGAGAAGCCATCCTCTCCATTGGCCCCCGAGCCCCAACCACATTACAATGGGAGAAGATCTCAACTCATGGAAACTACTAGCTTCCACAATACTTAACATATAATTTTCACATTCATTCCATTTACATACAAACACAAACAACAACTCAACAAGAAGAAAACAAAAAAGACAACAAAATAACAAGGCTTATTAAGAAAGCCAAAAGAGTAAGACCTATGGGGAGGCCACTTATGCCTCCCAATGGGAATGGGTGCCCACCCAAAAGCCTCAATGCAAAACACAGATTTCCCCTTACAACTCTTATGCCTCCTCAAGTACCCCTTATACCTCCATAACTCTTATGCCTCCCTACATCTCTTATGTCTCCCTCATAGCAAGAACAAAAAAAGGAGATGCAAGCATCCCTCAAAACAAGGTGGGGCACCCAACCCAAACTCCCTCCACAAAAGGGTAAACTCTTATGCCTCCCTACATAAAACTCCCCATAGTCTCCTCCCACTCCCAACTTAGGCATTCTACCCACACCCAACAAACATTCCAAAGAGACAACAACATGCAACACAACATATACACACATACAATAAAACAAATAACATAATTTAAACTAAGGTGAAGCTCCTACCTCTCCATGGTAGAGCTTGTTCCAAGTATGAAGTTCCAAGCTTCTCCAAAGATCAAGCAAGCATCCACAAGCTCCAAAAATCCACAAAATCTCTCAAAAATCCTCTCACTCTCCAAAAATTCAAGAGACTAAAAATGATCATCCAACCCCAAAACAAGCAACAAGAATTCAATAAATAGAGAAAAGAGAGGGAGGGATGATGTGGCTCCAAGTAGGATGCCACCTCATTTCCTCTCCACTCCACATCACTTGGTCAACCTCACATTCCAATGCACAATTAATAAGTGGTTGGAGGAACGACAAGAACCTTACACACTCCATCTAATCCCACTCCCCCAAAGGATAAAATTAAATATTTGAAAGAAAATGCAATTAACATTTTACCTTTTTATCCCCCCAAAACACCTAAAAGAGCCTAAATTTGACCCCCCAACCCATAGGTAGGGTTGGCATGGGCATTTAAGAGGTGTGGGACAAGTTTTACTTGTCTCACAAGCTTCCAAATTTGGCCTCTAAGGCCAAATTCGAGTTTCCCATGAAGGGTAGAGTGTGCTACACTCAAAACTCAAACACACTTCACTCAACACAAAATCCAAGAGTAAATCAATTCTAATAAATGAACTCCTTTTTGGTCACATCTTTAATTAGTTTAGGAAAAATTTAAATTAGCTTAATTAAGACACTACAACCCATGAATAATAAAGGGGTAAACACAAATCCAAAAAATCTAAATAATAAAACAAAAAAATTTCACTACTAAAGGAAAACACATCCTAACATTATCAAAGAGGGAAAATTAAAACAAAACAACACATGACCCCTAGGTCACAATTTTCTCCTAACCAATAATTCTAACACACACACAATTACACGTTGCCATGGTGACCCTAGTTGAATTCTTCTCAATTCTGATGTGGTTGGTCTCCACTCCCCCGATGTTGTTGTGAATATAATATACCTACAAAACAGAGGATACCTCCTTCGGCCTCGTGGCCGCATTAAAACATTCATGTCAAATATGCAATATAAATCTGAAATCAACTATATACGAATTAATATCATCTATGCAAGATACGATATCACTTACAAGTTTCTAGCACATTTCTATTCCACATTTTATCCATGTCAAAATGATCATCAACATTAATCCAATTATCAAAGATCTACTAAATATGACTAAATATATCACATGTCAGAAATATAGATAAATAATCATGTCAAAAGTATATCAATATCAACATCAAATGTCTCCAGTAGTCCATATGCATCATATAAGAATCAAATCAATAACAGTTCAATATCTCTGATATCTACTAGCATGCTATATCAAAAACTATAATATATCCATAAGTGCAAATCGATAGTATCAAAAACAATAATCAAAAAGGTGTTGAAGGGAAGTGGAAAGAAGAGACATAATTTCCCCAAAAAAATTCCACTTCCCTGGAATTTTTCTCCCACAAACTATGCTAAATATCCTTCTTCACTACCCCTCTTCCTTGTAGTGTTTCACTCCATATTTAATCTTTTCTACCCATCCCTATTAACATTTCCATGACAACACTTATATGCAACTTCTAGTTAAAACTAGGGATGAGATTTGATGGGTGACACCACTCGTCAAACCAAAAATCTGTGGTGTTAAGATATTTTCGATATCCCATCCATCTCTGTTAAATACCTTTTCCTTATTTCTTAATTTAAAAAATAATGTGTTTGTTTTAGCTTTATTTATAAGTGTCGGGTAAGTTTCACGAATTATATGCTCGAAATAAACACATTTTCAGAAAAATATGTTATTATCCTGCCGAAGGAAGGTGTATATAGGCTTCTAAAAACAAGTTTAACTTATTTTTTCCTAACCAATCATAATGATGCATGTGACATTTGATATCATTTTCATATAGTTTTTCAAAATTAAATATTTATTTGATTTTTCCAAAAAACTGATTTGATTTTTCTTATTGGGTGAAAATAAATTATAGCCATCTCAAGAATTTTCTATTAATAAAAACATGAATATTCATATTTTTTATATACTATAGTTGAAAAATTATAATTATGAAATGTTGACACATTACAATATATGTTGTAAGTACAACTCTGAATCAATATCAGTTCATCTCCATCGAAGAAATAAAAATAATAGCAGTAGGCAATAGTTTCCTCTTAGAGATGATTGAAATCACTTCAGATACAAATACAGATCCAGATCAATCAATTTTTATATGGTAAAATGAGGAGATATTACGGTTACATATTTATGTCCATGTGTAGGCCAGATTTAACCCATAATGGTACTTTTTTTTAGGACGGCTCCGTGCAAGAGGCAAGCAGAAGGAGAGTCTTCATCTAGGCCCATAGTCCCTTCACTCTCTCTAATAAGACATAACATGATTTTGCATTTGAGGCATATTGTCTAGATATTGTTGGAGATTCATTCTTGTCGATCCATTCACTAACGTTTATTGACTGGAGTAATGCCTGCTGAGACTCCAAATATACTATGGAAACCCTACCTATAGAGGAAATTACAACCTGTTCAATTTTGGGCTGAGGACATGAATGGTGATGCCTCCTACATTTATAACATCCTTCCCAACATTACTTGAATCTTCTTCTAATGTGCTGCCATCAATAACCCAGGTTGTCTCTTTGGCATGTAAACCGCTAGTTTTCAATGACAATGAGTATCCTTTGGAAAGGATTATAGATTATTCTCCTCCAGTTCCTTCCACTTTGTACCTGAGGAATCCATGTAATTCCTTGGGAAGATCATGATGCATTTGCAGGATTATAGACTTCTTGTCCATAACAATAGCTATATTTGTTTCTACATACTCAAACTTAATCATCCTTATGGTGTATTCCAAAGGAAATATGTAAAAATCATATTCAAACTTATAATCGTGTTCCAACCATCTAATGAAATCAAATCCTCTATACCGGAATGTAGTTGCACTTGGTAATATCATCCATTCGCAGTTGATGAACGACTTGGGAGTTATAGGAAGTATTAGATATTTAGCTTCCCTAAATAACTTTGTGATCACTCCATCCTTGTTGTAATTGATTCCCTCTCTAACATTGATAGCTTGGGAATGATCTTGAACCATTCATGGCTTCTCACCAATCCAAAATAAGTAATTGATTATGTGAGACCCAATGGGGTCATGATGAGTTTGATATATAAACTGGCTGTCAACACCAACTTCTATTACTTTTTCTTCCATTGTTATGCTTATGATGACTGCTTGAGGAAGAGGCACCTGTGCTTTCTCCTTTGCTTCATATTTTTGTCCACCGTCATTGTAAGCCTCATCCACTTCTTTGGGGTATGTTATCCAAAATTGACCCCTCGAGGTAAATTTTGATAACATGCATTAGATTCTTTAATTCCGAGCAAGTATATAGAGGGTCCTAAATAAGGATGAGATAAAGTAGTATATTGGGAAGAGTTGACGTTGTTCCTATGCTTTAAGGGACTTGTCATAAAGGTAATTTTTTGTTTTATATTTTTTATTAAATTATAAAAACTTTCAAATAAATTTTTTTAATTAGTTTTGTATATTATTTATATTGTGAATTCTATTTTGAAGTTATTAACATAACTTTTGGGTATTGGTCACAATTCTACTACATATAGGGATCTATAGAAGGGTGAGATGGAGCAGTGTGTTGGGACACGTCGATATACTTCTTCTATTTTTAGGGATCTATCATGGAGGTATAATTTTTCTATTTATGTTTTAAATTAAAGCATAATAATTTTCAAATTAAATTTTTAATTAGTTACAAGTTTCATAGTTTAATTATTAACATAATTTTTTAGGTATTGACCATATGATTACTACAAATAGTTACATGCATGAGGATGCATAAAATGTGAAATAGCTGCACCAGGAAACTTGAATCAGCTGATGCAAGAATGTGTCTGGGACAACCAGGACATGCAGACCTGTATTTTGCCGAAATAGCCGCATTCAAAGAGAAAAGTCAAAGTTTGACCTCCCAAACTTCAAACGGCCATAACTTTTGACTCCAAGCTTCGATTTTCATAAAATTAGACTTTCTAGAATGAGAATGATATCCTCTACGTTAATAAGGGTAGATATATTTAAATAAAAGAAACATATTTTTCTCTTGTCAATTAATTCTCATTCTGTCAAATGATCAGACATCTTTTTTGCCTGCCATCAATCCAAAATAGCTGCTCGCAAACACAGAAGGCCATAACTTTTGTCATTTGCTCATTGACAAAATCACACAAAATTGGTACTGTTGGAATAATGGAGAGAGAATCGAGTCAACCAACGCAAAAATGAAATAAAACTTCTTTGATTTGATGAGAAATTTATGCTCATTTTTTTGCATAAAACTGCTGTCCAGGTTCATGATAGTGTTTTATTGGGTAGTTGGAAGTGCAATTAAGAGGCATGGTCATCATTCCTTCTTTACTAACAGCACTCGGGACAGTATGGGGAGTATTTTGTAAGTAACATACAATCATTTCAATCCATTTAGTTCCTCTTATAAGTGGTTGAAGGAAATATTTTAGGATTTCCATTTTCCCCTTTCTCTCTCTCTTCTCATTTTCCTATAAATTGGAGTGTTGGGCTCATTGTAAAGGGTCGTTTTGAGTTTTAGTGGTATAGAAAGCTATCTATCAAAATTTCTTTGCATGAAGCCAATTTGTTGCAGAGCCCTTGTATTGGACTCCTTACATGGTGATCCAGGCCCTTATCTTGTAATAGATTGTTATATTCTGTGCATATCATGAAGCACTAAAATACAAGTTTGTCGATGCATCTTCCCCATTACTGTTGTGTTTGTTTGCAATCTTCTTTCCCTTTCAACCTTCATTATCAAGAATATTGTGTCTATTTTTATGATCTTGTAGGGATCCATTATCATTTTGTATGTTTGAGATGTTGTTGTGAATGCATTTTGCTATATTGTGGAGAACTGTTCATCACCCCTTCTAGTGTGCACTTTGCTTCAATATCTCACACATTGGAAGACTACTCTCCCACCCCCTCCTTTTCTGGTGTATCACCACTTTAGTGCAGGATTTCATATTTTATGCATTCTCTCTCTCCTTGGTTCCCTTGGAAAAAGTTAGATTAGGATAGTTAGTTTTAAGCCTACATTACGAGTAGATTGTGGCGGGTAGTTTAGGAGCAAGAACTAGCTTTCTTTGGAGGTCTATCTCAAGTAGCAAGTACCACATCTTGGAGATAGTACCCATGTTATTGCCAATGACACTAAGCTCAAGTATATGCACTTGTGTAAACATAAGGGTGCTGTGATTTGAGTGATAACATGAATACGGGAATTTAAGTTAATTCTAAAGACTTAATAGAAGTGCTAAATGCCCAATTTATATCATAAGGTGGGAATGTGAAGGAAGATAAATTATCTTAATTGAATTCTATGGGATAGAAACTATATAGAAACCATATATATTTTTAGGGTGTCTAATAATCCCCTCTGAATAAAGTGCAAATCAACTTAAGTAATCTATGGGATTTAAAGATAATGGGCACTGTATATATTAGCAGCGGTAAATTTTCAGTGAAATGTTTAACATGTGAGTAACAAGATATGTGTTTTTAAAATATAGAATTATATGTCAAGAGGTAAAACATGTGACGACCCATAAGTTTAAGGACAACATCGGATAGGACCTTTAATTCCCGAATACTTAGGATTAATTAGCATGAGGTTTATTTTTTTTTGAGAACCTGAATTGGATAAGAGCCAACTGTTATTTAGGACACATTTCACAAGTATCATTTGTCAGCATGATTAGGAGGAATAAATCAATTGGTTAAAATAGATGTGTCGTAAAAAAAATAGAAATTTATTTGGAATTTATTTAATGGCAAAATCTTGTAAAGCAAACTGTGCCCCTTTTAGAATGGTTAGGTACAAGCATTTTGAAGTATTTACAAATGAACCAATAATTTTCTACATTTTCATAATTGGTTTAAAATGTCAAATATCACAACAATGCAACACACTATGATAAAAGATGAAAATTTAGCTATGCAAACCAGTACATACCATAATGAAAAGCAAGGTAATCACATTGAATGCTCTGAAAAAATTAGAGTTTATGAAATTCTTAAGAATAGGGTCAAGTCTGATAGAACCTGGAGTATACCTAGAAATCTATCATGTGACAGTCTTATTTAATCAAAATCCGTGTTTGAAATCAATTTTAAACATATTCAAGTATACTCAAAACTGGCGAAGTTTTAACATAGTAGATGAATGAAAATCATAATATAGGCACTTGTTAAGAGATGGAATAGGGGTGAGTTGGTCAAAACAAATTTCAACTCTTCAATCTATGCATTAACATCATTCCAAACTTCCACACAATGAAGAGACAACAAAATGTGCACCTGTGTAGGATTTTTCATCTATTGGAGTTATTGGCAATTTTTTAAATGTTTCATAAAGTTTCATACTAAATTTAGATTTTTTGACCGCTCATTGGTGTAAATTATTGTATATACATCAATTTTTTTCTTTTTGAAATTTGGGACCATTGGAGCACCAACGAGTTTCCCCAGAGAAGACATTCACACACAACTATTTGCCTTGGCAAGAAGAAGGCTAATGGCCGGAATATAATGATTTATTTAAATAAACAAGTACATCACATTACGAAATGCTAGCACATGTTTTCCTAAGAAGATGAATGCCTAAAAAGGGAATGACATAGAGTTTCCTTAGTTCCCTACATCGTTACCATACGGGCCAATAAACTACCTCAAAGTGAAATAGGGTTTAAAGTCAGGTATGAGCACCTACAGGGGGGGCTCAAAATGATTTCAACCCATTTGTGAGAGATTTGAGCTCTTTGTACCTTATTCAGATTCAAATGGTCATTTTAGTATGACAGTAGGAATATTCATCCTTATACTCCATATAAATAAACTTGTGTACCTACACATCCCGGGACATGATAATCAATCAAACACAACCTTGGACAATTAGAAACATGGAGGATTCATTTAGCCATTAAGCTTGCATTTAAAGGGATATTGATAAATCAAGTTGTAGAAGAATAATCAATAATACAAATGCAAGGTCAATATCATATGAATGAGATTTTTTCATAAAATGTCAAATAAAGTAAAAAAATCCTGAAATTTGATAACTCAAAATAGGAAAACTGTGCATTTTCCAAATCCTGAAATCAATAAAGTCTGAAATTTTACCATCATATTGTAATTTTGAGGTTGTAGATATCTTCAAAAGGAGGGATCAAAAAGGGACTATGGAAAAGTCCAAAATTCCGAAGTCTAACAAGTCTACCAAATTATATAGACTTTGCAGGTTACCCCTTAACCCATATTCAAAATTTTCATAGATAAATCCTTGGAGCTAACACCATGACCAACCAAAAACTAGCCACATGGAAATATCCTGAATTAGCTCAAAAGGAAACTCTAACTAAGTTTGAATTTTCAAACCAAATTCACAAGGTTTTCAAGTTTCGGAACTCTCATAGGTACTCAAAATAAAAATGAGGGATCCCGTGAAAAAAAACATCATGAAATCCACATACTCCAAAAGTATGAAATTTCCCAAACTTCTGGCTTGAATCTCATTACTTCGGAGTCCATTGACAGTCCTCGGTGATGAAAAAATGGAAAAAGACATAATTAAATGTTTGAAACATCTGAATTCCGATAGGTCTCAAAATGATGGTTTTCTTGGACCAAGAGGTGTAAGAATCTTAAAAAAGAACTCTCAATAACCCCATGGGTACCAAAATCTCAACTCAATATCTGAAGTTTTGAAATTTCAGAGAACATTTCAGGTTTTGGAATTTCAGACACTCTCATAACTAGAAGTTGGTCCTCAAAAACAAATATGAGTTTATAAATCTCTGATAATGGAAATGTAATGAAATAAAATACCATAATTTTGAGAAGATTTTGGAGGTTGACATGCATAAAAAATTAATAGAAGGGTAAATAAAAAAATAGGACACATAGTAAAAAGTTCTGCAAGAAACAAGAATAACCACTCAAGGTCCTTTCGAGTGGCACATAACTTTTGACTAGGAGCTTCCTAGGACCTATACAGGGTAGAAAGTGAATTTCCATGATGGAAAGCTCTCGGTGTCTGATATATCAACTATAGTTACCAAAAATACTAGATACTATTTCCTAGTACCACTCATTTTTTAAGTGTTGTCAGGATGTCTCAAATAGAAATTGTAACAATTCAATTTTATAGTAATTAAACATATGTTCTTGTGTATTCAAGAAGATTACATGGAGGCATAATAATAATTTGTCACTGGAATGCCATCATTAAATTTGATCAAAATGAGTTCAATTGCCAAATTAAAATTAAAACATCTAACCACAACATAGGATTCTAATTCTTCTCATATTTTTCTCTCATTTAGGGGTGTCCTGGTCATGATCGCCAAGCGAAAAACCTAATAATTTTTAAAAAAATAAATAAATAGAGATAGGGGAGAGGAGCCAGTCATCGTGAAGGGTACTTAATGGTTTATATTGATATGTGTATAAATCAAATTTTGATTTTTTAAAAATACCCTTTTGTAGATTGATATGTCTTCATTTTACGAATTTCATTTTGAATTATAATAACTATTCCATCCCTGTTTTCTAAGACATTTTTCCAACTATATTAAAAATACACATTAAAAATGTTAACCCTACCAATTGCAACTTTATCACCCAATGATTGTTATAAAAAAACTATATTAACATTCAATTTTTCATCATTTCTAATTAATATAAAAACCAATAATAAATAACATAGTTTGAATTAAATCAGCGGTTATCGATTTAATGTCAAATATAGAGCACATTTCACCAAAAAAAAGTTGCCACCACTTTGCATTTATGCCACCAACTATCTAACAGACTGCCAGTTGTTCTGGCCTGACATGCATTTGATGGTAACAGGTGTCTCCATTAATTCCCGACTGTGCATTCAATTTCCCTCATAAACCATTCAGACCTTGCAAGGGAATGTGGAGGTTTTTTTAATTTTTTTGTGGGTTGAACAAAACTGGTGAGCTCGGAGGGTTTCGTGGTGAAAACAACAGATAGAGCTCTGGTGGTTCCATGGTGAAAACAACAGATTGAGGGGAGTGAGATTGCGAGGTGTGTGAAAGCTTTGCTGCGAGATGATGAAATGAAAAGGAGCAACAATGAAGTGAAAGAAATAATAAGGGAAATAGTGGGAAAGGAGGATCACTGTGGAAAATTATTGAAGACTTTGTGGATTTTTTAATGTCACTTTCACTGAGCAAAAAGGATCTGTAAATGTAAATATTTGTACAGTACCTGTAAATGCATAGAACTTGCAGAGGCATGTTATGTTATGCACAGAACTTGCAGTGCCTGTAAATGCTTCTAACCCGTATGGATTTCATTTGCAGGTAATGAAAATAGATTTAAAGTTATGTTATGAAGGAATCAAATGCACAGGAAATTAAATATATGAATTTCATTTGATGTAATGAAACTAGTTAAGCACCTTAGTTATTTAAAATATATGTTAGCTTAATGTCTGTATATTTTAGCTGCTCATTTATTTTCCAGCTGCTCATTTATTTTCTAGCTGCTCATGTCTATATTTTAATGTGTAACAGGCCATTTCTCAAATCAAAACTGGCTAATTTTTTACAGGAGAGTTTGGGTTTGACAGGTGAATTGTGTTTTTGAACACAATAATAATCATGGGGAATTTTTTTCTGCCCTTATTGTATACAATCTAAATATGAGTTTAAAAGATTCATGGATTGGCATCCTCTTAATTTCATTTGCAGGGATATGGATGGTTGAATGTTCTTTGCCACAACTCTGGTGAGGATTCTTCCCTCAGTAAGGTGATGATAGAAACATTTTAGTATGATTTTTGTGCTCAGTTTAGATCCATTCTTATCAACTTTATTATGGTGCTCTTTTTCTTGCCTTCTAATTTCCTTTTCAATCTTTTGTTGTTCCTTTTTTTCCCTTCCTGCAATTTTGTCTTCCTTCTTCTCTTGCATTTGTATTCTTTTTCTTTGCTTCAAGTCTTCAATTTCTTTCTTTCTTTTCTCTTTTTCCATGAGTAGCTCCATATATTGATCAGTAGTGATGAGCTGAGATTCCCTACTCAATATTATTCCATCAGTACAATTTGATCTTGATGACTCCTTCACCCTTTCCATTGGAAGTTTCAAAAATTTAGAAATGGAACTTTGTCCTCTATTTTCCTCAAAAGTTTGATTACAGTTTTCTGCTCTAATCTCTTATTCCTCCAACTCTTCTACACCAATTTGTTCATCATCTATAATGTTGACAAAGTAGTGTACCACATCTGACTCATGAAGTAGTAATGGTTGTGAGGGAATAGATAGAGTTTCTTCTTCAGTGTTGATGTTCAAATTGACAGCAAGATTAAGCGCAGCTTCTTTCATCCAATCAGGATAACTAACCTGGGTAGGCACCATTGGTGACTCATCAAAATGACTTTGTCCATCCTGATTTATTGCTTGTTGGTGAGCATATTCATTTTCATTTTTTTCAATTTGTTCAGCATCACATTCTTTACTTTCTTGTGTCTTCAGTACAATCTCAACATCTTCATTGCACTGCTCATTGTTAGGCACCTCTAAATTATCTCTACTTAGCCTTAGCATGTTTTCTGCTGCATGTGATTCATCTTGAATTGATGTGTCAAAAGTTCTGCTAGGTGTCATGTCCTCATTCAAGGCATTTGGATTAAGAGGCCATATACTTGTCCTCTTGAAACCTGCTTTAATATTTTCAAGTGAAAGAGCCTTTTGAAAATCCCTACTCCCCAATGTAGCTAATTCTGACCTGTTGACATCTATTCCATGTTTTTCAAATAACCACTTGCGTCTCTCCTCTTTGAAGTAAATTTTGAATGGAGCAAAGACAGTAACATCTAATGGCTATAATTTGTGAGAAGTATGTGTAGGGAATGTAAGTAAATCTATCTCCAAACTCCTTGCTTCTTGAATTGTTCCTAGAGACACATGAGAACCGTGACCATCAAAAATCAACAAATTTCTGTTGCTTGGAGACACCCCACTAGGTACACACATTGCAAAATGATGCAACCATTTCATGAATAACTCCTTTGTCATCCATGCATGTGGTTGTGCTGCCATGCAAGCACCAGGCTCACAACCTGCTATATAATTTTGCAATTGCCTCTTACCTTTGAAAAGATAGAAACCAGGGATGCTTTGTCCAACAACATTCACACAACATAAAATGGTAATCCATTCTCTGCTTTTTAGGATTATGTATGGGACACTTCTACTTCCCCTTCTAGCAAGCACTCTCATACCACAATTTCTTCCTGCCTGTAAGCCAGTTTCATCACAATTCCATATTTTTCTTGGCCCATATAGGTTAGCCTTATAAACAGAGGAAAAATTTAGATAGAAAGAATTAACAATAGATGGTCTAAGACTTATTGCTCTGTCTCTATCAAGGTCTTTTGCTGTCCTCAATTTTAAATCTGGGTGTCTTCTTTAAAAACCAGCCCACCATGAGTTTCCAGGGGTACCATCTGTGACTGGGGTGGACCTAGATTCACATATTTGTGCCACATATGCTTTAAGTTGTGATATTTCTAACCCATGAACCATATCAACCATTTCATGACACCACTGCACCAATTCAAGCTCTTCCTCTTTTGTGAGAATTGTTGGGGGGCCTAGTGTTTTCTTGGTGGTTATACCCATTAACCAGGAATTAAGTGTGCTAGTAGGTATACCCCACTTTTTTGCAGCACCATGTGTTGAGGAACCATATTCTTCAACTTCTTTGATGGCATTATTCATGCTAGTCTCATCCCAATCTCCACGTATTTTGATTTTTTTTGTTGATGTACCACCTGTGACTTGGACAGGTGCAGGTTGCAGTTCTGGACCATTGTTGGCATTCCCATCTTTTTCTTGTTCACTTGGTGGAATTAAAACTCCCCTAATTTTAGCACAAGAAGGGTGAACTCTCTTAAGTGATCGTTTTTTCTTCAGGTTAGAAATTAATACCTGCAAAAAAATGAAAAGACAATGTTACTATGAAACTTGAAGAAATATGAAAAGAAAATGTTTGTTCTTATCAATAAGCTATAATAAAGAAATTACAAGCAATGAAAACTATTTACGATATGCTTAACTACTAGCAACATGATATTCATTATCTAGTTTAGTTTCATATACATGCATAAAATAAAAGATCAGCTGTATATGTATATTTTCTATGTGTATATGAAACTTAGACTGAGCTTTTATTCTCTGTTTGTATATGAAACTAATATATATATGTGTGTGTGTGTGTGTATATATATATATATATATATATATATATATATATATATATATATAACCTGCTTCAGAATTTTTTTGCAGTTATAGGGAATTAGAAAATGTAAATCCTCAAACTTATTTTGTGCACATGTGTATATGAAACTAAACTAGATAATGATAATCATCTTGCTGAAAATTACTATTAAAAATCATATTGATGTGTGTATATCTGTCTGAGAGGGGAGTACATAGATAATTTATATACATACAGAGAGTTTTTATTTTTTAATTTAGTTTCATATACATACAGAAAAATGAGTTCAGTATATACAGTTTCATATACAAATAAGAAATAAGCACAAATAGTTTGATATGAATCCAAAATACTGGAAGAAATAAAATATTTCAGTTTTCTAAAAACTTACCAGAACAAAGAGCTGCTGACAATACTGGAAGAGAAAAATATTTCAGTTTTCTAAAAACTTACCAGAACAAAGAGCTGCTCACAATATTGATTCGATGGTGAATATAGCTGGAAAAAAGTGTGAAATGTTATTGTTGGACCATGAAATGAATTTATAGAAAGTTACAAAGAGTTATTGGTGCTTGATCCATGTGCTTGTTTGTGGTTGGTTGAAATTGGAAGTGTGGATTGAGATTCATGAGATGTTCAATCTAATGGCTACGGTTGATTTTTCAGCTGCATATATTTATTGAATTCCACCTTTTCATAAATGCATAATATTTCTTGAGCCTTACAGTTTGTATTTTTTTCAGGTTATTCATTAATGCTTGTAGATGGGATGGAAAGTGGAGGGAAAGTGGACTATATTGTTTGAAAATATTTTATTTAATAGTGTATTGGACTTGAGTTTTGAATGAAAGTGTATTTGCTCATAAATGACATGACCTTTTTAAATTTGAATGTAGGTTTAAACTTACAAAAATGTTGGTGGTAATGAAAAATATGTACACTTTTATTTTAATCTGTAAACTGAATTTATTGATTTATATACATTTTAGATATATACATTTATTAATGCTTACATCATTTAGTGTCTATTTTATATCAAATGTGTTCTTAGAGTAATAAAATGTACCCCTAACATTGTTTAATATTTAATTGCAAAAAAAGGTCATTTTATGTTTAGTTATTAGATTTTCTTTATGCAACCTTTGGTATTTGAATATTCCAAAACTAAATGTAAAAATAACTGAACTTGTCACAGTCATTGGCTAACACACAATGACTGGCTCCTCTCCCCTAGACTGATAATTTTACATTGTGTAAAATACGGTTAAAATAGACAAAAACATCCAAAACAAATGTCAAATATGAGCTCTCTTAAAACCATTTCTTTCATTTAATTTTTTTTTTTCTCCGGGAAAATATTGCATATCAAAAATTCATTTTAACAAATAAATCAATGAGTGTGCATCTTATCCGAGAGGACTTTGTACTATATTTACATTACGAGGCGAATAGAAGTCGGCGTGCTCATACGAACCGCCCTTTTCACTTTATTGCGCATGTTAATTGTCGACACGTTTTATAATGTGTTACACGTACGTCCTGCTTTGTTTGCCATATAAAAATATAAGACATCCATTTCTCATCCATCCGGGGTACGAGCAAAACACAGGTATACACGTGCCAACACTTTTCATTGCACAAAAAAAACTCAGGTCCCGCTTCTATATATAATTACCACCGTTTGTTCAAAATATTGTAGCTTTTTGTTTGAGGTAACCTGCGTTTTCTCTCTGCTACTCTTCTGTTATAGGTTTTCGGAAGTGGGCGAAATGAGCAATTCCAATGAAAAATTGCTTATAACTCGTTATATTGAATCGGCGAGGAGTTTTTGCAAACGCAAAGGCAGGGGTTCGAAACTGTGTCTGTATAACTTGTTTCATCGTTTCATTTCTTGTATTAGTAATACTGGGGAAAAGAAGTGGTGTTCTCGTTCATTGAAATCAGGGAAGGCGGTGATCGCGTGGCGGTGCATCTGCCCAGCTCAGCGCAACTTCAAAGTAATTACACGAAATCAGTTTCATCGCCTTCCTCACATTTAGCGCTGCTGCAGCTGTTTCCTCTGTCTGATTTAACCATGTGTTGTCGTTTCCTCTGTACTTTCAGATAATCAGAGGTTTCTTTATATGAGGATTTTAGAGTTGTAGAATGAACTAATATTATTAATATGGCTCAGCAAAACATTGGTTTTTATTTCCTAATGTTTTCGGATGATTTTGTCTACGTTAGATAGGATCTGTGTTTCTTCCAATTATTTATTTATTTTTATATTCATATATCTCGATGTTCATAATGATTTCTTGATTTTTCATAATGCAACTATAATTTAATATCTGTCAATGCCCTTGAATTTTAGATGTCCATATAAGCAACAAGCTGGCTGGTTGTATTGTTTAAAAAATTGGGATCATGGGTTATAATAAGAATTCGGAGAAGTAATGTTTTTTTTTTTTAAGATTCTCAAATTCAAATAAAAACAAATGGAGCCGACGATCGTGAACTCAAAAAGGGGCTGTCATAATTAAATTATGTAGAAAATATATTTTTAAGAGATTTAAATTATGTACTTTTGAATACATAGAAAATTAATATGAGCCATTGGTTGTGAATAAAATCATCTTTTTGAAACAATGCGTGTGTCGTTATTTTATTGGTTGATTTATAGAGGTGACTTGTATTATTGGCTACTTTTTTGAAAATTTTAAGTGTGAAAACGATAAATGTTGACTTCATTGACAACTAGTGGTGCTATATTTAACATACCCACTAGAGTCATTGGCTCCTTTCCTCTAAAGAGATACAAAGGAAGACGATATAAAAGGAAAAGTGACTCCCAAAAAGTCATTAAAAGAAAGGGAATGTGACTCAAACGTCATGCAATTGAAAAGCCACAAACAATATTATTAGCTTTTCGAGATCCACACTATTTTAAAGGGGATTTTCTTTGAGTAAATATCAAAGGGTTAACTTTCAAATTTCATCTTTACACTATGCTCAAAATTTATATATAAGAGACCATGTTCACCATGTTAAAGAATTTATGTAATAACAAATTTAACATGAATTATGTCATTTGACACATCCGATGTTCATTTACAATCTAAATTTATATTGGTAAAAAGTGGTTCACAAATTCACCCCTAATCTTCCTAAGGATAATTGAAGTGTTGTTTTTGAATATTAAATCATACTTGTTGGAGATGAAATAGAACAAAAAGATATACTGGAAGTTGTATGTTTCAATTTCAACTAGCCTTAAAAACTTACATGAGAAATATTTTAGAATCTCAAAATGTAAGTAGATCAGACATCAGAAACATGGACATATTTGGTGCACATAAAGGTTTCCCCTTGCTTTATCATTCAACCTCAGCCATAACTCTCCCAAATTAAAAATGAACAAAAATATTTGTTAATGAAGATTTAATATAGGAAAATAAAAAAAAGCTCACATAGAAACTAACGTGAAAAATATTTGAGAAACTTTTAGAGTAGGTAGAGACAATGCAAACAAGAACCTTTTTGTGCACATACATGTTTCCTCCCTTATATTATCATATTGTAAACTCCTTAATAACTCTCTCAAACTAAAAATGAAAAAATATTTGTTGATGAAGAACTAATATTAGAAGACTACAAAGAGCTCACATAGAAGAATATCGAAAAATTAAAGATGTAATATATAGCCAATTTTTGGTTTAAAGTTAAGTTTAAGATGGTTTTAAAGTTAGATATACATCACTTTTGAAATGAAATATGATGCTTAACACTTTATTTTACAATTTTTTAGAATTTTAATTTATGTCACCTTCAAGATGCTTCAAGGTGTCTATTATAAAGTAGTTTTTAGTGACACTTAAGACATATTTACATCATTCATATGAATTGGTGACATATTTAAGACATTTATAAAATATATTGATGTGTCAAAAATGTGTCTAATTTAAAGTGTTATAAAGGTGGCCCAAATATTTATAAAATGTTATTTAATTTTGATACTGATATTTCATAAAGGTAACACATGTTTGATCGAAATTTTATAAAACTGAATGGTTTTTATATTTTTCTTGCAGAACGCAACAAATATGGAATTCTAAAATGGAATGTCACTTTCTAGGATATACTCACAATAATTTTACCAACATCAAAGAAGGAGATGTCATCACAAGGTTTCCACCATTGCAAGTTGATCAGTTGTGGTTCTACCATTCTAATTTATGGATGACAAAATATATTAAATAACACTATACATGTACAAATCTTGAAATATATCTTATAATTTAAATGCCAATAGCATGGACGACCAATATCAATGTCAATATCACATTATTATGTGAAGAGGTCTAGATGAATGAGGTGATTAAAATTCTACTCACTGCACACAACCCCCTATAAACTCTTTTACATATCTTCAACTATTACATATTTACATTTTAAAGAAATTTTAGTCGATACAAGGTTTTTGACCTATTAAATTATTAAACATCCTCTCTTAAAAGTAACCGTTGTATCCTCTCAAGGAATTTGATTATTTTATTACATGAAGTTTTTACAAATATAACACTATCAAATTTTTCTTTGGGAGTGCCCAAGATTCACAATGTGGGTGTTAGTAATATTTCCCAACGCTTGAATCTTATGTACATACACCTTTGATCACTTATACCCATATTCCATGCACCTCACCACCTCTCCCACATCAAGAATTTTTGTACTTCTCTATCCACACCAATAGTTCATTGTGCAAGTCATTAAAATATTAGATGGAAATATAAATACCTATGCAACCATGAATTCAAATAAAAATTATCAACTCACATTTATCATGATGCCACACACGCATGACATGGAAAATTCCTAAAAGGGATGTGAAATATTTCATTGCAATGATTAAAAAATATAAAAAAAATGAGTTTTTCTTAAATACCTCAGAAAATTTAATGAAACATGCAAAAAAAAAATGAGCACTCATAGAATAAAGCCACAATTCACACATACCCTTTGTACATTAAAGAAAAATTGAAAACATTTTAATATATGCAAAAAAAACCAATCATCTTAACATCATATCTAAAAAAAGAGATTTTGAATAATGTGTGGACATCTAACATAATAGAAAGGGAATCTTCTTGAAAATGTTATATATATTTTTCAGGTTCCCACTACCTTGTACCTATGCCACGATGTAGCATTTTTGCTTCCATTCCATTTAAAATTTATTCCTTTGATTCAAATATAATATCAAATCTACAAACTCTATCAACATATGCTTAAGCAATTAATATGTATTTTAACCCCATATTATTTTGTCCCATATATGTGCTTTGTGTAGAATGGACTTTTATGAGTATCATATCCATGGTGTAATGCCCGCTGGGCATTGGCTCCTTTTCTACCTGCCCTCCACCAGCTATCTCCATTTTTTTTCAACATACTAACTGTCACAACCTACCGTAATTTATAACCCTGTCACCTCATTTTGACCTGCTCCTCCTTGGCGTGTACTGAACAGTGGATTCATTAATGGTGAAATGAAGTTCTGTTGCCCTGATGTTGTGTGGGTGGGTGTGGATTCTCAAAATCGTGTTGTGCAGGCGGTTTCAGTGGAGCGTTGAACTAAAATCCTTCTAGGAGAGTTCCGTGAGGAAGAAACTGGCTTTATGCAGCAGCTACAGGGTCGAGAAGTGAACTTATCTCAGAAAATCAGTGGCCTCCCGAGGGAGAAAGTGCGACAGCTACTGCAGGGTGAGCCAGGGAGCCGTTGGCGTTGATCCTGCTGTTCTGGTTGCACGCGACCACAGTCGTGATCAGTTGTTGCAAAATCTTGCAGCTGTAGTAGAAGAACGAGATAAAGTTTTGTTGAGCTGTCTTGCCTTTTCATTGTGGAAAGTTGCTTTGTCCAGGTGATGAATTTAACATGGAAGAAGCTCGATCAAATATTGAGGCTTGTTTTGCAAGTGAGGCTGAGATTACATTCATGACTGTTCCTAGTTCTGGTCGGAAGTTATTCTAGCGCTTGGCCCAAGGGTTGATATGGTGGTTTGATACGAAGATACAGAAAAAAAAAATGGAGGCGTTAACTTTGCTATTCTTTCTTCACAAGCTACTTCCGTGACATTATGCCTTTTACCCTTTCTGTTCTGCTGAAGGGTAAGGTAACAAAACATATTTCTCTCTATCTGCTACTGAATAAAACAGGAGATGTATGGCACACATTTCTTCCTGGAAAGTTTGATGATATGTTGTATGATTATCAAGTTGATGGACAATATTGTCCTGAAGAAGGCCACCGCTATGATCCTTCGTGCATTTTGGTGGATCCTTATGCTAGGGCAGTCATAAGTAGAGTAGAATATGGGGTTTTGGGTCCTGGAGGAAACTGTTGGCCTCAAATGGCTGGTATGGTCCCTATTTCTGATGATGAGAGAGTGAAGAATAGTGTGGGAGCCGAACAATGGAGCAGATTGGTTATGGAGCAGGACACTAATCGTCTCACTCTCGCCTACTTCGCCATTTCAGGCCTCGACATCCTCAATGCCTCGATCAGGTGGAGACTGGTTCCTCGTGGAGGAGGGGTGTGGAAACCAGCTAGTGTAGCAGGTGTGTGTTGAATGGTGCAGCGGTGTGTGAAATGCACATCTGTTGCTATGTTGTTTTCTGTTAAGTGTCGAATGCACCCTCAAATTCGAGATTCTCGTACAAGATATTTTTATCAAAATCGATTAAGTGACTGTGTGACTATTACCAGGAGACCTGATGAAATTTATTTACAAAGATTCTCTTTTGAGATCTTCTTGCTATTCGATGTAACTCATGGAAGAGAACCTCATAGAGGCGGACCTGTTTCATATCAGAATATTCATGAAGCACTGTTTGCCTTGCAAGAAAAATTTCAGGAGATCTATGCAACGTTGGAGAAAATGTATTGAGAGATGAAGGTAGCAGGATAATTGTCAGATTCAGAACTTGTGCGAATGCTACATTGGTGAAGGTTAATAGTGCCAATAAGCATGGCATTCTTTTGGAAGTTGTACAAGTGCTAACCGATTTGGATCTCACTATTTCTAAGGCATACATATCTTCTGACGGTGGAAAGTTTATGGATGTATTCCATGTAACAGAAAGCGATTGTTAGGCCAGGTTTACTCTTTGAAGTTTTTGCTGTTCTTACAGACCTTGAATGCAATGTCGTTGGGGCTGAAGTCTGGACCCATAACACAAGGGTTGCACCGAGTGTTTGATGTTGTCCTCAATCTAATGAAGGAAAAGGTTTATCGATCATCACGGTAGATGCCTACCAGAGCCAGGAGCGTGATGTAATCAGTATATTTTGTGTCCAAGCTTCAAATGACGGGGTTGGCTTTGTAGATGATTTTCGCCGCATGAATGTGGCACTGGCACGAGCTCACAAAGCAGCTGCCTTGAAGCAATCTAGTGGCTGGTCAGCCTTAATTAAGGATGCTAAGTCTAGGGACTATTTTATGGATATGGAGTCAGTACCAAGAGATTGTTTTTGGTTATAAAGCCATCTTCTTTTGCTTTGTCTCAAACTAGGGCTGCTCCTAATATGAGAACACCAAGGTTAGGAGGTCCAAATTAGAAACAATTAGATGCATATGGAGATGGTGGAGGTGTTTGGATGAATGACGAAGGATTAAGTTCAATTGCCAAAAAGGGGCCTACAGAAGTTCTAGGGCTGATCTTGGAGCGGTGTTGGGAGAATGATGGCAAGTATTTTAGACCACCCACCCTGGCTGTGAACTCCTACCTGTGCCAACATGAAGATGTTCGATGTTTGGGCGCCCAACAAGCTTGAAGAAAATGGATTTAGGCTTCGGTTGCTGTTGCAGGCCCCGTCCATCTTGTTATCGACTGCGGGAGCTTAATCAGGCACGATATTCTCTATACCATTAATTCTTATGCTGTTATTTAATTGAATCACTAAATAACTCTACTCTTCATATTAATGTCTCGTGTGATGGTATACTGTTTGGTTTCCACTTTCCTGGCTCATTTGTATTTGTTTTGGCGTTAGAAATGATTGCGTTGGTTGAAGCCTTTATATTGTTTTTTGGGATTTAATAAATATTATTTGGGTGAGCTTTGCTCTTAAGACTAATAAAACAAAAGAGGCAGGGGTCTTGTAATGAAAATTCTCGAGTTCTATGTGTTGGTCTCACGATTTGAATGTTTTACCAAACATTGTCGTTGGACTCAACTTTATAGTTCCTGTTATGTTCTTATTCTTGTTTCGGTTTGAGATCCGTAGTTCTGGTCTATGTTGGGTATTTGCAAATTGGTGATTGAGTACTACGAGTGCATCGTGTATAGGTGAATGATGCTATTCTTGTCTCTATCCTTTTTCTTTCAGTGTTTTTAGGTTCTAGTAACCCTTCCCGGTTGGCTTGGTGTGTGCTTAGCTTGACTGACTTTTGAATTGAGCCAAGTTGTTATTTATTTTCAACTGGGTTAGTTGTTTTTGTTATTTTGTTTTGAATCGCTCGAAGAAATACTTTTATTCTTCGAGTGTCATGTTTGATTTTCTTAATTGATATCAATTCATGTTCACCGTTTGGAGATTGTTGTCTTTAGAATCACCTTCTCTCCCCTGGTGACTGTTGTATGTTTTGAGGAATGTAGCTGAACCTATGGAATGTTTTCTTTTTACGATACTCACATTTCTTTTGGATAGCTTAAAATGTCAAAGGAAATACTCTTTCTTACCTTGATTTTGTTTCACACATGTTGGAGGATACGAGAGCTACTTGATCATTAGTGAGGAAGTTTTCAAATCTTAAAATTGGGAAGTTGGTTTTATGCGTAAGAAATTACTCTACTTTTTGCTCTGTAAAGATGCTTAAATTTCATTCTCCTGTGACTTAGAGTTTGGTGTGTTTGGAAACTCATTGGTTGACTGGTTTTTGTGATGATCATTGGGATACGACATCCTTGTTGTCATTGTAGTAGAATGGTTATGTGTTGACCAAAAAGGTTAAAGTTGACTTGTTGTTGACGATAGATCCTTTGGAAGCTATGTATCCTGTTTTGTGTTCTTGTGAATGATTGAGTAACCCTCCTGTAAGATTTATAATGGTTATGTTTGGTCTTGTCAAAGTTTTTCCTTTTTCTTAAGACATTCTCTTGATTAGAAGAAAGTTTAATAGAAGGATTGTTAGGATAGGACGTGGGCCATACGGGGTCATTTGTGCGTCTCATCCCTTTTCTTTCCAATTTATTTATTCTGTGCTGACATAAAATTAACTGTTATAGGCACATCATCTTAATATTAATAAGTCATGTTGGTTTAGATGTTCTCATGTCGATTGATTGTTTGGGATCTTCCAATGACATAGTGAGTCCTTGGCTTGGTGAACTAACTTAAACAAATAGGGACATATCACGTTTGAAATTAATTCTCTTCTTGTAATTGTTTTTGTTTCGAAATGTTATCTTGTTAAAATGATGGTCATTATTGTGATATGAGTGAAATTCACTATGATGTTTATTAACTGCTCCTATGAGAAAATGATAATTTGGGAACGATCTTGAACCATTCGTGGCTTCTCACCAATCCAAAAGAAGTAATTGATTATGTGAGATCCAATGGGGTCATGATGAGTTTGATATATAAACTGGCTGTCAACACCAACTTCTATTACTTTTTCTTCCATTTTTATGCTTATGATGACTACTCGAGGAAGAGGCACTAGTGCTTTCTCCTCTGCTTCGTATTTTTGTCCGCTGTCATTGTAAGCCTCATCCACTTCTTTGGGGTCTGTTATCCAAAATTCACCCCTCGAGGTAAATTTTGATAACATGCATCAGGTTCTTCAGTCCTAAGGAAGTAGATTGATTCAATGCCCAAAATCATGTTTTTGGGGCCCCTTTGGCTTCTCTCTAACTCTCCCATCCAAGGAAAAATCCCAACGAGTTAGAAAAAATTAAAAAAATGCAAAAAATGAAGTCGCAGGCTTGTTTTAATGCATTGCTGGTCTGAAGGTTATGCGTCGTACTAGTGCAGGTCATACCAAGGTTCGTCGTACCAAGTTTGGAGCCAAAATACAAAGGAATCGACAAATTCAGAACTTTTTGTCCTAGGTGGTCTGCGGGAAAATTGGGACATCGGGACGTGCAAAGCCGAGATGGCCGCAGGTAGTCAAAAATTGACAAAAGTGGAAGTTTTTGTTCCATGCGGTCTGGGAAAGCCGGGAAAATAATACACGTGGAACGTGAATCGACCGATTTTCTGCAAGTCATTCTATTGCGGGTGGTGTGGAGATTTCTGTCCGGGATAGTCAGAATAAAAGTACGTGTGGGACTCGTAAAGGAAAAATTGCTGCAAAAGGAAGCCCAAATTGGGTGATGCAGATAAAAGTGTCTAGGATAGCCGAGACACATGAATCTGATTTTTCCACAATACCCGCAATTCAAAGGAAAAGTCAAAGTTTGACCTCCCAAACTTCAAACGGACATAAAACACCTGGTAGACACAAAATAGCTACTCGCACTTAGAAGGCCATAACTTTTGCATTTCTCAACGAAATCACAAAACATCGGTACCGTTGGAATCGTGGATTTGAGTCTGACATACAAAAATCAAGAAATTCTAGATTTGATGAGAAATCAATGGGGATTTTTCATAAAATGTGGTTGGGTTCATGATAGTGTTTTATTTGGTAGTTGGGAGTGCAATTAAGAGGCATGGTCATCATTCTTTCTCCGCTGCAGCACCCGTGACAGTATGGGGAATATTTTACAAATAACATATAATAATTTCACTCCATTTAGTGCCTCTTATAAGTGGTTGAAGGACAAATTTCTGGATTTCCACTTTCCCCTTCTCTCTTTCTTCTCATTTTCCTATAAATTGGAGTGTTGGGCTCATTGTAGGGGAGATTTTTTAGTGGTAGCAAAGCTCTGCCAAAATTTCTTTGTGAAGCCAATGTGCTACAGGCCCTTGTAGTGGACTTCTTGCATGGTGATCCAGGCCCTTATCTTGTAATAGATTGAATTGTGCATATCATAAAGCAATAAAACAAAAGTTTGTGGATGCATCTTCCCCTTCTGTGTTTACTCTTCTTGACCTTTCAACCTTCATTACAAGAATATTGTCTCTATTTTTATGCTAAAGCGGGGATCTATTATCATTGTGTATGTTTGAGATGTTGCTTTGAATGCATTTTGCTAGATTGTGGAGAACTGTTATCACCCCTTCTAGTATGCATTTTACTTCTATTATTCACACATTGGAAGACTACTCTCACACCCCTCCTTTTCTAGTGTATCACCGCTTTAGTGTAGGCTTTCATTTTCATGCATTCTCTCCCCTTGGTCGCTTAGAAAGTTAGATTAGGAAAGATAGTCTTACCTATATTAGAGTAGATTGTGGCAGGTAGTTTAGGAGTAAGAACTAGCTTTCTCTGGAGGTCTATCTCAAGTAGCAAGTCCCATAACTTGGAGATAGTACCCATGTTATCCAATCACATTGTGAGCTCAAGTATATGCACTTGTGTAAACATAGAGGTGCTGTGATTCGTTGATAACAGGGTCTTAAGTGTTTTTTCTGAAATTATGAGCCAAGGCTCCAATCCCAATTCCCAAGATTCCTAAAGTCACGCCAATTCCACTCAAATCCATGGCCATAATTTTTTCCCCTACCAGTCCTGCGCCGAGGCCAACACCTTGTGCTACAATGCTTGCCAAGTCAAAATCCAACTGAGTGTCATAAATGGTCTTGTCAACATTGTTCTGAGCTAATAACAGCTGGTAAACACTGTAGTCCACATTGACAATGCCGAGGAAAAGTGCAACTCCTTCCATGGCCATAAATTTGAAAACGTTGCAGAATGTGGAAAATGAAACCTGTCCTGCTAGTATCTCACCTTTCAGCACAGTATTTGGACTATCTAACATGCCCGTATGAACTATTTGGACTATGTTCACTAGGTAAGAGTGCACTTGATTGGCCATAGAAAGATCAACATTTATTGATTGGCCACAGTTGAACTAATCTATAATCACATACACTGCAAACAATACATTCAGTCCATTGATGGTATCGCCTCTAGTAGTGCATGAGATCTGAAATTCCTATTTTCAAAGGTGAATTCCTTGTGGATGGTCATCCTAATATACATATATTACAACATTATCATACTAAACCACATTGTTCACATGAAAGCCATGGAAGAAATGGTATGTATCATCGTTCAGCCTGGTGACAACTATGGAGTAACTAAAGAGTTCATATGTGAACAAAAATGTTCCCTCCCAAACACCTCTGCTCGGAATGTTGAGAAATACGACATCATTTTTTGTGTTCATCTTGTACCCAAGGATGTAGTTGGATATGGTGTTCTATGATTCTCTATCAGAAATATAAGATCACATGAATTATGTGTGACTGGAACCAATTTTATAAGCTGCTCTTTTCTCACTATGTTTCGGTAAAGGTTAAAGCCCATACGGTTAACCTTTACCTATTCTTTTCTCACATTGTGTTTCTTCTTCTTCTTCTCTAATACCAGTAAGAAAAAATAGGCATATAATTGAGGGGAAAACCCAGTGCCAAAATCACAAATGGTTTTCTGTTTCTGGAAACATCAATCCTCCGTGTAATTTTTGCTGGAATTTAAACCCTTCCCAACCGAATCATATGGACATTTGTGCAATGAGATCTTCAAGGCTACTTCAATGGTAACATTTTCCTCCTGCTTAGGCAGGATCAACCATTCTTGGCTTTGTTTAAATATCTATGCAATGTTACACTTATATTTATATTGAATGTGTTCATATTAACAATGATGGTTTTTTCAGGTTCGAACGTTGGAAGAGAGCATAGTTCGACGATGAGAAAATCAAACCCTAGCCTGTGCCCTAGCTGACCTATGTCTGTTACCAGTGACAGTCTGCACATTGGAGGGGATGGGGATGGAGGTAGTGGTGCAAGACAAGAGAAGGTTACTGAAACAGGGAGGCAGGGGACACTTGTTTAAAGTGGCAACAGTTATCAAAACTTGGGCAGTGACTCTGCTGCTTCAATGGCTAATAAATCCTTCCTGGCTGCCGTTGTTGGTTATCCGCGACAAAACACATCAACCCTCGGGTCACCATACATCATGGAAAAAGTAGAGGTTACTCCTGTGATTACAATTTCATGTTCAGAGGTAATTGAATCTATCTCTGCCCTCCAAGATTCTACCCTTACATGTCACTTTAATGGTTTTTGGCCCTAATATGAAGATCTACATAACTGGATCCTTTCTACTTGAACTAGTGACTGTGAGATTCAATTATGCACATTTTTTTTTAATTTTTCACTTCCTCTCTCCTACAAAGTGTCAATGGATTTTCAATGAGGGTCCTTGGTTTTGGGGTAGGACTGGTCTTTTTTTTATTCCCTAGTTTTTAGATTTTGATCCTTATACTATGGTAGTTTCAAAAATGTCAGTTTGGGTTTGCCTCCCCCATCTTCCTCTCCCCTTTTGGAACTTTGCGTTTTTGTTGTTATTAGTGACTCTCTAGGTCGTTTCATCAAGATGGATGATGAGTGGTCAAGAAATGGTTGTTCACTTATGCTCGTCTATGCGTTGAGGTGGATTTTAGCATAAGGCGTTCGGACAAGTTGGAATTAATTCATGATGACTTCAAGTGGATTCAAACTCTTGATTATGAGAACGCAACCTTTTGTTGTCGGTTTTACCATCACACTAGGCACCCTGAGGAGGCTTGCCCGCTGTCACTCAATCGGAATAAACAGGAGAAGAACAAAAGGGTTTCTCAGCGGCCTAAAGGGTGGCAGCCATTTTTAGCGCCAAAACCCAGAGATCATCTAGAAGATATGATGGTCGAAATTCCCTTGCTGGCGGTGGTGCCAAGCAGAACCATGTATCTGAGTCTTCTGACTCTGACCCCAATTAGGATAGCTCGCGCCTTGATCCTCTGCTCGAATTGGCACCCCAACAGGCATCGTAGACTGTTGTCGCGCGATCTAAGGAGAAGATGGCGTACTTTGAGCCTCTTGTTTCTCGTTCTACGTTATAGCAGGGTAACTTTGTTTTTGGTCTTCCTTGGATGCCCATGTAATTGTTGCTTTGTTGTTTTGCTAGGTTTGGCCTAGTGTGCTTGTGGGTTTGGTGCGTGCTCTCATACCACCCGCTTTTTTTGTTGACATAATCTTGTATCATTTTGCATTTAATATAATATAAGATCTTTTTTATCAATTTTAAAAAAAATAAAAAAAATTGAGATAGACTGATAATTTTACATTGTGTAAAATACGGTTAAAATAGACAAAAACTTCCAAAACAAATGTCAAATATGAACTCTCTTAAAACCATTTCTTTCATTTAATTTTTTTTTCTCCGGGAAAATATTGCATATCAAAAATTCATTTTAACAAATAAATCAATGAGTGTGCATCTTATCCGAGAGGACTTTGTACTATATTTACATTACGAGGCGAATAGAAGTCGGCGTGCTCATACGAACCGACCTTTTCACTTTATTGCGCATGTTAATTGTCGACACGTTTTATAATGTGTTACACGTACGTCCTGCTTTGTTTGCCATATAAAAATAAGACATCCATTTCTCATGCATCCGGTGTACGAGCAAAACACAGGTATACACGTGCCAACACTTTTCTCTGCACAAAAAAAACTGGGCACAACCAGGTCCCGCTTGTATATATAATTACCACCGTTTGTTCAAAATATTGTAGCTTTTTGTTTGAGGTAACCTGCGTTTTCTCTCTGCTGCTCTTCTGTTATAGGTTTTTCGGCAGTGGACGAAATGAGCAATTCCAATGAAAAATTGCTTATAACTCGTTATATTGAGTCGGCGAGGAGTTTTTGTAAAAGCAAAGGCAGGGGTTCGAAACTCTGTCTGTATAACTTGTTTCATCGTTTCATTTCTTGTATTAGTAATACTGGGGAAAAGAAGTGGTGTTCTCGTTCATTGAAATCAGGGAAGGCGGTGATCGCGTGGCGGTGCATCTGCCCAGCTCAGCGCAACTTCAAAGTAATTACACGAAATCAGTTTCATCGCCTTCCTCACATTTAGCGCTGCTGCAGCTGTTTCCTCTGTCTGATTTAATCATGTGTTGTCGTTTCCTCTGTATTTTCAGATAATCAGAGGTTTCTTTATAGTTCAATATGAGGATTTTAGAGTTGTAGAAAGAACTAATATTATTAATATGGCTCAGCAAAACATTGGTTTTTATTTCCTTATGTTTTCGGATGATTTTGTCTACGTTAGATAGGATCTGTGTTTCTTCCAATTATTTATTTATTTTTATATTCATATATCTCGATGTTCATAATGATTTCTTGATTCTTCATAATGCAACTATAATTTAATATTTGTCAATGCCCTTGAATTTTAAATGTCCATATAAGCAACAAGCTGGCTGGTTGTATTGTTTAAAAGATTGGGATCATGGGTTATAATAAGAATTCGGAGAAGTAAAGGTTTTTTTTTTTTTAAGATTCTCAAATTCAAATAAAAACAAACATGTGATAGGGGAATGGAGCCGACGATCGTGAACTCAAAAAGGGGCTGTCATAATTAAGTCATGTAGAAAATATATTTTTAAGAGATTTAAATTACTCAAAAAGGGGTTGTCATAATTAAATTATGTAGAAAATATATTTTCAAGAGATTTAAATTATGTACTTTTGAATACATAGAAAATTAATATGAGCCATTAGTTGTGGATAAAATCATCTTTTTGAAACAGTGCATGTCGTTATTTTATTGGTTGATTTATGGAGGTGACTTGTATTATTGGCTACTTTTTTGAAAAATTTAAGTGTGAAAACAATGAATGTTGACTTCAATTTTGACAACTATTGGTACTATATTTAACATACCCACTCAGAGTCATTGGCTCCTTTCCCCTAAAGAGATTAAAGATGGAAGGCGAGATAAAAGGAAAAGTGACTCCCAAAAAGTCATTAAAAGAAAGGGAATGTGACTCAAATGTCATGCAATTGAAAAGCCACAAACAATATTATTAGCTTTTGGAGATCCACACTATTCTAAAGGGGATTTTCTTTGAGTAAATATCAAAGGGTTAACTTTGAAATTTCATCTTTACACTATGCTCAAAATTTATATATAAGAGACCATGTTCACCATGTTAAAGAATTTATGTAATAACAAATTTAACATGAATTATGTCATTTGACACATTCGATGTTCATTTACAATCTAAATTTATATTGGTAAAAAGTGGTTCACAAATTCACCCCTAATCTTCCTAAGGATAATTGAAGTGTCATTTTTGAATATTAAATCATACTTGTTGGAGATGAAATAGAACAAGAAGATATACTTGAAGTTGTATGTTTCAATTTCAACTAGCCTTAAAAATTTACATGAGAAATATTTTAGAATTTCAAAATGTATGTAGATCAGACATCAGAAACATGGACATATTTGGTGCACATAAAGGTTTCCCCTTGATTTATCATTCAACCTCAGCCATAACTCTCCCAAATTAAAAATGAACAAAAATATTCGTTAATGAAGATTTAATATAGGAAAATAAAAAAAAGCTCACTTAGAAACTAACGTGAAAAATATTTGAGAAGCTTTTAGAGTAGGTAGAGACAATGCAAACAAGAACCTTTTTGTGCACATACATGTTTCCTCCCTTATATTATCATATTGTAAACTCCATAATAACTCTCTCAAACTAAAAATGAAAAAATATTTTTTGATGAAAAACTAATATTAGAAGATTACAAAGAGCTCACATATAAGAATATTGAAAAATTAAAGATGTAATATATAGCCAATTTTTGGTTTAAAGTTAAGTTTAAGATGGTTTTAAAGTTAGATATACATCACTTTTGAAATGAAATATGATGCTTAACACTTTATTTTACAATTTTTTACAATTTTAATTTATGTCACCTTCAAGATGCTTCAAGGTGTCTATTATAAAGTAGTTTTTAGTGACACTTAAGACATATTTACATCGTTCATATGAATTGGTTACATATTTAAGACATTTATAAAATATATTGATGTGTCAAAAATGTGTCTAATTTAAAGTGTTATAAAGATGGCCCAAATATTTATTAAATGTTATTTAATTTTGATACTGATATTTCATAAAGGTAACACATGTTTGATCAAAATTTTATAAAACTGAATGGTTTTTATATTTTTCTTGCAGAACGCAACAAATATGGAATTCTAAAATGGAATGTCACTTTCTAGGATATACTCACAATAATTTTATCGACATCAAAGAAGGAGATGTCATCACAAGGTTTCCACCATTGCAAGTTGATCGGTTGTGGTTCTACCATTCTAATTTATGGATGACAAAATATACTAAATAACACTATACATGTACAAATTTTGAAATATATCTTATAATTTAAATGCCAATAGCATGGACAACCAATATCAATGTAAATATCACATTATTATGTGAAGAGGTCTAGATGAACAAGGTGATTAAAATTCTACTCACTGCACACAATCCCCTATAAACTCTTTTACATATCTTCAACTATTACATATTTACATTTTAAGGAAATTTTAGTTGATACAAGGTTTTTGACCTATTAAATTATTAAACATCCTCTCTTAAAAGTAACCGTTGTATCCTCTCAAGGAATTTGATTATTTTATTACATGGAGTTTTTACAAATATAACACTATCAATTTTTTCTTTGGGAGTGCCCAAGATTCACAATGTGGGTGTTAGTAATATTTCCCAACGCTTGAATCTTATGTACATACACCTTTGATCGCTTATACCCATATTCCATGCACCTCACCACCTCTCCCACATCAGGAATTTTTGTACTTCTCTATCCACACCAATAGTTCATTGTGCAAGTCATTAAAATCTTAGATGGAAATATAAATACCTATGCAACCATGAATTCAAATAAAAATTATCAACTCACATTTATCATGATGCCACACACACATGACATGGAAAATTCCTAAAAGGGATGTGAAATCTTTCATTGCAATGATTACAAAATATAAACAAAATGAGTTTTTCTTAAATACCTCAGAAAATTTAATGAAACATGCAAAAAAAAAAGTGAGCACTCATAGAATAAAGCCACAATTCACACATACCCTTTGTATATTAAATAAAAATTGAATTTTTTTTAATATATGCAACAAAAACCAATCACCTTAACATCATATCTAATAAAAGAGATTTTGAATATTGTGTGGACATCTAACATAATAGAAAGGGAATCTTCTTGAAAATGTTATATATATTTTTCAGGTTCCCACTACCTTGTACCTATGCCACGATGTAGCATTTTTGCTTCCAATCCATTTACAATTTATTCCTTTGATTCAAATATAATATCAAATCTACAAACTCTATCAACATATGCTTAAGCAATTAATATGTATTTTAACCCCATATTCTTTTGTCCCATATATGTGCTTTGTGTAGAATGGACTTTTATGAGTATCATATCCATGGTCAACAACCAATTCATATCAACAATGAGGAAATGCATCAATTGGAATTTTTAGAAGGAAACCCCATAATACTGGGGTTCATCTTGATAAGGTGGCATATAACACATATAGTCATACAACAAGGAATGTTGATTTTTTATCCACTAGTATATAAGTATAAAGAATAGTAGTGTAAAATGGTCCACCAATAATGAGAGTAGGTAGTTCTCCTATAAATAAGTGGTAATTATATTTATATTTTCTATCATGTGCCCTCCATATGACCAATAAATTCATCTTAATTCTCATAGTGAGTGTATGATGTCAACTATTGGTCATCCGAATATATAATGTGAATCCTCATATTTAAATACTAATAACCCGTCTTCACGCACGCACACACAAAATTAGATTTAGATACATTTTGTCTCATGTGATGCATATTAAATAAAATTCATATTCAGTACAAATTCCAAAACATTCTTACTAGTTTTATTATAACTATATAATTGAATTCATTCCTATCTTATCTTTTCTATATTTCATCAGTTTCTTGATATGTATGTGTGGACATTTTTTACTTGTACATAATTTTATATGTTTGCAAGATTTTCTGTTTCCAAACACATGTGCATGAATAACAATTACCAGGTCTTCACAAACCTCTACATGGAGTTAAAGTGATCCTATCCTTCCTTTATATTTTTAGTTCACTTTGGTAATCTTACTAACTTTGATAGCTCTCACAACCAAAACATTTAGAGCATTCTTAAGTAAGTTTTTGTTTGTCTTCACTTTGATATACATATATGTATACACACACACACCAAAATTAAGGCTTATGTTGAGACCTACTTTTGGTACGAGAGGAGTACATTTCTTTTGTGACTTGTTGACTCTTTATTTTTCCATGTTTAACATTATATAATTCTATCAAGACCATTTTATCTCTTTCCCTTTGGTCATATATGAAACCTCACATTATATTAGGCCATTGAAAAATCACCAATCAATCTGAATCACTGAAAGACCTTTAAAGACTATTTATTTATTAACACGTATGAGCAAAAGCTTATGGATTGTAAAAACAATATTTTCCACGATTCTAATAGTGTGACAAAAAAATAACTAGAAACTAATTGTGTAACTACATTTCTAATCCATCCTTATTTCTAGCCATTTTAATTTTAACGTTGTTTTCAAAAACCTTTTCAAGTCAGATTTTGGTTTCTTCAGTCTTGTGCTTTTTATGGTTGATATCACTATATACTTTGGAATGCTCCTCAATATCATTCAAATTTAAATTCAAGATGTGTTAATATGTTCTGAATAAGGGATATAAATTGAGATTGAATGGACACTTAATCTATTTAAGTTATAAGAGCTAGAAAATTTAAAAAATTTACCGATTCTTTTTCAACTTCCATTAAGTTTTTTGAAAATATTCTTTTAAAAATATATAAATCCGAATGCGGCGAATAGAAACCCACATGTTACTGTGGAAACAATTTAGAAGCCTTCCATCATTGCACTGTAGAATTAACATATCCATATCCAACAAAAGAGAGAGATAAACGTGTCGAAATATCCAACAAACAATGGGGCCTTGCTCTTGTATAATCATCACGATTTGCCTCTTCTTTGATAAAACCTGTGATTTTTCTCTGTTCATCTTTTCTCCAAAGTTTTATTTATGGATACAACTAGTCATGAGGAAGTGTCGCCAATGAGCATTTCAAAATAGCGTATTTGAATTTAATTTTATATTTATTTATAATTCTCGCTTTCTGTGGATAATTTTCGAAAAGGAATTATTAAAGTTTAAGCTGATTTTCTAACTTTTTAATGTTTGTGGATAACAGTTTCTTTGTGAAGTTAGGACAGATGTTTTCCCAATTATTTATTTTGTAATAGTTGAATGTGTGTTTTTTTTTTTCTGGGTGGGGTGGTGGGGTGGTATTGGTTAAATACTAGCATACCTATATTTATATAATATATGTAATATATGCCGAGAGGTATATATTACATATATTTATATATTATATAAATATATAAGTGTCTTGTGAACTTCACCTCTCGGCATATTTTACATATCATGTTTTAGTTTATGTTTCTGTGTATGTAAAATATGCCGAGAGGTGAAATTCACAAGGCACCTACATATTTATATAATATATAAATATATGTAATATATACCTCTCGACATATATTACATAGATTTATATAAATATAGGTATGCTAGTAGCAACCATTGGAGTTGCAGAAAATAATACCTAAAATAAAGTATGGAAAATAAGGGGGAATTTTGTTCGTGCATGAATAAAATCAAATATCTTACAAGGAACATCATAAATGCATTTAAAGGAGGAACCATATCTCTTAAGAGAATGAGTATGAGCAAAAAAAGGAAGGTCTATAATACACAAAGTTCTTATGGATTTTATTAGTCACCGTATTATCAAGTTACAAAAATACAATCTTTTCTCATATGAATTGAAATGCGTAATGTACATCACATGTAATGACAAATTCATAGAATGAAATGTGTGTTACACATGGTACATTATTTATATTCCAAGGACATAAGTTTTTTTTCCTCAGCCTTCCGTTTTGAAAGTAGTTTTCCATTCTTCATCTTTGCATAGCGCTCATATGAAAATGGAAGAGATATTTTTAGACTCTACAATGACTTCACTCGAGAGATAGCCACAAATGTTAACCCCATTGTTTCTCTTTCTTCAATATCAACTGTAGCCTCGGAAAGAGTCAAACCTTGCGATTTATGTATCGTAAATGCCCATGCCCACTGTAAGGGTAATTGGTGTGTACGTCCCCTCTGTATTAGTGTAATTGGGATGGTACAAGGAATTCTATCTTCAAATGGTATTCCGAAAAAACTATCAAATTCAACCATTACATACATTGGCGGGTTCGGTGGACCACTACCAGGTGCATATACTATGCTTCGAATATATCCTAGAGCTCCATTTACAAGACCTGCTTCTATCCAAAGATTGGATGTTAGCATAACCCTTGCATCATTAGAAATTAATAATTCTAAATCGAGTTCGTCATTTAGAACTCCTGCCAGTGTGTTGGCGGTACTTGTTCTAGTTGCAATGCTACGTGCGACAAGTTTTTTTAATGAATGCAATTTTTTGATGTTGTGGTTATTCACGTTAATATTTGTCACCATCAAGTGAATATTATTATAGAATTCTTCGTTGCTATTTTTGTCTAATGCAGAACTTTTTCTACTCATTAACAACATCCAATCATCTAGTGTCGGATTCACATCTATGAGATTTTCAAGAAGTTGTCGAAAACATTTTTGGACTTCATATTCTCCTCCTTGCTTAAATACCTTATCCAATGTAATAATTGTTCCAAATGCTTCCCATAATAGCTTTACGCGTCTATTACTATCATATGGCGGTTTATTGGTAACAGGAGGAAGTTGCCCCAAATCTCCTACCAAAACCATAGAAATGCCATAAAAAATCATGTCTGCTCTTTCAGGGAATGCTTGACGAAGTTGGGAGTCCATTTTTTCTAGCAAACTTTGTCCAATGAAGCTCATTTCATCAATCAATACATATTTTATGTGGTAGATCTCTTGTTGGAATGTTGCAAGTCTCGATCCTTCCAATTCTGCAAAATCTGTAATAGGGATTCAAAGTTGTGAATGGATCGTTGAGGTGCCAATATTAAAAGCTGCAACTCCTATTGGTGCAAGCAATAGAAGAGGAGAATGTTCTGGGAATGATGCATCAAAAAGTGCCTGACGAATTGCACCAATCAAATAGGATTTTCATGTTCTTGCTGTTCCTTGAAATATCATGAGCAATGGAATGTTATATCGACATTGATTATAATGTGTCATTATTATATCAAGTGCTTGTTTTTATTTAGCACCCAAGGTGTCTAATTGAAATTTGGGGCTAATTCATCGTCTACAACCAACCCATTTCTTTCATGTTACTTATGAATTATATCGCTTTACTTATGTATTATTCACCTCGATATTTGTAATGCCCTGTTCGGCATCGACTCTCGCGGTTACATCCTTGTCCTTTTGCGTGAGATTGGAAGGAGGAGGTCGTTGTGGCTAGTCTTGTGCAGTTAATGTGTTCCACCCAACTGAATGAAGAAAAAATTTATCTTACTCTTCTCCTAGCCTATGCTCCTTTATATTTTTATTTTTCTTCTTCCCTTTCCTAGCTTTGCAATTATATGAGCTTCTTCAACGAGTCACTAAGTTGGCAGGCATAAATTTTTCTATTAGAATTATCACACCTTACAAGCTACAGCTGAAATGTTTGCACCGAGAGTTTGATGTTGTCCTCAAATCTGATGAAGGAAAAGTTTTTTTATATCATTCGGTAGATGCCTTTCAGAGCCAGGAGCGTGAGGTAATCATTATGCCTTGTGTCTGAGCTTCAAGTCATGGGGTTGGCTTTGTAGCTATCTTCCTAAAAGACAAGATATACTTGAATTGTCAAAGTAGGACCATTTTCCTAATTGACCGCAAGGGTGATTGGCCTGAATTAGATAATAGTATCTTTCTCTCAATGAAAACATAAGCATTGCGTGGCATATCAGGATGGAAGTTGAAGTAAGAATGCAATCAACTTGGTTGTAGCTGGCAGTGGGTGATAATTTATGGTTTTTGTCCTTGTGTGAGGGAGATGGGGGTTGGTGGAGTCCCATTTTTCCTCACCTAGATCTCTTTTGGATTCTTTATTCAATGCACATGGTTGGGAGGCACGTTTTTGTTGAGCTGCGGGCATTGATGGAGGGAGAAAAACATGTTTGAGTGTCTCTTTGTCCCTTTTTTGTAGTTTTGTTCCTGTTCCTCTTCACGAACCTTCTCGGTCATGGTGTCTCCTTCCTGTCTCTGCCTTGCTACGAATTTCCTTCCTTCCTATGCGCGGGAGTTGAAGATGGAGAAATGGGTGGGGAATTTAGTGTGTTTGATTTGCCTAGTCACTATGTTTTCCGCCATGAGCAACAACAGAGAAACGAAAACGTATATCGCGCATGTGGCGAAGTCATAGAAGCCTGCCGAGTTTTTGAGCCACGAAAACTGGTTTGCTTCTGCTGTTCAGTCTGCGATCGGAGAGGAAGACCAGGCGGTGTTTATTTTTAATTATGAGGACACCTTCCATGGTTTTGCTACTCATTTGAATGCTACGTAGGCGCAGGAACTGGAGAAAATGGATGGGATTCTTGGGATTTATCCCGAGACTTTGTACAAGCTGCATATGACCCGCGCTTGGCGGGGGGAAGCCATGAGTTTCTCGGGTTGAACGAGGAATTTTTGTGTCGTGCTCAAATCGGCGAAGCCAATAAAATGGCGCATGATTTTTGTGTTGGTGACAGATCACACCCACAGGAACAGGAGATCTATGCAATGTTGGACAAAACGTCTTGGGAGATGAAGGTAGCAGGATATTTGTCAGATTCAGAACATGTGCTGAGTGAACAAGGACTGAAAGGCGTCTACATCAAATGATGTTTGCAGATTTGGGACATTTTTTTTCCCGGTTTTCAATCAAGATAGCTCTCGCAGGATTTACCTATATTTTCTTGATTCTCGCCTACATGGGTGAAGCTGCATACCTTTCGAAGCACCCACAAGTTATACAGAGGCAGATGTAGGGACTTGTTTCACAGAAAAACAACTCTTCACAGAAATTTCTACTTTAATATGTAGAATACAGCAAAGAACAGAGAATGGTAGCTGCACATTTCTTCGTAGAGGTGGCTACTTTCCTTATGAAGTAAAAAAGAAATGGTGATTAGCTTAGATATCTTCTCATAGATAGCAGTATACACTAGCCAGGCGGTAGGCATGTTGCAGTATAGTAGAAGCCTTTGTGAGCACTTCCAACAAGCAGGTTGTCCAACTATGTTGTTATCTGTTCAGTATCAAATGCATCCTCAGATTCGGGTTTCTCCTTCAAGATATTTTTATCAAAATCGACTATGTGACAGTGAGAGTGTTACCAGGAGACCTGATGAAATTTAATACAAAGATTCTCTATTTAGATCTTACTTTTTTTACGATGTAACTCATGGAAAAGAATCTCATAGAGGTGGATCTGTTTCTTATCAGAATATTCATGAAGCACAATTTGCTTGCAATTATTTGATGTTGCTGGAGATACGTGGTTGCTGCCACGTTAATTGTTCATTTTGCCACCTTGGTGGGCTGATGATTTTGTCTACCCACGTGTATAGTTGCAGTTGAGTTGCCAAGGGAGTGGCTGTCGAAATACCATGTAGGCCCACATGTGTAGAGTTGAATGTCTGACTTGGTTATGTGGGACATTTGTACTGAACTCATGGGTAACCGGAATGGTTATTATTTCTTTTGCGTGGTATTTGGGACACTGTGTGGGTGAGAAGCGTGCATTTGGTGGAGAAATAATTTTTGGACTACTGGGAGAAGGGGTCTGCTCGTGCATGGCCATGAGTTATAGCATTTAAAATAGGCATGATAAGCCCTAACCCTCTCTCTTCATGATTTATTTCTTTAGCATTTAGATAAATCAATATCTACAATTTTGTTCGAATATAGTAGATGTGGGTTTCTTTTGGAATGTGGATGTGTTTTTGTTTTACTAAATAGATAGCGTTTGGTCTCTGGATATCATATAACATGTATTTACACATATTGACTCCTTCTTGAAAGAGATGCTCAAAAAGAGACAATTTTTCCAAATGAATTTTAATCATAATGGCATGAACTAATCTCTCCCCCTTTACAATTTATGTTATTTACTGTTTGAGTAGAAGAAATCTCTACATTGTTTCTTACCTACTGATTTTATAATGTTGGTTTATATTTTGCCTTGATTATTCCTTTGAATGATGGTTTCTGTAGAAAATAGTATGGAGCGTGAATGAGGTTTATAATTTTTCTTGTATTATTTATATTATGTAGAACATGGCTTGAAAACGGGAATTTTCTTGGAAGACTATGTTTGTCTTTTAATGTGGTTTGATAACGATATAAACCTCTTTAGAATTGGGGGCTTCTAATTGGAGAGCCATACTAGTTTAATTGGTCTTTCTAGATAGCTCCATCTGAGTCATTCGATTATCATTTACCTTGGGGATTATGGAAAAGCCCTCACCAGGACCTCTACTATTACTATTACTATGAGCTTATTATTAGATTGGAACCCTCCTGAAGCATGTGTTAATGGGTTTTCTATGACCTTTACGAATATGTTATGCACGTAAGTCATAATCCTATGTGGATAATTCTTTGGCTTAATTTTTGAGGCACTACTTGGACCTTTGGATCGGTTAAAGTAATATTGGATACATCGACATTCTTCAAGTTTGATTGATTTGTGATAACCCTCATGCATACGAATTCAGGAAACTCTTGAAATATAAAATTATAAATTTATCTTATACTTTGACCTTGAAGCTTGTCGAAAGACTTTTGGTAGGAAAACAGATGAATAGGGAAGTTAAGATAACTACCCTAAAATGGAGTCATGCATAGCCTTAAGTAAAGGTGACAACTACCATAATGGAACTGTGCTTACCATGTATGACAGTAAGGATATAAGTCCACCTGAAATTATTTAACTTCATTTTTATAGAACAATTATTAATACCCATAGATTGGGGTATGCAAGTGGAGGTTGAATTAGATAACAGGGTATATTATGTTATCAGGTAACCGGTAAGGATAAATATGTTATTTCAATGCTTGGTTAACGAGTCGAATATTTCAGTTATTTATGATGAATATTATGTTTAGCTAAAAATTGATACTCGCATCTTAATAGGAGTTGAGATAATGTTGATACTTGGATTCATAGTGGATTGGGATGCGCTTGCATATCTTAGCTAGTCAAATGTATCTTTGGCATATTACCAACAGATGACAGTATTGTCGGTCATAACTCATTCTTATGAGTTGGACTCTTTTACTAAAAGAAACATATAAAGACATGGAATAAGCAACCAAAAGGATACCTAAATATTATATGAACTTGTGGATTGGTGGAATCCTTGTTAACATAAGTATATCCCTAAAATTGTGAGATAAATATCCAAATTATACTTACATATCACTGGTTTTCTATGAAGGTTTGATACTTGGGTAATATCGATGAATAATATAAAATTGATACTTGTATTTATTATATAAGCTTAATGTCGTTGGTGCTTTTATTTAATTGAAAGATAATATTGTTGGGTACTTATATATGCGAAGTAGGTCGAGGGTATTAGGTGAGCGTCATTATTATTACTGTAATTTAAGTATGATTGATTGCATGGTTAAGATTCTATATCTAGTCACTTGGAATTGTGTCTTAGGTAAGCAGATCTTAAGGAAGTCAACATTAACGAGTAGGAGATGTATTATCATGAGATGTACAGTTAAGTTTTAAATGTATGTTAGAAATTTATTTGATAAGGAGTATTGCAAACTTTCATTTATTTAAATGCTAGATGGCATAAATTATTAGGTGAGGTTTATATCTTATCATGCTCAATTCTAACGAACTGACTCTAGTAAACATTTGTGCAGATGGATTATGCGAGTAGATTAAAGGAAAAGAGTGTAAAAGTTTCATCAGTTCAAATTATGAAGTTCCTTTGTAGAAAGTTCAATGCTTTGTAAATTTTGTAACTTTGCTTGAAGGAGTTTAGAAGATCTCTTGCCTTGGTATGTTCAGAAACTTGGTAGTGAAGTGTTCTTTCCCTTTTGTTGTTAGACTAGTAACTTACCTTGGTGAGGAATGATATTCAATCCTTACATTGGCATAAATATTGTAATACCTTGTTTTTTTTTTGAGAATAAAGTGTTAAGTCAAAAATCTCTGACATCTTGTAATGATGTGATATAAGTAAAATTAAATGGAGTGGTTAACCCTTATAGAAGTTAACTAAAATATATATATTCAAATAAATTAATGTAGAGATGACTTACTTGAGAACAAGTTTTCCTGAAGTACTCAAAGGTGACACTATCCTTGTAAAGTAAAATTTTGTAAATTGATATCCCTAGCTAAACTAGTGAACACTACCCCTTTTTGGGTGTACTCTTAAACAGGCTTAAGGGAAAACAATGGTTAGTTTTTGGAAGATAATAAGATTTAGCAAGTAGGAGAAGAATTTAAGTGAACTACTCTAAAGTGTATAAGGAATTAACTTAGTTTATAAGTTGAATTTGTGTGAATCATATATTGAATATTTCTGAAAACATAAGTCATGAGATAAAGGGTGTTTTATCAAAATAAATAACCTTCAATCATATCTTACTGTGACTTGCCCTGACTGTAAGTGTGTTTTGTGGTCGGACTTCTATGTTGTCATGTCTAAAAGAAAAGCAAATTGTCCTTGAAAGATGTGAATGTTTCCGTGTTGCCTTTATGGCCATCCTTGTATCAAGTTGTTCATAGTGTTAGTTGTACCCTTGGTGACGACATGTTGCGTCATGTTATGTGTGGAAGTAAGTCAAAAAAAAATTATCCTGTCTTTTACTGCGTTGTTTGTGTGTGTGAATTTGTGGGTCGTTACACTTGGTATCAGAGCGTAGGTTCATGCTCTCAAACCTATGGGCCGGATTGGTGTTGTATGATGATGTTACATGGTGGTGGTGGTGTTACATGATGATACTGCATGATGATGATGATGTTGCATGATGAGGTAGATATTGGAAGAGTAATGTGCTTTAAACGTGATGTGATTATTGTCGTAATTGTGATATTGTGAACGCACGTGATGTGTATGTCACTTGTGCGTGTTTGTGATCATGTTGATATGTTGGGGATGGGAGTATTCTCTCTCCTTCTTGTGGATTCTATGAAGAGTTCACGTGTGAATTACTGTTTGTGGTGTGAAAAGAATTCTAATGTGGATGACATAGTGTTGGAACATTGTGACATATTGTGATATGTAAGTGTATCAATGTGTTGTATGACTAGATTGATGTTAAAAGAAATGAGTTGTATCATGATGTTTTTACCATGTTTTGAAGAAATGTGTGTACCACCTTGTTATGTAGCAATGGATGTTATGTTGTCATGTACTATGTTCATCGTATGTATGACTGTGCAAATATGTAATGCTTCATGTTGTGATTTGGGGTCATACGGTGAGTGTATGAACCCTATCGTATGGTGCTTGCACTTTGGGTGCAGAATGTGGTAAAGTGATGTGTTACACCCAGTGAATGTATGATTGTGATCTACCCTATATACATACCATACGTAAGACGTTATGGTAGTTATGTGTGTGCCACCATTATGTTAGTGATGTTGTTACATGTTATGTTGTGAACCTTACGCTAACCGACCCTGAGGGAAATCGGTAGAAGTGTATGTTGAGAGTGAGGAATGGTGTACCATGGGTCAATAACTTGAGCCAAAACTTGGTTTAGTAGATAACATGTGATCCTTTCCTCTCTCCCTATGTGGTTGTATGTATGCAACCTAAGTGCAACTATGACTATGTTTAGCCTTGTCGAAGTGGTGGCGGGATGATTCAGATGGAGGTGATGACAGTTGTATTATTGATATGTATTTTGCGAGCTGAGGCTCGATGTTCCGAGTGCTAGCAACTCGTTGAGTACCCCTTTGGTGGCTAGATAAGGCCACACAGTTATCGTAATGTGACATTATTATAAGTTGATTTTATTCGTAAATTGAGCTTTTTACTTTATTTTGTAAGGACCAACATCTTTTCTTGATTTCCATGCTTTACAATTTTGGGCATTTCCTTGGTTTGTGGCACTAACATGGGGATTTTGATACTAACTATGGCTATTTGGCCATTTATTTTTCTTGATTTGGGGTCTTCTTTTAAATTTGGAATTCTTACCGCCTTGCCCAAGGCTTGTACTTTGCCACTTGGCAGTTTGATTGGATTGTTGTGCTGGTTCTATTGTCGTGATGTGTGGAATAGGGTCATAGGATGCACCATGGAATGGTTGGACCTATGGACCCGCTTCGTTGTATGGGGGTACGCCCCAAGGAGTACATATAACTAGCGGGTTGTTGAACCACGCGTTATTATGTCACTTGGGTTAGGAGTGTTCGAACTCTATGTGTCTTGGACCATAGGGTCAACCGGCCTCCTTGAGGGAGGCATAAGAGTTGAGGGAGGCATAAGAGACTTGAGGGAGGCATAAGAGTTTGAGGGAGGCATAAGAGACTTGAGGGAGGCATAAGAGTTTGAGGGAGGCATAAGAGCTTGAGGGAGGCATTGAGGGAGGCATAAGAGTTTGAGGAGGGAGGCTTATGATATTTGTGTGTATGGTTGATGTTTCTGGGATATATGTTGAGTCATTGTGATGTTTGGTAGTGGTCTTTTGATGTATGTGTTACTCATGTCAGATGGATATGTGTTGTGATGTTGTGGATATGTCATTGATTCCCTTGTGGACACTATGTACCTGTAGCATGGTTTGGTGTTATGTGAATTTTTTTATTTTTTTTTTCATTGATGCAAATTGAGGAAATGTCTGGTGGATTGTAGTACTGTTTTGATTAAGTATTTTGGTATGTCAGTCATTGATGTGTGTTGAGTACTATGTTATGTGGACTGTGCTTATTCCATTCCGTATTTGAGTAACCTTTTTGTGGTGTAATCCAATCTTGAAGTATATACTTGTGTGCTTGTGAATCTGTAGTGTCTTGTGAACCTGATAGGGTGTTGTGTTAGCAGTTCATGTTGGGCACCCACAATAAAGAATAAACTAAAACCCTTCAATGATGAAATTTTAAAAGAAATTAAACTAAGAATAATGTTAACGGAAAGAGACTAATGAAAATAATAAATAAGAAGGAACTGCCAATCTTCACAGAACATTGAAAGTTAAAATTTCTACCAAATGTTCCTAAGGCTTCTTGTGACCGTGCTTTAATCGACTGAAATTTTAAACCATAGGGTGTACTTTCCCCTTTACCTCTTCTTGATTGCGAACCATTTCTTTTTCTGCTTGTGTTATGTCGCATCGAGGACGATGCTTTTCTTAAGGGGAGGAGAATGTAATGCCCTGTTCAGCATCGACTCTCACGGTTACGTCCTTGTCCTTTTGCGTGAGATTGGAAGGAGGAGGTCATTGTGGCTAGTCTTGTGCAGTTAATGCGTTCCACCCAACTGAATGAAGAAAACATTTATCTTACTCTTCTCCTAGCCTATGCGCCTTTATATTTTTATTTTTCTTCTTGTTTACCTAGCTTTGCAATTATATGAGCTTCTTCAATGAGTCACTAAGTTGGCAGGCATAAAGTTTTCTGTTGGAATTATCACACCTTACAAGCTACAGCTGAAATGTTTGCACCGAGAGTTTGATGCTGTCCTCAAATCTGATGAAGGAAAAGTTTTATATATCATTCGGTAGATGCCTTTCAGAGCCAGGAGCGTGAGGTAATCATTATGCCTTGTGTCCGATCTTCAAGTCATGGGGTTGGCTTTGTAGCTATCTTCCTAAAAGACAAGATATACTTGAATTGTCAAAGTAGGAACATTTCCCTAATTGACCGCAAGGGTGATTGGCCTGAATTAGATAATAGTATCTTTCTCTCAATGAAAACATAAGCATTGCGTGGCATATCAGGATGGAAGTTGAAGTAAGAATGCAGTCAACTAGGTTGTAGCTGGCAGTGGGTGATAATTTATGGTTTTTGTCCTTGTGTGAGGGAGATGGGAGTCAGTGGAGTCCCGTTTTTCCTCACCTAGATCTCTTTTGGATCCTTTATTCAATGCACATGGTTGGGAGGCACGTTTTTCTTGAGCTGCGGGCATTGATGGAGGGAGAAAAACATGTTTGAGTGTCTCTTTGTCCCTTTTTCGCAGTTCTGTTCCTGTTCCTGCTTCACGAACCTTCTCGGTCATGGCGTCTTCTTCCTGTCTCTGCCTTGCTACGACTTGCCTTCCTTCTTGTGCGCGGGAGTTGAAGATGGAGAAATGGGTGGGGATTTTAGTGTGTTTGAGTTGCCTAGTCACTGTGTTTTCCGCCATGAGCAGCGATGGAGAAACGAAAACGTATATCGTGCATGTGGCTAAGTCACAGAAGCCTACCGAGTTTTTGAGCCATGAAAACTGGTATGCTTCTGCTGTTCAGTCTGTGATCGGAGAGGAAGACCAGGCGGTGATTCTTTTTATTTATGAGGACGCCTTCCATGGTTTTGCTACTCATTTGAATGCTATGCAGGCGCAGGCACTGGAGAAAATGGACGGGATTCTTGGGATTTATCCCGAGACTGTGTACGAGCTGCATACGACCCGCAGCCCTGAGTTTCTCAGGTTGAACGTGGTGGCGTCGCTGTGGTGAATGGAGTGAATGTGATCTCGATGTCGCTCAATCGCTGCAGTATTACAGAGACAATATTTTGCTGGGGGCGTTCGGAGCAATGGAACGAGGCGTTTTTGTGTCGTGCTCAACTCGGCGAGGCCAATAAAATGGTGCATGCTTTTTGTGTTGGTGACAGATCACACCCACAGGCACAGGAGATCTATGCAATGTTGGAGAAAACGTCTTGGGAGATGAAGGTAGCAGGATATTTGTCAGATTCAGAACATGTGCTGAGTGAACAGGGACTGAAAGGCGTTACATCAATGCCAAAATAGTGATGTTTGCAGATTTGGGACATTTTTTTTTGGATAGATTACAGTCATGTTGTAAAGGGATCATATCCCAACTTTTTCAATCAAGATAGCTTTCGCAGGATTTATCTATCTTTGCTTGATTCTCACCTACATGGGTGAAGCTGCATATCTTTCGAAGCACCCACAAGATATACAGAGGCAGATGTAGAGACTTGTTTCACAGAAAAACATCTCTTCACAGAAATTTCTACTTTAATATGTAGAATATAGCAAAGAACAGAGAATGGTAGCTGCACATTTCTTCGTAGAGGTGGCTACTTTCCTTATGAAGTAAAAAAAAAAAAAGGGTGATTAGCTTAGATATCTTCTCAGAGATAGCAGTATACACTAGCCAAGCAACAGGCATGTTGCAGTATAGTAGAAGCCTTTGTGAGTGCTTCCAACAAGCAGGTTGTCCAACTATGTTGTTATCTGTTCAGTATCAAATGCATCCTCAGATTCGGGTTTCTCCTTCAAGATATTTTTTATCAAAATCGACTATGTGACAGTGAGAGTGTTACCAGGAGACCTGATGAAATTTATTACAAAGATTCTCTATTGAGATCTTACTTGTTTTACGATGTAACTCATGGAAGAGAATCTCATAGAGGTGGATCTGTTTCTTATCAGAATATTCATGAAGCACAATTTTCTTGCAATTATTTGAACTTGCTGGAGATACGTGGTTGTTGCCACGTTAATTGTTCATTTTGCCACCTTGGTGGGCCGATGATTTTGTCTACCCATGTGTATGGTTGCAGTTGAGTTGCCAAGGGAGTGGCTGTCGAAATACCATGTAGGCCCGCATGTGTAGAGTTGAATGTCTAACTTGGTTGGGTGGGACATTTGTACTGAACTCATGGGTAACCGGAATGGTTATTGTTTCTTTTGCGTGGTATTTGGGACACCGTGTGGGTGAGAAGCGTGCGTTTGGTGGAGAAATAATTTTGGGACTGCTGGGAGAAGGGGTCTGCTCGTGCGTGGCCATGGGATATAGCGTTTAAAACAGGCATGATAAGCCCTAACCCTCTCTCTTAATGATTTATTTCTTTTAGCATTTAGATAAATCAATATCTGCAATTTTGTTCGAATGCTGTAGATGTGGGTTTCTTTTGGAATGTGGATGTGTTTTTGTTTTACTAAATAGATAGCGTTTGGACTCTGGATATCATATAACATGTATTTACACATATTGACTCCTTCTTGAAAGAGATGCTCAAAAAGAGACGAGTTTTCCAAATGACTTTTAATCATAATTGCATGAACTGATCTCTCCCCCTTTACAATTTATCTTATTTACTGTTTGAAGTAGAAGAAATCTCTACATCGATTCTTGCCTACTGATTTTATAATGTTGGTTTATCTTTTGCCTTGATTATTCCTTTGAATGATGGTTTCTGTAGAAAATAGTATGGAGCGTGAATGAGGTTTATAATTTTTCTTGTATTGTTTATATTATGTAGAACATGGCTTGAAAAAGGGAATTTCTGATATGACTATTTGGATTTTACTGTGGTTTTATAATAATTTAAACTCCCGCTAGGATTGGGGCTTCCATTTGGGAAGAGTCATACTAGTTTAATTGGTCTTCTAGATAGCTCCATTTGAGTCATTCGATTATCATTTACCTTGGGGATTATTGAAAACCCCTCACCAGGACCTCTACTATTACTATTACTATGAGCTTATTATTAGATTGGAACCCTCCTGAAGCATGCGTTAATGGGTTTTCTATGACCTTTACGAATATGTTATGCACGCAAGTCATTATCCTCTGTGGATAATTATTTGGCTTAAATTTTGAGGCACTACTTGGATCCTTGAATCGGTTAAAGTAATATTGGATACATCGACATTCCTCAAGTTTGATTGATATGTGATGCCCTCATGCATATGAATTCAGGCAATGCCTGAAATATGAAATTATAAATTTATCTTATACTTGACCTTGAAGCTTGTCAAAAGACATTTGGTAGAAAAACAGATGAATAGGGAAGTTAAGATAACTACCCTAAAATGGATTCATGCACAGCCTTAAGTAAAGGTAACAGCTACCATAATGGGACTGTGCATACCATGTATGCCAGTAAGGATATAAGTCCACCTGAAATTATTTAACTTCATTTTTATAACAATAATTAATACCCATAAATTGGTGTATGCAAGTGGAGGTTGAATTATATAACAGGATATATTATGTTATCAGGTAACCAGTAAGGATAAATATGTTATTTCAATACTTGGCTAATGAGTGGAATATTCTCTGGTATTTACGATGATTATTATGTTAGCTAAAATTTGATACTTGCATCTCAATTGGGAGTTGAGATAATGTTGGTACTTGTATTTATAGTGGCTTGGACTGCGCTTACTTATCTTAGTTAGTCAAATGTATCTTTGACATATTAGCAAAACATGACAATTTTTGTTGATCGTAGCTCATTCCAATGAGTTGGACCCTTGTACTAAAAGAAACATATAAAGACATGGAATAAGCAACCAAAAGGATACCTAAATATTATATGAACTTGTGGATTGGTGGAATCTTTGTTAACATAAGTATATCCTTAAAATTGTGAGATAAATATCCAAATTATACTTACATATCACTGAGTTTCTATGAAGGTTTGATACTTGGGTAATATCGATGAATAATATAAAATTGATACTTGTATTTATTATATAAGCTTAATGTCGTTGGTGCTTTTATTTAATTGAAAGATAATATTGTTGGGTACTTAAATATGCGAAGTAGGTCGAGGGTATTAGGTGAGCGTCATTATTATTACTGTAATTTGAGTATGATTGATTGCATGGTTAAGATTGTATATCTAGTCACTTGGAATTGTGTCTTAGGTAAGCAGATCTTAAGGAAGTGAACATTAATGAGTAGGAAATGTATTATCATGAGATGTACAGTTAAGTTTTAAATGTATGTTAGAAATTTATTTGATAAGGAGTATTGCAAACTTTCATTTATTTAAATGCTAGATAGCATAAATTATTAGGTGAGGTTTATATCTTATCATGCTCAGTTCTAGCGAACTGACTCTAGTAAATATTTGTGCAGATGGATTATGCGAGTAGATTAAAGGAAAAGAGTGTAAAAGTTTCATCAGTTCAAATTATGAAGTTCTTTGTAGAAAGTTTCAATGCGTTGTAAATTTTGTAACTTTGCTTGCAAGGAGTTTAGAAGATCTCTTGCCTTGGTATGTTCAGAAAACTACGTAGTGAAGTGTTCTTTCCCTTTTGTTGTTAGACTAGTAACTTACCTTGGTGAGGAATGATATTCAATCCTTACATTGGCATAAATATTGTAATACCTTGTTTTTTTTTTAGAATAAAGTGTTAAGTCAAAACTCTCTGACGTCTTGTAATGATGTGATATAAGTAAAATTAAATGGAGTGGTTAACCCTTATAGAAGTTAACTAAAATATATATATTCAAATAAATTAATGTAGAGATGACTTACTTGAGAACAAGATTTCCTGAAGTACTCAAAGGTGAAACTATCCTTGTAAAGTAAAATTTTATAAATTGATATCCCTAGCTAAACTAGTGAACACTACCCCTTTTGGGTGAACTCTTAAACAAGCTTAAGGGAAAACAATGGTTAGTTTTTGGAAGATAATAAGATTTAGCAAGTAGGAGAAGACTTTAAGTGAACTACTCTATAGTGTATAAGGAATTAACTCAGTTTATAAGTTGAAATTGTGTGAATCATATATTGAATCTTTCTGAAAACATAAGTCATGAGATAAAGGGTGTTTTATCAAAATAAATAACCTTCAATCATATCTTACTGTGACTTTCCCTAACTGTAAGTGTGTTTTGTGGTCGGACTTCTATGTTGTCATGTCTAAAAGAAAAGTAAATTGTCCTTGAAAGATGTGAATGTTTCCGTGCTGCCTTTATGGCCATCCTTGTATCAAGTTGTTCACAGTGTTAGTTGTACCCTTGGTGACGACATGTTGCGTCATGTTATGTGTGGAAGTAAGTCAAAAAAAAATTATCCTGTCTTTTACTGCGTTGTTTGTGTGATTCATCATTCCACGGTGCTTTTCTGTCAATATATCTCCTTCTCAACATATCTATTTCCCTCACTTGCAAAATTTGACCACGATTAAGCCTACACATGATTTCCCAATCATGTTCTATTGTATTCTGTTGAACACGTTGATTAATTTCCTCTTCAGAATCATTGTTATTTTCAACGTCTTCTACTGCAATCCTCCTTTTGGTATGCCATGGATTATAATGGAATGATTCCCACTTTGAACTTATTGAATTAAAATCAAGTCCTATATCTCTCTCTATATACTGAAACATCTTGTAAAACAACAACTCTGACTAACAAAAATCAACCCATTTATGATATTCCCACGTAGAGACACAAGAAAACCTTGAGAAAAATCGAATAATAGCTACCAAGCTCCTGAATTCCTAGTTGTTATCATGTTTTCTCCTTGGATTATATGTCCAAGATCTAACAACATTAATAAGAGACACACTGTCCATGGAAAAATGCCTATTCTTGTACCCATCAATGAAACTTATTGCATGTTCTTCATGGTCATCTCCATCATTTATTACTTTGTTGAACACCTTGTGGGCAACATTCAAATTGACAAATACTCTACTGCTCTCTACCAAAGGGAGCTCCAACAACATGTGACATGTTTCTTGTGCACCAATGTCTCTTTCAACAATTGTTTTGGTTAGAAGTCTCATGTATGTTGTCGCTACCATTTCATCCATGTTTTCAATGTTTGCAATCTGCATCAACATTTGATGATAACTTTCAGAGCTTTTCTCTGCTTTCGCTACATACTTTACAACGTACTTGACTACGAAATGCTTAGAAAGAACAGGTTGCCAATCTACATTTGCTCTCCACAATTGTAATATGTAGCGATTATGTGTATTTACCCTATCATCATTTCTCATAGGTTCAAACTTTTTATCTCCCGTCTCTGAGTCTTGATATAACTCTAATCCGTTGAGATTCAATGGCCATGGTGCATTATACCTGCAAAATGTAATAATCAATTATTAGCTCTTCCACGTATGTGTTTTTTATTTCAATTTAATTATTCAAAATTTTGAATATTACCTAGAAACCATTTTCCCCCTTTTCTTACGTAGGCAGGCACCCTCTCTACACATTATATGTCGTTCTACACTATTGAGAATCTCTTCATAGTCACGTTCCATATCAACTTGTGTCAGTTGTCTTGTATTTCGAAGACATGGATGCTACATAAAATTTTGGTAGACCTGTAACATAGAACATAAGAATACAAAATATATTTTGAGAACGTAAAAATTATATATAAATCAAAAACTCAATGAGAATCGATAAATTACCTGTTTGTTTCACTGGTGCGGGTCCTCCCGAGGATTCCATTCATGGACAATAGAATGGAAGTATTTTTCAGCATTTCCATGTTGAAAATCATCATTCCAATCAAGGTTGTCCATATTCGGTGAACCTTCTAACCATATGAATCCATGCACATGTGACGAAACTCTATGTTGTCATTCATATCTAGACCAATAATCTTTAACTTTCATTCCTTTTTGTAATATCTCCTTTCGGAAAAGTGTATGTCGCAGGTGCATATAATGTGCCACTATATGTGGATATTAGATGACATTTTTCCTTCGCCAATTTTGTGCTTCCCATGGATTATCCGGTGACGTTCTAGACATTAATGCATGTAGATCGGGTCAATACATATCAGCTGTGCTTAATGTGAAAAAAATGGTAGGTGATCCGATTTGATGCAACATGTCCATCAATTCACCATGAAATTTTGCTCAATAAGACCTCATACCCCTCAAAGATGTTCCAAATCGCATCAAACGATCAACCAGATTAGAATGGGGAACATTTTGCATATGCTCATGTAACTCATTAATGGTGATTGGCATATCTTGGAGGTTTTTCTTAACAAACACTGCAGACGAGTTTTGTGCACAATGTGTCATGATCATGTTCATCATGTAATACCTAAATCAGGGGTGTTAGCCAAATCGGTGATCCCTATATCGAAACAAATGTTTTACAAATTCATGGAGACATACTAGTCTTAACCATGGTTCTAGCCAATCACATTTTCCATCGGGAAACAAAGTAGGGAATGCCATATCAAGTAATCCTATTATCACATACTCATTGATAGGAGATGATCCTATCCCTGGCCAATCAATTAGTGCTCCAGGGTCCGCATGAGGGTTATTCACCCACACAGGGATTAATTCCATCTCCCTTGGGGCATTAGGTGGTTTAGACGCTATTGATGTTGTATGAATAATTATGTTTCCTTCATCTGTCTCCATGGTCAGACCTAAAAATACATATTCGTTTGCGTTAGAATACAACTCCATATGCAATGAGTTCAACTCCTCAAATACATTTTCATCAGAATGAGGTGGAAGTTCATTCAGAGCATTTTCATTGATCTGAACATCTGAATAGAACTTATCATGTTCTATTTTATATTTCAGTGCATTGTAAACTCACTCTCTATTGACTGTAAATTTGTAATTTGTTCCACACTGATCTCTCCTCCAAACTATAATCATCGGAAAATCTTTCAATCTATGCGGCAAATGATTAGTGATTTCTTTTACTTCTTGAGGAAAAATTATCGTGTGACCTTTATATTTATATTGACCTCCTGTTGCATGTGTCACTTGTAGGATTGGGTTGACACAGGCTATCAACATTTCCTCAACTTGAGTTAAGTTTGCAAGTTTTGGTGGTTGTGCCCCAGGATCCATATTGTTTGATGCTGAAAATCAATGATGATCTTTCTCTTGTCGGCATCTAGTACACACGGGTCCTTTAGGTGTTCAAGAAATTTTTATTTCAAGGTAGCATTCTTGACAAATATAACACATGATTAGCGAAGCAAGGTTATCAAGACCATGTTGAAAAATCATTTGGATGGTATTCAAATCTCTCCCAACCATTCCATTGGGATCAAATATATTTTGTTCTATCTCAATATGTGAGTTTTGCATTCTTCTTCTTCTTCTTATAGGTTTGTTTGTTGATGCCTCCTATAAATGATTATTCTACATTGTTCTTCTTCTCATTTCTCGTGTTTGTTGTAATATTGTCTCCTCCTACACACCATTATTATCTACATTATCTATAACATCAACATACATTGTATCTTGGCCCAAGTTTTTAGGTGTTTGGAGAACGCAATCCACCGATGTTGAATTTCCTCCCCCAAAATTGAATTCATCATTACTAACCAATCTATGATAGTGCTTTTGAGATGCTTCGAGGTGAAGTTCTTGTCTTCAAATTATTTCTTCTTCTGGCAATTGATCTGAATGAATATGTCTTTGTATATTTGTTCTTGATACATGTGAGTCATCTTGAGATGAGCGCACACGAATTGTTATCATCTTATCTGCATGTTGTTGTCTTTATACATCTAATGCATCATTTTTCAATTCATTCCTCTTTTCTGTAAATCTTTGTCTATTTTCATATTTTCGATGTTTCCTTTGTTCCTCTTGTTGTGCATCTGTCATTTCTTGTTGTCTTCTTCTGCAATATTTTCTTTGATATTCTCTTCGATATGCTCTTCTCTCTTCTTCATTTGTTAATTCATTCCTCTATTCCATAAATGTTTTTCCATCATTATCATTTCAATTTTTTCTTTGTTCCTCTCATTATACCTCTATCATTTCTTGTTTTCTTCTTATGCGATATTGTCTTTGATATTCTCTTCTTTCTTCTTCATTTTAAAAATTTAATCTTCCTAATTCTTCATTTGTTAATTCATTTCTCTGTGTTGCAAGTGTTTGTCTATCATTATCATTTTGATGTTTCTTTTTTTCCTCTCGTTGTGCGTCTGTCATTTCTTGTTGTCTTCTTATGTGATATTTTCTTTGATATTCTCTTTGATAAGATCTTCTTTCTTCTTCATTTTTAAAATTTAATCTTGGTCAAGCCATACCTATAAAGTATTTTCAAGAAAATTTTTAATTATTTATATAACTAAAAATTTCACGTACATGTAATAGACAACAATCATATAATATCAATTTTTTAAATATTAGGAGTCAACATACAAAACAATTCTACACAAATTGGACATGATTTTGTTACAAAAACATCAAACAATTAATTTCAAGACTTCTAAAACAATTACATCATCCCAAAATGGACAAGTTTAACATACATTGGGGGCACCCTCGTTACGTTGCTTTAAAAGCCTTCTCAAAAACACGGGCTGACGTCTAAATTTGAACGTGCTAGGATAGTTTCAAAGGGAAATATCCCATTAAAAAATCCTAGCTCCTGGTATCGAAAAAGGCATATGCAATGCTGGATTCCGAGTTGGACAAATGTCTGTAGCTTCTTGTGTAAATGGTTTGGTAATTTTAGAGAATTATTTCCAAAATGTAATAAATACAAATCATGAATGAACTGTATATAGATTTATCTAATATTCAAAGGGACCATGATATTCCAATTCATCTAATATTTAAAATCACAATGACATTCAAAATTTCATATTACAGTAAAAAATACATTACTTATAAAATTCACACAAAAGCACAATGACTTGCAAACTTAACTCAAATTGAGGAAATGTTAATAGCTGGTGTCAACCCAATCTTGTAGGTGACACATGTAACAGGAGGACAATATAAATATAAAGGTCACATGATATGTTTTCCTCAAGAATTAAAAGAAATCGCTAATCTTTTGCCCCATAGATTGAAAGATTTACCGATGATTATTGTTTAGAGGAGAGATCAATGTGGAAAAAATTATGACTTTACATTTAATAGAGAGAGAGTTTACAATGAATTGAAATATAAAACAGAACATGATACGTTCTATTCAGATGTCCAAATCGATGAAAATGCTCTGAATGAACTTTCACCTCATTCTGCTAAGAATGTGTTCGAGCAACTGAACTCAGTTCATATGGAGTTTGATTCCAACGCAAATGAAATTGTGTTTGTAGGTCCGACCATGGAGACAAATGAAGGAAATATAATTAGTCATATAACATCGATGGCATCTAAATCGCCTAATGCACCAAGGGAGATGGAATTAATCCATGTGTGGGTGAATAAACCTCATGCGGACCCTGGAGAACTCATTGATTGGCCAGGGATAGGAGCATCTCCTATCAATGAGTATGTGACAGTAGGACTACTTGATATGGCATTCCCTACTCTCTTTCCTGATGGAAAATGTGATTGGCTAGAACCGTGATTAAATCGAGTACATCTCCATGACTTTGTAAAGCATTTATTGTGATATAGGGATCACTGATTTGGCCGACATCCTCGGTTTAGGTATTACATGATGAACATGATCATGAGACATCGTGCACAAAATTTGTCTGTAATTTTTGTGAAGAAAAACCTCCAAGATATGCCAATCACCATCAACGAGTTACGTGAGCATATGAAGAACGTTCCTCATTCCAATCCAGTTGATCGTTTGATGCGGTTCGGAACATCGTTGAGGGGTACAAGGTATTACTGGGAAAAATGTTGTGGTGAATTGGCTGACATGTTGCATCAAATAGGATCACCTACTATTTTTTTCACATTGAGTGCAACTGATATGTATTGGCCTGATCTACATGCATTAATGCCTGGAACACCTCTAGATAATCCATGAGAAGCACAAAATTTGTGAAGGAATAATATCATTGAATATCTAGTTATAGTGGCACATTATATGCACCTGCGACATACACTTTTCCGAAAGGAGGTATTACAAAAAGGAATGAATGTTAAAGATTATTGGTCTAGATATGAATGGCAGCATAGAGGTTCGCCACGTGTGCATGGATTCATATGGTTAGAAGGGGCACCGAATATGGATAACCTTGATTGGAATGATGATTTTCAACGTGGAAATGTTGAAAAATACTTCCATTCTATTGTCCATGCATGGAATCCTTCAGATGACTCACACCAACAAAACATATAGGTAATTTATTGATTCTCATCGAGTCTATGATTTATATAGAATTTTTACGTTCTCAAAATATATTGTGTATTCTTATGTTCTATGTTACAGGTCTACCAAAATTTTATGCAACATCTGTGTCTTAGAAATACAAGACAACTGACACAATTTGATATGGAACGTGACTATGAAGAGATTCTCAACACTGTAGAATGACATACGATGTGTAGAGAGGGTGCCTACCTACATAAGAAAAGGGGATTTTTTTTTTTAGGTAAGATGTTTAAAAATTTGAATAATTAAATTGAAATAAAAAACACATACGTGGAATAACTAATAATCGGTTATTACATTTTGTAGGTATAATGCACCATGGCCATTGAATCTCGATGGATCAAAGTTATATCAAGAATCAGAGACGGGAGATAAAAAGTTTGAACCTGCGAGAAATGATGATAGGGTAAATACAGATAATCGCTACATATTACAACTGTGGAGAGCAAACGTAGATTGGCAACCTGTTCTTTCCAAACATGCCGTAGTCAAGTACATTGCAAAGTATGCAGCGAAAGTGGAGAAAAGCTCTAAAACGTATCATCAAATGTTGATGCGGATGGCAAATATTGAAAACCCAGATGAAATGGCAATGACAGCATACATGATACTTCTAACCGAAACAATTGTTGAAAGAGACATTGGCGCACAAGAAACATGTCACATGTTGTTAGAGCTCTCTTTAGCAGAGAGCAGTAGAGTATTTCTCAATTTGAATGCTGCGCGTGAGGTGTTCAAAAAATCAACAAACCCTGATGCAGATGACCATGAGGAACATGCAAATAGTTTCATTGATGGGTACAAGAATAGGCCTTTTTCCATGGAAAGTGTGTCTTTTATTGATGTCGCTAGATCTTGGACATATAATCCAAGGAGAAAATGGGATAACAAGTGGGAGGTCAGGATTTTTGCAGATATTTTGAGAGTGTTCCTGAGGTTTTCCTCTATCCCTTCGCAGGAATTTCATAAATGGGTTGATTTTTGTTGGTCAGATTTGTTGCTTTACAAGCCGGTTCGAGATATAGAGAGAGATATTAGACATGATTATGATTCAACACGTCAAATTGGGATTTGTTTAGTTATAATCCATGGCATGTTGAAAGGAGGACTGCAATAGAAGACGTTGAAAATAATAAAAATTCTGAAGATGATATTAATCAACATGTTCAATAGAATACAATATAACATGAATGGGAAATCATGTGTAGGCTTCATCATGGTCAAATTTTGAAAGTGACAGAAATAGATATGTTGGGAAGGAGAGATATTGACAGACAAGCACCATGGAATGATGAATATCGAGGTGAATAATACACAAGTAAACTGATAAAATTCATAAGCAACATGAAATATAATGGGTTGATTATAGATGATGAATTAGCCCCAAATTTCAATTACGACACCTTGGGTGCTAAACAAAAACAACAACTTAATATAATAATGACACATTATAATCAACATCGAAATAACATTCCATTGCTCATGATAGTTCAAGGAACAACGGGAACAGGAAAATCAAAGTTGATTGGTGCGATTCCTCAGGCACTTTTTGATGCATCATTCCCTGAATGTTCTCCTCTTCTATTACTTACACCAACAGGAGTTACATCTTTTAATATTGGCACCTCGACCATCCATTCACAACTTTGAATCCCTATTACATATTTTGTAGAATTGAAGGGATCGAGGCTTGCAACATTCCAACAAGATATTTTCCTCATAAAATATGTATTGATTGATGAAATGAGCTTCTTCAGACAAATTTTTCTAGAAAAAATGGACTCTCGACTTCGTCAAGAACTCCCTGAAAGAGTAGACATGAGTTTTGGTGGTGTTTCTATGATTTTGGTAGGAGATTTGGGGCAACTTCCTCCTGTTACTGATAAACTGCCATATGATAATAATAGACATGCAAAGCTGTTATGGGCAGCATTCGGAATAGTTCTTACATTGGATAAGGTATTTAGGTAAGTAGGAGAAGATGAAGACCAAAAGCGTTTCCAAGAAATTCTGGCCTATCTCAGAGATGCGAATCTGACACTAGATGATTGGATTTTGTTAATGAGTAGAAGAAGTTCTGCATTAGACAAAGATAAAAACAAAAAATTCTATAATAATATTCACCTAATGGCGACAAATATTAACGTGAATAACCACAACAAAAAAAATTGCATTTATTGAAAAGACCTGTCGCACGTAGCATTGCAACTAGAACAAGTACTACCAACACACTGGCAGGAGGTCTGAATGACGAACTTGATTTAGAATTATTAATTTATAATGATGCAAGGGTTATGCTAACATCAAATCTTTGGATAGAATCAGGTCTTTGTAAATGGAGCTATGGGATATATTCGAAACATAGTATATGCACTTGGTATTGGTCCACCAAACCCACCAACATATGTAATGGTTGAATTCGATAGTTACTTCGGAATAACATTTGAAGATAGAACTCCGCATACCATCCCAATTACACCAATACAAATGGGACACACACACCAATTACCATTATGGTTGGCATGGGCATTGACAATACATAAATAGCAAGGTTTGACTCTTCCAAGGCTACAATTGATATTGAATAAAGAGAGACAATGGAATTAACATTTGTTGCTATCTCTCGAGTGAAGTCGTTGCAGAGTCTAAAAATATCTCCGCCATTTTCATATGAGCGCTATGCGAAAAATGAAGAACGGAAAACTACTTTCAAAATGGAAGGCTAAGGAAAAAAGACTTATGTCTTTGGAATATAAATAATGTACCATGTGTAACACACATTTCATTCATTAAATTTTTCATTACATGTGATGTACATTACACATTTCAATTCGTATGAAAAAAGATTATATTTTTTTAATTTGATAATACGGTTACTAATAAAATCCATAAGAACTTTGTGCATTATAGACCTTGATTTTTTTGCTCATACTCATTCTCCAAAGACAAATATGTGTTAAGTTATATAGTAATATAATTACATATAAGTGAATATGTTTTGATAATAAATAATTATAATATTAAATTATAAATTTTATTTTATTCATACATGAGCTAAATTCCCCCTTATTTTTCATACTTTATTTTTGGTATTGTTTTATGTATAATGCAACTTTTGCGGTTGCTACTAGCATACCTATATTTTATAAATATATGTAATATATGCCAAGAGGTATATATTACATATATTTATATATTATATACATATATAGGTGCCTTGTGAACTTCACCTCTCAGCATATTTTACATATCATGTTTTGGTTTATGTTTGTATGTGTATGTAAAATATGTCGAGAGGTGAAGTTCACGAGGCACCTATATATGTATATAATATATAAATATATGTAATAGATACCTCTCGACATATATTACATATATTTAAAAAATATAGGTATGCTAGTAAATACAAATCATGAATGAACTGTATATAGATTTATCTAATATTCAAAGGGACCATGATATTCTGATTCATCTAATATTTAAAAGCACAATTACATTCAAAATTTCATATTACAGTAAAAAAGACATTACTTATAAAATTCACACAAAACCCTAAAATTGAATTCTTCCAATATTTATATGGGCATTAACTATAACGTACCCTATCATTAATTAATAAAATACCATACCCTTTACTGTGTAAAAAGAGATCAATTAATAAAATAAATAAAAGATATTAATTAATATAGTTTTTGGTTTGTTGTAATGTTTGTGAGTATGTTCATGTTTATTTTTTTACATAAATTGACATTTCTATTGTGAATGTACTATATTATGCACATGTATATTATTTTCTTATTGTTGTCTAATGTGTATAAGTGAATGTAGTGTAATATGTTTTATGTGTAATATGTATTGATAAAAGTAATCAAATTTACAGTGTAATACCCATTTCACTTTATTCGTGTCTCTTGCAATTTGTATCTTGGTGGATGGCTAGGAAACATCTTATACACCATCCTACTCATTATTGATCTACAACCTACTTAATAACATAAATAATTCTTATCAATGCAATTTAAAAAATTGCATAAATTATATTCACTTAGAAGAATATTCATATACTTGAAGAATATATGTGTAAGAAGACGTAATGAACTCTCATACCAATTCCAGGTGTTTTACTTTTCCTAACAAAGTTAACAAAGGTAACTTACAATCCAATTACAAAAGTGGTTGGATTTAAAGAGATTCTCTTATTTAGATGTTGTCAATGTGATGGAAATAAATTTCAAATTTCCAAAAAAAATCAATAACTATACTATAGTTTATAATTTATACATTTATTAATAAAATAATGGATTGTATATAGGTGCCCCATTTTTTAGGCTTTTGAAATTAAAAAAAAATATTAGTTCTAGTTGAGTTGTTTGACAAGAATTTCTCTAATATATTTTTAGTATCTCCTCCCAATTTTGAGGTGATTTTTTAAAAGTTGTAAAATATCATACATATAAATCTAAATTCCTTGATTAATTTAGAAATTTATAATGTATTGGTTACAATATTTTAAAAAAGAAAAGGGACAAAAAAAAGTTTAAACTATTAATTAGTTTATGATAAAAATTAATCAACTTAATAACTGTAACTTTAATGGAATTTAAATATAGTAACATGTATTTTGTACACTTCAGTTAGAAATATCGATATCTATAGACAAACTAATTAATTTTTTTATATAAACAAATTATAGTTGTGAATTATATCATTATACACTTTTATATATTTTTTGTTATGTATTTCTAGGTATGAATAGCTTAAACAGTTAATACAAAACCCTTAATAGTAGGATGCTGAAAAAATATAAAGGGTTTCAACTATATTTAAATGAAGTTTTAAAAATATTAATAAAAATTTGTTTTGTTTTATTTGATTATAAAATATCACAGGTTAGAGGAATATAATATATATAACTAAATAATATATTATTAAGTATAAACTATTTGTGTATTGAGTTAAAATATTAAATATAATCAACAATTTTTTGTATAGTTATTTTGCATCAATAATTTAGTGTCTATGAATTTTCCAAAATGTAATTAGTTTATTTAGAATATTATATTAGTAGCATTATAAAATACAAGAAAATGTAAGAAATGGTAAATTTTAATCAAATATATTTAATTTTAATTTTATATTTATTTATAGTTCCTATTATATCTGGTAGGTAACATTCAAAAAGAGATTATTATTAGTTAAGGTGGGGTTATAACCTTTTTAATTTGTTTGGATGATTTTTTATATCAAGTTATGATGAATAAATTTCCAATTATTTATCTTGTAATAGTTTAATATTTATAATAATTTCTCAAATTTTGTTGAAAGTTTGCTAAATGAATAAAATAAAAATTGAATATTATTGAATGGTATTTAATATAAAGTATTCCTTTGTAAATTTTAAACATCCATTTAAGTTAAATTATTTGTGTATTTATAAACAATTGCAATCACAATCACAATACACTATCCACATACTTGACATGTTATAGTATTGACAACAAATACCAAAAAACATACAATTAAGAAGAGAGAGAAGATGGAAGGAGAGAAGAAACAAAAAGAGATTGGTGCAATAAAAAAGAGAGAAAATTAAAAATGAAGAGAGAAGAAAGGGGAAGAGACTATCAAAACTTCGTGCAACTAAAAAAAAGAAAGTGAAGAAAAAAATGATGAAAAAATAAGAAAGAGAAAGTTGTGAAGAAGAGAGACTTTAAATTATTCTTCAATAGTACCTTGTTTCAACCAATAATCAATAATATACAATCTAAATGAATAATAGACAAGAAAACAATGACCCTACAAATATTCAAATTTTATAATTAATGAATACATGTGAGCTATTTTTGGGTGTTCATGAAGATGTTACAATATTTTATCCATTTATTTTTTTTAAAGTGTCCACACATCATTAGTCCCAAACCATTGTATATACGTCAAATTTGAGAACACGCTCCTTCAATTTATAATATTTGAATAATTCGTAATAAAACATGTTTTCCATTTTTCACTACATTCTATATAAATAAATATGTAAAAGCCAATAGATTACATCTGTTTTTAACCATTTACCACTCTTAAAAGACACTTGTTTTTGATTCATTGATTAGTTTAACCTAGAAACATATCTAATTTTTAAGTTGAACAAATAAATATGCATAACATGTTAAAGCACATATTTATACCTAATAAACCTTATTTGAAAGGTATAAACTTTCATCCATAAGAACATCTACATTTGAAGTGGAAAAGTTGTTATGGATGAAAATTTCTAGTAGTAATGCCACGATGAATTTCTTACAAACCTTCACGCAATAGGTATTTCCAAACATGCAAGTAGGACACCATTACACTAGGAAAGTGGATACCTTTCAACTTTGGACTACATGGAAAGCTAAATATATAATTTGAATTAATTATGTAAGTACGATAGAGATGTGATTAAAACCTAAACTTAACAAACATTAAATATGTTTAGTTTCATTGGTGAATATGTTTTAGTTTAGATCCCACGATATTCAAATGTTGATATTAAATTTAGTCATTCGAATTTAGAGGTCTAGTGAATATGTCAATAGAGAATTACTTATGAGTTTTTGAATAGTGAATGTAAAGAAGGTGAAAGGTAGTATGATAGGAAAATAGGGAAACATTGTATTTAAGTGTATGAGAAAAAAGACAACTAGAACTAGGTATATCTAATTTATTATAGAGGCATGAAAAGAGGAAGTTTATATGAAGTGTGAGTGGTTGACGGTCCAGGAGAGCATAGGTTCAAGACCCATCCATCTACTAATGCTATGGTGTTATATAAGGGATCTATGCATATAGTCGATTCTATTTCATCTCATCCTCGACTGTTGGTAGCTCCACTGCCTTCTTCTACATGCACATTATTCATCATCAAGTCCTTTTGGCAACACACCCCTATAGATTCTCCTTTTTCAGATACTATTTTCACACATGACAGTTTGGCTAGGTTTGGTATGACACTTAACGACATCTTACCACCTCTTCATTTCCATAACTTTATCATGGTTACTTTCACATTAAAACAAATTATTGCTTTCATGTCTTTCATTTGATGGTATTTGTTGCGCATACCCCTTGTGACTCTCCACTCACACTTGGACAGTCCTGGCTTGGCTATTTTGGTGGTACAATAGATCCTCATAACTCTTTTCTCACATTTCTTATGAATTTTGGAAATATCTCTATTCATAATGATTCCTCTCCCATGTACCTTCCAAATGTCTCTCGTTGGTGCGCCCATGGTTGTCCACTGATCGCATTTACTAAAGAAGAATACACAATGAATGTGTACACACTCTGTCGTAATGGGGACCTATATGAAACTCCTCATTCTATAGCTTATCAAGTTTCTAATGTTTATCTAGTAGGTTTTGATCATGATAATGATGATCTTCTTGATAACGGTCCATATTCATCTTTTCTATCCGAAACTTGGGGGCAACAACACTTAATACATCCACCCACTCAGTTTAACATCTATTATCTTTTCATTTTCATATAGGCATATTCATCACACATTTTAATATTGATCATTACTAGATAACACACTTTTGTTCTTCAGTTCACACTTAACTGTTGAGGGATTACCACACAAGAACCCCACACACTTCACCACAGGCATTACACATTGTGTTTCATCACACATCATGTGTCATACACTACACATTCTACACCTAGTCTATAGATTTTTGACATTTGTATAGCATACATCATACTGGTCCTCATCATACATATACTTCTACACGTGTATAATATGACATACTAATTTTACATATTGCATAGCACACATCTAGGATATCTACACATATTATATTTCATTTTATATATTATATCTCTACACTCCATCTAGTAACTTATGTCTTACCTTATACATTATGCGTCTTCACCTCGCACATTTTCTACATAATATATTAGTCTTCATCACATATGATTCTAGCATTATTTCATCCTACATATTACATTATTAGTCTACCTAGACATGTTACATTATGCACTATACATTACATACACATGTAAAATCACATTCTACACACTGCATTTTCACATATTCACTTCATCACATGGTCGTCTTTCATCATTACATACACTACATTTTCTTCTGCGTGCTGCACTCACTACCCTATGACATACTTTAGTTCCTCGGTCCATACTCGACTGTTGAGGGTTTACAAATCAAATGGACCTTACACTCACCAAAAAATTACTATTAGCCATTTCATAATGCAAAATTCCTAGGCTAGTGACATACACTTTAGGATAAATCCTAACCTATTCTCTCATTTGCTAGTGCTATACAGTTTAGGTTACATCACCACTCCTTACTATTCATCTTATAGTGATATACTCTTTGGCTAAATCATCATTTATACGTTCAATATGGTCATGATATAGGATTTGGCTATAGGGTTCACACAGAAACATCATTTATAGGTCACATATCATCAATACACATACACATTCATCACAACGCATGAGACACGATACACACTTCGACCATTTCGCAATCACGTACTCTTGTTTACAGTTCATTCTTGATTGTTGAGGGGGAAAACATGAACGTCATTGCATACATTTCCATTCACTTAGGGGGCACGTGGCTCCTATCATTCAATATTGCATTCCATTCCATCCATCCACAACATATTGCATTTTATTGGGGGCATTTACTCTTGTTTACTAGTGTTTTACACGATAAATTTACTACACATGTTAGATTTATTATATGTCATTGTTTATACCATCGAGATATACATGTTCATGTACATTCATCAAGGATTCTCACCTTCCACCCTTCCTACACTGGTCATTGGGGGCATCCACATTTGATTCTCACTGGTGCTATTGTTTCATTTTATACGTAGCACTTTACATTTACTTGGTTATTCATGCTTTGACATATTAGTTATCTTTCTAACATGCTAACGAGTGTTCCATGTGCAATACTTATTTTACAATATTACATGTTTCCATGACTACTTCTTGTTTTCTTGTTTGTTACATGTCTACCTTTTGTTTACTTCTTTTTTACGGGATTTTCCCTGTCTTTGGTGCGCACACTAGTTTGTTTTTAGTGGCCATGATGGCTTTGCATATCTTGTGACATCGCGAGTAATGTCCCATGTTTGCAACCTACTTTGTGTGACTTACTTGTCTTCTTGCATGTTTACATTACTTTTCTTGGTAGATTTTACACTTTCTACTTAGATTACACATTATATTCTTACATGCATGCTTGATCGTACTAACACTTGACTTTGGCTAGCCATCCTTGTTTATACATGCCTTTTTTCTACTAAGCGCATTCCCTTTCCCGATTGGGTCTTCAAGAGGAGGCCCTACAAAACAAGGATTAGTAGTTTGATTTTTGAACCCAATGTCTTGGACCGAACGAGCTACAAAACAAAAGGATTAGTAGTTTTCAATCCTATAATTAAAAAAATAGTTTGATAAATATCAAAATGGATGGAATATCCCCATATCATTGCAATATTTATACAATAAAAATAATATAAAACCTTGTGACACTCCACAAAAGCACCCAAAATGTGATTAAATTAGTTATCACCAATACGAAATTGTACTATAGGAAAGATACTATTTTACAAAAAAAAATTCTATTACAAGTCAAAAGAACCAAAGTACAGAAAAGTGCTATTACAGGAAAAAAGTGCTAAACTGCTAGCAAAAGATCTAAAATAGTGAAAAAGGTGCTAAAAAATAAACAAAGGCACTAATAGATCAGTAAAGATGTTAAAACAAAAACAAATAATATTAGTAGAACTAAATTTTTAAATTCTAAACATAGGTGTTAATATGCAGACAAAGTCACACAAGGAAATACAAAAACACCAAAGTACAAACAAAAGCGTCGAACCTACACAAAAAATTCAGAAAATATAGGCGCTAAAGTAAGCTCCAAAGGCACTAAACTACTGACAAATGCACCAAATTATAGAAAAATTCTCCAAAGTTTAAACAACTGTGTTGATCCTGAAAAGAACAAGTGTTAGAAATAGAAGCCCCGAAGTATTGAACAAAGGTGCCACACGTTTTAAAAAATCTCTAATGTATATCCTTGCACCCAAAAAGTTAGTATTCCTTCCAAAAGTGTTATTTTATCTCAAAGACACTAATTCTTCTGCATATGCGATGAATGACAGGTCATAGGAGCCAATATGGAATACTATCACAAAGATTTGAAATTTTAAGGTGCAAATTTGAATGATTTTTAAAAAAAAATTGACATTTTTTTTAAAATATGAAATGTTACTAGAAACAACAAAATTTTTGGGGGGTAAGCCCTGTAGTGGGTGCCAAAATGTCTATGTTAAAAATATTAGATGAAAGTTAGAAACCAAAAACAAAGCAAATGATTGCTAAATCTAATCTATTCAACAATACCTCGGATTGAGCTAGATGGAAGGGAGAAAGAAATGCAATACCTTCACTTACTAAATGAAGATCTCATTTGATGATTTGGATGTGCTCAAGATGGTGGTTTGACCTTGGTTTCTTAAGATTTTGGAGTCGCTTGAGAAACATCTCCCCTTGATTTTGCTTTGGATTGCTTAAGGAAATGATTAGTTTTAGGATTATATTAGGTTAATAAATGATGATTAGGGGCGAGGTTACATGGAAAGGCTAGGTGTAGGGATGTGTACGGTAGATGGGTAGGTAGATATAGGAATATTAAATTTCGAGAAAATTTTAATGAATGATTAAAATAGAACAATAGGATATAATAAGGAATTAAAGCGATTAATGGTAAAATGGGATAATGAGTATTTAAAAGGATTTGGGATAAATGATAAATAATGATAAAGGGTAAATATGATAAAACAAATTAAATAATAATAATGAATCTTGTAATTAATTATTATATTGATGATGTTGGGATATTTGTAGGATAGATTAATCATAATTAATTGTGTTGACATTTTAAATGTCTACACCTACAACATATAAACTTACAATAAATACATCATGATAAATTCAAATTTTCATCTATAAGAAAATTTCTACTTCAAATGTAGATATCCTCTTATTTGTAAAAGAGTATACCTTAAAAATAAGTTTTAACCTCGAGTAATTATTTATTATAACATGTAATGCATATTTATTCGCTCATCCTAACTATATATTTGTACAGTTTGAATTAATCAACAAATTAATAAAGAAACACCCCAAAAACATGGTAAACAATCCATTGTTTTGTTAACCATTTAAACTTAAAAAATATAGATGTCACGTGAAAGATTTTACATGTTTATTTTTAAATAATGTAGTGAAAAATCGGAAATACATTTTACTACGAATCATTCAAATAGTAAAAATGGAAGGAACATGTCATAACATATGACTTACATGGAAGTAGTTAGTTCCAATGATTTGTGGATGTTTTAAAAATTACACGGTTAAAAGATTGTATCATCTTAATAAAAACCCAAAAATGGATCCTCATTAATCATAAAATTTATGTATTTTAAGGGTCGTTTTTTTTTTTTGTTTTAATATTCCTTTAAATTATTGATTGAAATTAAGTACTGTTTAAGTATAATTTTCATTAGAACTTCTCAACAACTTTTTCTTTCTTCAATTTTTCTATCCTTTCTTTGTTTATTTTATTTTTTGGTTTATTCTAAAAATATTCGGTAGTCTCTTTCCTATAACATGTCAAGAATGTGGAGAGTATTGTGCTTTTGAATTTTAATTGTTTATAAATACATATACAATTTAACTGAATTGAATCTTTCAAATCTATAACCAAACAATTTCTTATATAACAATTAAATGACATTTAATGATATCTAAGTATTATTCCACGGATTTAACAAACATTCATTTTTTAAAGAAATTATCATAAACATTCAACTATTACAATATAAATAATATCAAAACCATTCATCATAGATTGACATTAAAAATACCATCCAAAAACATTAAAAAGGTTAGAAAACCATTTTAAATCATAATAATCCCTTTTTGATTGTTACCCATTAGAGGTAAGAACTATAAATAAATATAAATTAAAGTTAAATACATGTAATTAGAATTGCTTATTTTTTATACTTTTCCATCTTTAATTATATCAATAACATAATAGTTTAAATAGATTAGTAATATCATCCATAAGATTGTGGAAGACTCATAAACACTAATTTGTTGGTGCAAAATGACTTACAAAGAATTACATTTAATATTTTAATCCAATAATTTAAAAAAAAAAATTAATAACATATTGTATGTTATATATTATATCCCTCAAATTGTGAGCTAGTTTACTAATCAAATAAAACAAGACACATCTTTATTAATAAATTTACAATTCTACAAATATACTCGGAACTTCTTATAATTAATTTTCTTGACTTTAATTCATATGTCATAAAGAAAAATAATATATATATATATATATATATATATATATATATATATATATATATATATGAACAAGATTGATAATCAATTGAAATGTACTAAAAAAGTTAATCTCTTAAAATTCTATTAAACTTACATTGATTAAAATTGATTACTTTCTATCATAAACTAATTAATAGTTGGAACTATATCTTTTACATTTTCTCTTTAACAAATAGTTGCAATAAATATACTATGATATTTTACAACCTAAAAAAAAGTCACCTCTTAATTAGAGAGATACTAAAAGACCTATAAATACTAACTAAATTATGCCAAAAAGTTCAATTAGAGCTAATATTTCTTTATAATCTAACAAAATTAATAGAGCAGGGTACTGATATACAATATGCAACATTCCATACTTACCATTATTTCAATCTTATGATTTTAATTATTTTAAAAAATACATTTACATGTGTTGAATGATATTATTGAATAATTATGTTGAAAGGTGTATCCCAGTTTGGCGAGGCCTCCCTGATTCTAACAAATTTAAGAAATCAGACGGGTGAAGTTTGGGGAGGGTTTGCATTTACAATCCAATGGATGGTGTTGAGGCCAGAATTAAGAAAAAAATTTCACAGCTGGCTTCCAATGAATAGAGAGCACAACGATTGTGCTTTTCGTGGATAAATTGTAGCCATAGATACCTAGAAATATTTCCACCCCTTGATTGCATTAGAGAAAAGATTGAAGCGGACAGACGGAAAACTTAAAAAAAAAACATTAGCATTTTAAGACAGTTCCAGTAGCATGAGGGGAAGGTTACAAGAGATTTGTTGTGCAGAGGTCTAAGAAGGGAGAAGCTGTTCCATGTGGCAAGGCAGAAGAATATTTTTTGTGTGTAGGAACCAAACTTCGTCCTTTCCTTGCTGAGGTTTATCCCGTACTGGGGATTTTATGTAATGGTTTCGCTGGTTTGACAAGGTTACAAAGCTTGTTTCCACAGTTAATGGTGATAGGGATTTTTTTTCAAGGCCGAAGAAATGTAGTGTGGCCCGTATAGTTTTTTAATGTAGAGAGAGGATCTCCATAATTTTCTGATGTGTTGTCCTTGTAGTTATAGTTTCCAAATTTTGTTCCAACCTTTTTATTATTTTTGGGTTTAATCTTTGAAGACATGGATTTCAATCTCTAGATAGATGAGGTGGCACAAGTGTGCGGAGTTATTCCCATACTCTTTGAGTAGTTTTATAAAGCATCCAAGTGATTGTTGAGACTAAAAAAGTTATAAGGAAGCACTCGAAGTGCTCAGGGAAGGAGACTTTAGTGAGTATAGCTTAAGGAGTGAAGATCTACTTGGTGAAAATATTATGTTCTTGTATCGTCAGATGTCTAAAAAAGAGTCTTAAGCAACATTCCTAGATATATGTATTTATTTCTATGGCTTGCCTTGGGATATCATTGGTCATATTGTAGGTAAAAATAATCTGCAATTCCTGGAAGAAAGAATATTGGTAAGTAAAAGTGAAACAAATAATGAGGTGATTGTTCATGATGTTATTTGGAAGATGAGAATGAAACAAGCACAATGGATGAGGTTTAGAAAATACGAAGAATTATTCAAGGCATTGCAAGATGAATCCAATCTTCATAATGTAAAAGGCATCTATTTTCCTTGAGGATTGCATGTCAATTGAAACCACATGTTTAAATGCCATGCACAACTCTCCGCAGGTTCTTACTCTAGGAAACATGGTAACTATAAATAGACCCCCTTGTGAAATATATTACAAAAATCTCATATATACCAACTTTCTCATTTAAAGACACATCTAAATTGAAGAAACTTGCAGGTTTCTACAACGAGTCACTCCCAGGTTTGGAGTTACCTATTGTAATTACAAAAATTCTCGAGAAACACTTTTTTTTTATTTTCCATTTTTTAACTATGATCCTTAATCTTGTGAATGGTTTATTCATACAACATTTTTTTTAGTGCCATGATGTGAGAAAGTTTGTGATATTGATTCCATCCACTCATGCATTTTGTTGCAAAAAATATTGCATGTCCAAGGTAGAAAATATTATTTGTGCTGTATTGAAAATAGCTTAACCTGTCTTGTATGAAAAAAATTATCAAGTGTACATGATTATTATAATACAATTAACCTAATTTTTTTTCATCTAAAAAGGAGGTTGGTAAGGAGGCATTGAATATGATGACCCTGTTGGAATTTCGTCCCAAGGTAAAAGCCTCTTTAATTGGTTTGTACGCAGCTACCTATACTTGTGCAAAATACATTTGTCCATTACAAAGCATTTTACCCATGAAGGCTACGTGTGGAATTTTACATTTTTTTGTGTAATGATGATGGAATCTATGGCATAGGGGAACTTTTACTCTTAGATAGTTTGGGACTTTCCTATACACATTTTCCTTCTGCTTGTGGTACTATATAAAACTTGGAGCTTATCTTGGAATTGCGAGGTTGGTAACCATAGTTGCTATGAAGATCTGGAATAATCCTTTCACTGAATTACAAGAACATCAGGATAAAATAAAGGAAGAAAAGGATAAACACATGATAGCCACATCCAAAACCTTATTAAATGAGGACACTACAAACTTGCTTTATATACCTCTTATTGTCACAAAGCTTTTGTATGTTATGGTTTCTATGAATTTGATGTAGATAGGAATGGTTTTGTTTATTGTGGGCATAAGTGGTAATTTGTACTATCACTATTTATTACAAGGATAATTTTAGTGGTGAATATTTGTAATATGGAAAAAATTTCATTTTAGGAAAATTTGAAAAGGTGATTTTTTCAGAGCAGGTTGGTGTCTTGTTCACCTAAAATTTATAGTATATATATTTTTTGGGGTCGGCTTTTCCTAAATTTGAAAACATCCCCTAAAAAAACCTAGGTGATTCGCCAGGTAGTATACTACAGTACTACCACCATTACCTTACTAATACCGTGAACTCGCATACTCTAAGCACCAGAGATTGTTGTTAGCCTGTTAATAGTGTAGAGTCGAGTGACAGATGATATTTGTTGATGTGTGACCCATTGAATTTATTGAAACGCGACAAAGGGGTTAGCTGACGAAGCACGATGTAACACCCGCATTTTTCTCAACAAGAAAACATGATAAACCCAATAACCAACATGGAAAATTATGGAATAATTATTTTTTGAAAGGTAAGGACAATAAAATTCATCGAGATTAAATAAAAATCTTGATAATATAGTTCTATAATAATTTTCAAGGAAGTCGGAGCTAAAATGACGACTAATTAGCATTGACTCAATTTCCAAAATTAAAGTAGGATTTACATTCTCTTACTCAAATTCAATAATTATTTTAATATTTCTCAATCTGATTTTCATGTCTTGGCCCCATTAATCCCTTCTAAATTTATTATGATAAACAAGCCTAAATATCCTTTGATTTTTAAATCATGCTCCTTAATATTTATATTATTTCATTAAAAAGGAAAGGGGTGCACAACTTAGTCTAACCCTTTAGGCCCTTTTCAAAACATTACACACACCTCCTTTTATTTATTTCATTCCCACCTAAATACCCCATCACTTAAGTGATGTAGGGTTCATCCTACACCATTGGATCTATTCTATCTGAGCCCTTAGATCTAGGTTGAACTAATGAAACCCTAGAAATCCTTATGGGTTTTCTTATACCCACTTCTTAACCTATCATCTCATTATCTCTTGTTTGATTTACAAGTTGGGAAGAAGGAAGGCCATGGAAGGGAGCTCGAGCTCTTGGATGAATGCACACAAGAAGAGGAGCTAGTTTTAACATCCTTCTCCTAGAGTTTGTATTTTATTTGAGAGAGATTTATCTTACCTGGATTATGGATTTTTCCCACTGTTATTTTGGTTTATTTTGAGATTTGGGTTGTTAATCTACACATTTGAATCTAGTATACTTTTTATTTTAAAAGTGTCGATTTATACATGTATTTTATTTTATTCTAATTATCCCGAAATTTTCTTTTATACAAAAAAGAAACAAAATGGATTAATGCATATATATCAACACATGAATACATATTTCATTTTAAACAGGCCACAGAATACGATTATGCACATGCCACACTTTGATTGTTTTACTAGGTCACAAAGAAGTGAGGGAGGATTAATTAATTTGAGTGTTAAAACGTATTGGGGAAGGGCGTATGATTTAATGTTAGTGGGGGGGGGGGGGGGGTTGAAGTTATTTGGGGGGTGTAGGAAACACTTTCCACCCAACCAAAATATCCAATGAGGGAGAGAAGCATTCTCCTTCATTGGACCCCTAGCCCCAACAAGGAAGCAATGAGAGCTATTTAGACAACCATAACAACTCAAAAATGGCTTCCACATACATAGTCAATCAAGACAAACAATGAAATAACACAATACAAATTTTACAAAAAAAAACCATTATCAAAACACAAAGGCTTCATACTAAAGCCATGGAGGAGAAAGGAACATGGGGGTTCTTCTTATGCCTCCCAAGGGCTTTGGTGTCCACCTATGAACCTCCAGAAAGTCCATCACAATACACATAACACTCTTATGCCTCCCTCAAAAAATATACACCACTCTTATGCCTCCATAAAGGAATCAACACACTCTTATGCCTTCCTCCAATATATACACCACTCTTATGCCTCCATCAAGGAATCAACACACTCTTATGCCTCCCTCAAGAAAATAACACACACTTATGCCTCCCTCACTCCTTTTCCTCCTTTAAGGTGATAAGATAAAAACAATTCATATTTATCAACAAGGTGGACATCCAAACCCAACTCCCTCCAAAAAAATACCCATTACATTTCTCTTATGCCTCCCTCAAGTTTACCCCCATTTCCATTTCTCCCACAACCTAAGAATCAAATTTATTTCTAAAATTCATGAGCAATAAGAAATCATCAACAACACATATGAGCACAACAAAAAAACAAGGTAGGAATAAGGGTGAAGGTGTACCTTACAAATGAAGAGTGTCAATACACAACAAGATCCAAGCCTTCCAAAATCCTAAGAAAACACCATCCACTCCAATTTCCATTCACCATTCTCAAGAAAGATATCCCAAAATTCCCAATCATTCCCCCAAAAGAAAAAATGAGTAAGTAACCCCTCAAACAACAATAAAAAATGCATATAAAGGAAAGGGAAGAGGAGGGTGATGTGGCTCCAAGTAGGATGCGACATCACTCATCCTCAACTCCACATCACAAGTCAAACCTCAACCCTAATGCACAATAAATTGGTGGGTGAGTGAAATGACAATTTACTTACACACACAAACCAAGCCAACACCCCATAAGGAAAAAATTAAAGACCTATGTAAGAAAAGTGCAACGAATGTCACTTTTTGACTTACAAAACACATAATGGGGTCTATTTTTGACCCCCCAATCCATAGGTAGGGTTGGCATAGCAATTTAAGAGGTGTGGTACAAGTTTAACTTGTCCCAAAAGCCTTCAAAATTGGCCCCTAAGTCCAAATTTGAATTTCCATTAAGGGGTAGAGTGTACAACACTTAAGATCCCAAGCACTCAACTTACAACATAAAATCCAAGAGCCATCTAGTCTAATAAATGAAATTTTTTAACCCATTCATAATTACTTTAGAACAAGATTAAATTAACTCAAATAAGATAATTAAGCACATTCAATATAAAAGGGAATATAAACCAAAATCTAAATAATTAATACAACAAAATTACATCACTAAAATTCACATACTAAAATCAAATAAAGGAGATATAAAAAGGAAAAAAATAGCAAATCTCTTGGTCACAATTGGAGGTAACCCCCCATGGGGACCCCCTAACAACAACAAGACACGCACACAACATAACACAAGTTTCCATGGTGACCAATTTCCAATACCCCACATTCCTTCGTTGTTGGTCTCCTACCCCCCGTAGTTTATTGTTGTGAAATATTCACTTGCAAAATCACACAATACCTTTCTAGCCTCATGGCCATATAAGTGATATCCAAATAATATAATGATTATATATAAATATCAATTTCAACATCAATATCATAAATACTATTGCTAAGACCATGTAATTTAACAATTTCTACAATTTTCAACATTTTGATTCTGTTAATACATCAGTTTGTGATTCCGATCATAAACCAACTAAATCATCTAACTTAAACATTACTTTCACTTGTTCAAAATTGTCCAATCCTTCAACATCAAAGGAATCACAAAATACCTTGAACATCATAATAAATATCAATACAAAAATAATTCAAAATTCAACATAAATCTAAACTAACAACACATCATTTTCTTCCATACAGAAAGTCTATCAAAAGTTAATCAATTTGATTTAGATATGTCTATCCTTAAATTTACATATCACAATATGTTACTATCGTTCATCTATTAATATTTCTATGTACCTTCGGCAATGATGTCTATGTGTCCAGTCACAGAGATAGACTAAACAAAACAATATAGAAGAGTAATGCTTTCACAATCAATCTATGACCACGTAACCGTTCTAGCTAATTACCTTATCCTTAGATGCCCATCTGGGTCCAAAGTACAACATAGAGTCAAAGTAATAATAATAACCAAAACACTATAGAAATCCTGATTTTTTCACATTTTATTTGCATGTTAACTAGAATACAACAGTTAGTTTTACGATTATAACAATTCGGAAAAGATCATTTTGGTTCATTTAGTGTTGAAGGGAAGTGGGCATTACACCCCCCTCCCCTTAGACTTGACTTCCTCTCAAAATTCATGAAGAGAGAGGTAGGAACCAAAGCAAAATAAAAAGGATCACACCCTTTGTGGACTTGTTTTGCATCAAACAAGTGTTGGTCTACAAAACCCAAGTTTGGTCTAGTGAAATTTAACAAGAAGAAGGGAGATTGAAAGGGATGTATCCTAAAATTTCTTTTAGTAAGGTTGCAAAACATATAATTCTATAGAGTAACTCTGCGTGGTCAACCAAGCTCCTATATATAACATCAAAACATGAAATGGTCAGAGGAGTCTCAAAAATAACCACCAAGAAAAGGAATAACAGGGAGAATTTCATGAACTGGAAATGACCATATAGTCTCCCATGGATCCCACATACTACAACAACACAAGTTAAGGCTTCCACTAAGGTTAAGTTACGCCTTCAAAGTTTTTTATTTAGACAAGAATAGCAAATATCAACCACGACCATCAATTTATACGAGAAAAAAAGTCTACTCAAAGGTCTCACAATTTGAGATCACACAAGATGAGCTTTAACAACAAGGAAGGACACTTAAGTTAGCCAACACATTTATGATCAAGAAACTATTCATGGGAAGCATTTCTATAACCCAAGAGGGTACAATTAAATTTTCATGGAAATACTAAGGGAAAAAAAACATGACCATAAGGCTTTATATAGCTTGATTTATATTCAAGAATGAACAAACAACACTAGCCTAATTTAGAGACATTGAACATTTAGAAAGAATTTTCACTAGAACTAACATATCAAAACTAGAGGTACCACTCACTGTACATAACACAAAGGGATTTATTTATCTTAAACCTTGCTCAAGTTCGAAATAGCCATAAGAGAGCACAACATTAGTCGTAACACCAAATAGCACTCAAGGGAGCTAGAGAGAAGAAGCAAGTAATGACAGGGGGATCCAACTACATCCTATAAGTGCATCATACCAAAAATCGAGTAAAAACCTTACAGAAAAAACTTGCACTTTTCTTCCCGGCAGCCAAAAAAACAATCATAAGGTGACTCAAGCAAAAGAAGAAAAGAGGATTTCCCAAATTTATCTCATATCCTTAACATATGTTGCCTTAAAATTACAATGAGCTATGTCATCAAGGGCTAAATAAACACACAAGGGGGTTGTTGTTCCCATAAATAAGAGATAAGACCCAATCGTAAAGGCCACAACTCACAATCGTTAAGTTATGAGGCAACAAGGGTACGAAAAAACAAACTCCTACAAGGGAAATGCACATACATATATAAACAAGGGAGTACTATGTAATTAGAACACATCACTATCAACAAGGAGTTTCACATTTCTGGGTAGGTGGCATAACTAAAGGTTCAAGTATACATTGTCATCAATACATAAATCTTACTCATTTTATAAATCACCTTATTAAGTGAAATTTATAGTTTTTCTTGCTAAGCACAATCCTTATGATTTTTCTTAATTAAAGCTTCCTCCTATTATGACATCACAAGTTTGTGTTATGAGGAGCACCACTAAAGTGGCCATGATATCTCACCATTCTGAATAGGCGGAAACAATATTAATTTTTACTCCTAGGGAAGGTAGATGGAAAATTTTTCCTTCCTATTCTTCGATATAACTTTTATTACTTCTATTAATCTACCAAGGCTTTAGCAAGGATTGTTTTCATTTTTCTATGTTCCAGTTTATTTGGTAAGTTCCAAGGTCAAATCTCCTCAATTATAATTTTTATAGTGTTTGGGTGAGTCATCTTATCAATTAAATTTTAATGGGAAGGAAAGGCCAAACATATCACATTATTACATTTATGGGAGAGAGAGAGATGAATCAAAACATCACATTTTTTTAATTCTATAGGAACAAGAGACATTCAACATGTAGCAAACACATCATTCATCTTGTAAGAACTAAGAGTCTATCAACCAACATGTATCACACCAATATTTCAAGGGTTTACCAAATAATTATAAGCATCATTAAACATTCCTAGTGGGTCTCCACAATTCGCAAAAGAAGTTACAAGGAAAGACCCATTAAAGAGGCATATTTACTTTTACAAATTTTAGAGGATTAACAATGTTTGTTGTTTAGGCTCAAACATTTTACTCACATAATAAGACAAGGAAAGTTTTAATCCAAGGACACCACATTCCCATTAGAACGTATCAAATGCAATAGGGAAACCAACTAATCTACCCAAACATGGGATTTACGACCAAGAGTTACAGTCTTAAAAGAAGAAGCACAATATAAGCACCACCAAGATTAAAATATTAAGATCTACCAAAATAACATATCCAAGAGCAAGGTCCAAAAAACCCAAAAGAATTCAAAGTGTTCCTCTACGTAACCCAAAGGTTAATAGGTCATAAAATGTTATTCATAACAATATAAAAGGTTAAGATAGGGGTAGACTTATTTATAGGTCATCGAGATCAAAACAACCATACTTAATTAAACACATTTCCTGAATGGCCTTAAATCTAACCATAACTAACAAGATGCATACAATTCACAAGTCAATACTTTCTAAGATTAAACAAGGAAACCATGATACAAATTATCATTGCATTGATGAAATGTCACTACCAAATAAATGCTCTTCCACTAACATCTATAGTCAACCAAAATTGAATCCGATCCTAACACAATCCATAAGCCCATAACAAAACACATCTACTTTGACAAGGACAAAAGCTCTTACCAGCTTGTAGGAGCATCACCACCACCGCTAACAACTGCCAACTAGACTGTACTATAGAATGAAGTATCTAAGATCCTAGACACACTGAAGGTTCCACCTTTCCAAAACCAAGGTATAACTTAAAGCACCTAAGAAGACATTCTAGGAACCTAGGGTGTACCCCCATATGATGAAATGTCACAATACAAACAACATAGAACCAACCCAATCAACAAGTAAGAAAGAATCATGTAACATTTAGCTAAGTAGCCAATAGCTATATGAACTTCGAGTCACCACTCAAAGTAAAATCCAAGAAATATTGGCAATCAAGGAAAGTGGCTAAGTAGCCGCATTGCAATGTTCGAAAATTCTTGCAATATATATATATATATATATATATATATATATATATATATATATATATATATATAACTAAAAGAGCCTCAAAGCTTCTTAATCCAACCGAACAATAAGATGCTGGTCCTTAATAAAATAACACCAATTTACGAATATATATAAAATACAGAAGGTCAACATCACAATCACTTCGCAGCCCCTCATGGCTGCCAATAGGGGTACTATACCTTGAGCTCCATTCTAATAACGCATATGCAAAGATGGATCAAAAGCGACACCAAGACCTAATATCCACTTACTCATATGGGGATTAACTCACCAAAGTGGAAACCAAAACTAACTCATCTAATCACAGAAGGAAAAAGGGGAGCTTTAGGTGACTAAAAGGCCATTAATTTACTTTGTCTTACCCCCCTAAACACTACCACTATAAAAGGAAAACTATACCAACAAGGAAGAATCTCAATGGGTTTATCGCATCATAGGACTAAAGCAACAATTAGTACTCATCCAACAACATATTTTCAAAGGAAATATGAGTCTTGGTCACACTAGAAGTTCGCAAGAAAATCAATTTAATTTAACATTTTTAGTTACCTAGGTTTGACAAAATGCCACTAGGCGAGCACGAAAATTCAAAAAAAAAACTTTATTATTTTATTATTATTTTAATTATGGCGATTCAAATTCTTTTATTTGGTTTTTTGGTTTCAATTCCACCCAAGGTCTAAGTGTTGAACCCATGGCTCTGATACCAACTGTAACGCCCACATTTTTCAAAACAAGAAAACATGATAAACCTGATAACCAACATGGAAAATTATGGAATAATTTTTTTTTTGAATGGTAACAACAATAACATTCATCGGGATTAAATTAAATTCTTGATAATAATTTTCAAGGAAGTCGAAACTAAAATGACGACTGATTAGCATTGAATCAATTTCCAAAATTAAAGCAGGATTTAAATTCTCTTATTAATCTTCAATAATTATTTTAATATTTCTCAATCTTCTTTTCATGTCTTAGCCCCTTTAATACCTTCTAAATTTATTATAATAAACAAGAATAAATATCCTTCGAGTTTTAAATCATGCTACTTAATATTTATATTATTTCATTAAAAAGGCAAGGGGTGCACAACTTAGTCTAACCCCTTAGGCCCTTTTCAAAACATTACACACACCTCCTTTTATTTATTTCATTCCCACCTAAATACCCCATCACTTAAGTGATGTAGGGTTCATCCTACAGCATTGGGTCTATTCTATCTGAGCCCTTAGATCTAGGTTGTACTAAAGAAACCCTAGAAATCCTTATGGGTTTTCTTATACTCATTTATTAACCCATCATCTCATTATCTCTTGTTTGATTTCAAGGTTGAGAAGAAGGGAGGCCATGAGGGGTGCTCAATCTCTTGGGTGAATGCACACAAGAAGAGGAGCTAGTTGTAACATCCCTCTCCTACGGGTTTCTCTATTTAAAAATATCATTTTACCCATTGTTTGTATTTTATTTGAGTGATATTTCTCTTACTTGGTTTATGGATTTCACCCATTTTTATTCTGGTTTATTTTGAGATTTGGGTTGTTAATCTACACATTTGAATCTAGTATACTTTTTATTTTAAAAGTGTTGATTTATACATGTATTTTATTTTATTCTAATCATCCCTAAATTTTCTTTTATACAAAAAAGAAACAAAATGGATTAATGCATACATACATACATACATACATACATATATATATATATATATATATATATATATATATATATAGATGAATACATATTGCATATTAAATAGGCCGCAGAACAAGATTATGCACAGGCCACACTTTTATTGTTTTACCATGTCGCAAAGAAGTGAGGGAAGATTAATTAATTTGAGGGTTCAAAAGTATTGGGGAAGGGCATATGATTTAATGTTAGTGGGGCGGGGGGGGGGGGGGGGGGGGGTTTAAAGTCCTTTAGGGGGAGTAGGCAACACTCTCCACCTAACCAAAATATCCAATGAGGGAAAGAAGCCTTCTCCCTCATTGGCCCCCGAGCCCCAACAAGGAAGCAATGAGGGCTATTTAGACAACCATGACAACTCAAAAATGGCTTCCACATACACATTCAATCAAGACAAATAATGAAATAACACAATACCAATTTTACAACAAAACAACCATTATCAAAACATAAAGGCTTCATGCTAAAGCCATGGAGGAGAAAGGAACATGGGGGTTCTACTTATGCCTCCTAAGGGCTTGGGTGTCCACCTATGAACCTCCAAAACGTCCATCACAATACACACAACACTCTTATGCCTCCCTCTAAAATATACGCCATTCTTATGCCTCTCTCAAGATGATAACATAAACACAATTCATATTTATCAACAAGGTGGACATCCCAACCCAACTCCCTCCTAAAAATAAATATTACATTTCTCTTATGGATCCCTCAAGTTTTACCCCCATTTCCATTTCTCCCACAACCTAAGAATCAAATCTATTTCCAAAAGTCATGAGCAATAAGCACTCATCAACAACACATATGAGCACAATAAAATAACAAGGTAGGAATAAGGGTGAAGGTCTACCTTACAAATAAAGAGTGTCAATACACAACAAGATCCAAGCCTTCCAAAATATTAAGCAAACACCATCCACTCCAATTTCCATTCACCATTCTCAAAAAAGATCTCCAAAAATTCCCAATCATTCCCCCAAAAGAAAAAATGAGTAAGTAACCCCTCAAACAACAATAAAAAATGCATATAAAGGAAAGGGAAGAGGAGGGTGAGGTGGCTCCAAGTAGGATGCCACATCACTCATTCCCAATTCCACATAACAAGTCAAACCTCAACCCCAATGCACAATAAATTGGTGGGTGAGTGAAATGAAAATTTACTTACACACACAAAAAAAGCCCACACCCCCTAAGGAAAAACTTAAAGACCTATGTAAGAAAAGTGCAATAAATGTAACTTTTTGAATTATAAAACACATAATTGGGTCTATTTTTGACCCCCCAATCCATAGGTAGGGTTGGCATAGTATTTTAAGAGGTGTGGGACAAGTTTAACTTGTCCCAAAAGCCTTCAAAATTGGTCACTAAGGCCAAATTCGAATTTCCATGAAGGGGTAGAGTGTACAACACTCAAGATCCCAAGCACTCAACATAAAACACAAAATGCAAGAGCCATCTAGTCTAATAAATGAAAACTTTTAACTCATTCATAATTAGTTTAGAACAAGATTAAATTAACTCAAACAAGACAACTAAGCTCATTAAAGATAAAAGGGAATATAAACCAAAATCTAAATAATTAATACAAGGAAATTATTGTTAGTGCAAAATCACAGCACCCCCAAATGAATCGTCAGATCTACTTTTCTAAGGCAGAGGTCATTTGGTGTGATGCGCATAGCATTGAGTTTTCTCCGAAGTGTGGGACTTAGAAAATGAGAAAACTCTCTAGGTTAAAGGATGGTTCCTATTCCTCTATTTAAGTGCATGCGTGAAAAATTACAGAGGGCCTATTCCTAAACCTAATCTAAGTTTTACCAAGGAAAAATGAGTAAAAGGAATGCATGAAATCAAAATAAGTTATAAGGTGATGCACCAATGGAATGATGAACATTTATTTTGATAATAGACACAAACCAACAAAAGGCATATAATAACTAAACACAGATAACCAAATTTATAATGAAAGACCAGCTGAAATCAAAAGAGATAAGAAAGGATCTAAAATCAATCACAGACGTGTTTTGTTGCTCTGCAGATTAAGACAATGCATTACAATGAGGCCAAAATATAGAAACTTACTACAGTCTAGTAGAAGGTTTGAAAACTACACGAGTTCCTTTTCTAGAAGAATAGGGGAGCCTGCAAAGCAGAAGAATGTCCAACCCTTACAATGAGTCCCAACCCAATATTTATAGACTCAAACAAAGAGAAGAAAGAAAGAGAGAGTAACAAGAAAAGAAGGTTGAAGCTCAACCACTACTATTAATGTATTCTATAAAATTTGCCCCCAAATCTGCCTCGGCTATGTATAAATCTCTGGTTTAGCACCTTGAAGGAAGAGGAAATGGTGGAACATAGATTGAATCTGATCTGGTTGTTAAGGTAGATAGATCCACATTAATGGCCATGAAGAAGTTTTCTCCATTTATCTTTACCTAACCTCCCCAAATTTAAAGTTTCAGATCTCCATGACATGGGTGAAGCCAAGATCTTTCCAACGGTGTCAGATTTGTAATATTTCGAGCCTTGAGTCGAATGACATGCCTCTTCAAAGTTTGTATCGGGGTCTGTACAAAAGGGTGGGGAAAACTAGTTTAAAAAACGAACCCCTCTTTTGACCTTTGGGACATGTGGAGGGCTAGCGCATGTCTGAAGGAAGCCTCTATATTTTTCTCTTGGAATAGCATGAGGGATGACATGTGGCTTCCTCCGCCTGGCTCACTCAGTTTCTTTATTTCTTGGCTAAGCTCTTTACTTGCTGGGGTCATACTCTTTGACTGGGGACACGTGGCGGTCTAGACGCTTGCTTCAAAAAGCCTCTCTCAATTTGATCCTTGAATTAGTGCACCATTCAGACAATTGGCACTCTTTGCTCGGTCTACCACCATGCATTGACTATTCAACTAGACTATGTCCCCTTTTTCGAGAATGGACATGTGGAGGCTCTACGCTTGCTAAAACTCCTCGATCAAAATTTTTCCCTTGGAGGAGCGTCGAGTTGACACTTGGAAGAGTCCGTAGGTCTTTGGAATTTTACATCACCTCTCCCTTCCTTTTTGGGCCTGAGGCTACGTGGAAAACTAGTGCAAGTTTGAGTCTCTGCTTTTGACTCCCATCAGGGGTTAAATTTGACGCATGTTTAGACGTTTTTTGCTATTTTAACCGTAAAATACTTGCAAATATTTGTAATAACCATCACATGTAACTTGCATATTTCATAATTTTACTGTCATTATATATATATATATATATATATATATATATATATATGTATGTATACATAAATTATAAAAAATATATTCAAATATAGCTTTAAAATAACTAAATAAATATAAAATAAATATTATAATTGACATTATTTTGTATATTTGCAAGGGCGGTATTAAAAAATGACCGTCACCTATGTTTGAAAGGCATAGGTGGCCATCAAATTTAACCCCTGACTCCCATCTTAGATTTGTGTTGAGCTGACACCTGGCTTCTTCCTTCCTAGCCGAAGACTTTTCAGTGGCTGCAAAAATTTTGGAGCTCTAGATGTGTGGAAGCCTAGCACTCATTTGAACTTCCTTTCTTCGATTCAACTTTGGAGAAGTGCACCGTTTTGACACGTGGCTCTCTCTGCTACCTTCTCCATACTTAGCTGATTTTTGGACTCGTTCTGAACTATTTTGAGCCCAAAGACTTCGGATCTTTGCAGTTTCTTATTTTTATTTCCATTGGCCTCTCCGTGACTCTGCTTCTTCTCCTTTGACCCTGCTACTCTATTTCTGAGCCCACCTCATTACCCGTAGAATGAATTTAAAGCTAGGGTTCTCTCGACAGAGTCCATTTTCTGATTTTATCCTACATAGGGCTTGTTTAATCCTTGTAAGCCTCCGCCACTTCCTTTACAGAGTCCTCTTGTAATATATTTGCGTGAATCAAACGTGATTTCTCAGGTTCCTTCACTGCGGGGGAGTTCTAATCCAATATTTTTCCTAGGGGGAAAAATATGGATAACAATTTGGAGACTCACAGGGGTATCTTCCTGCTAGATGAAAAGACCAATTGCCTTGTCGTATCCGTTGGGCATGGAGTCGAGAATGATGGTATGGAACTGATTCTACCTCTGACTCATGAGCCCGAAATGTTGCACTCTCAATCTTCATAAGAAATATTGAAACGATGGTTTCTTAGAGTAGAAAATTGTTTTGACCCGGGGCTTCATCTTGTTTCTGAATGAGCTGTGCAAGAGCAACAAAACAACACCACAACTATATACAAAATTGAAATCATACATGCTCCAAGTAGAGCATGCAGAGTGTGCAAAGAACTTAGGAGAAAAGAAACCTAAACTACAACAATACAATGTGCACAAGCACTTAGAGGAATGAGAAACTAAACTAATATGTACAGGGTGAGAACCTTCCTTTTAGTAGCAGTGTTTAAGATAGATTCCGTTCACTAGAATCTGCAACTCTTCACCATCCAATGTAGATAATTGGAAGGCATTGCTACTTTTACATTTTATGACCATGTAAGGGCCACTCCAAATGGCATCAAACTTGGAATGCCTTCCTGGTTTTTCTCGATCTGCATCCCATTTCAAGAGTAGGTCTCCTTCCTGGAAGGTCATGGTTCTTGCCTTCTTATCGAAGCATCTCTTAATTGAGGCCTGATCCTTCTCTATTGTCTAAAGTGCATGTTCTCTGGTTTCTTCCAACTCCATCAGCTCTGCATACCTGGCCTCCATTGGCTTGAAACTCAGACATCTCTAGCTGCTTCATGAGTTCCAATGCTAACAACTCAAGTGATATAGGAAACACTGCCTCTTTCCCATAGATGAGTTTGAATGGAGAGCTACCTGTAGACCTCTTGGGTGTTGTCCTATCAGCCCATAAGGCTGATTTGAGTTTCATGTGCCAAGTCCTCTGATTTTCATCCAGAGTTCTTCTGACAATCTTCAGCAGATTCTTGTTCATGGACTCATCTTGGCCATTACCCTGAGGGTAATAGTTTGATGAAGTGCTTCAGGTAAATTCTGTTCCTAATGGCCCATCCTGTGATTTTGGAACCTATGAATGCCAATGCATTGTCTGATATAATGGTGGCTGGCACTCCAAATCTAGTCACTATCCCTTTGTATAAGTCTAATATGCTGGACTCATTAGCTTCTTTGAGTGCCACTGCCTCGGTCCACTTGGTAAAATAGTTTGTTGCCATCAGAATCCACTTGTGGCCTTGGCTCAAATTTGGATTGATGACCCCAATGAAATCCAACCCCCATTGCATGAATGGTTGGTCAACTGAAATGGGGTGCAATGGGAGTGTTGCTAGCCTCTCTTTGCCTCTGAAGAATGCACAGTTCCTGCACTTTTTGATCCATGCATAACAGTCACTAAACACCTTGGGCCAATAATAACCCACCTTCATGATCTTGAGTGTTGTCACCCATGGAGCAAAATGGCCTCCAGTTGCTTCATCATGGAACTCTTGTAGCACTTTCTCAACCTGATTTGTCCCAATGCACTTTAACAGGATGCCATTGATATCCCTTTTGAACAAGACGCCGTCAATAAGTACATATGGGATGGCCTGTAGTCTGAAGTGCCTCCTTTTTGTTTTATTCATTTCTGGAGGACACAAGCCTGTTTGAAGGAAGTGCACCATGTTCTGAGTCCAACAAGGAGCAGGCACATCCTCATTTTCTTCGTCTTGACTATCCTATAGGACCAAAATAACTTCTTTTTCATCACTTGCTTCTTCTTGTTGACTTGAGGCCAGCTGCTCACAAAATCCCTTCCCATGGACCAACTTAGTGACCTTGATCTCAATTTCATACTCCATGACACGAGTGATCCACCCTGCATACTTTTCATTTAGGTCCTTGCTAAGAAGGAAGTCTTTAACTCCTATATGGGAGACCAATAGTTGGATTTTTTTGTTTGAAACCAAATGCTTAAAATTCTTCAATCCTCTGATCACTGTCCAGGACCTACTTTTCGATGAAAGAGTATTTCACTTCATAATCTTCCAGAACCCTAGCTGAAGAAAGCAATTGGCTTCTTTGTATCTTCTTTGTTCTACTATACTAGGATTGTAGAAATCGTGTCACTGCCACCAAAGGCATATAGTATAAAATCCTTAGAAAAATTTGGATTCACGAGAGTTGGGGCTTGTGATATAGCTTCTTTGATGGCCTCAAAACTTGCTTTTCCTTCAACTATCCACCTAAATGCCAAAATTTTCTTCAACATCAACGTTATTGGCTTGACAAGGGCAACAAAGTTTGGTACGAACCTGCGGACAAAATTGATTTTTCCTAAGAAGCTTTGAAGAGCCCTCTTGTGGCTTGGCAATGGAAATACTCTTATAGCTTCAACTCTTTCTGGGTCAATTACCAAACCTTCCTTTGACATAATGTGGCCTAGAAGCTTGCCCTCATGGGCCAAGAATATGCATTTTTTGGGGTTCAATGATACCCCGAAATCTCCTACACCTTTGGAACACCTGCCTTAGGTGAAAAAGATGGTCTGCTGCATTTCTAGAGAATACAGTAATGTCATCCAGGTAGATCAACACTATTTTGTTGATCAGCCCTTTGAATGCCATATCCATTGCCCTTTGGAAAGTGGCTCTGGCATTAGACAATCCAAATGGCATTTTTCTAGTAGGCATAGGTGCCCCATTTGGTGGTGAAATCCATTTTGAACTGATCATCTTCTTTCACCATGATCATGGTTGTACCCTGAGTATCCATATAGGAGAGAGAAACTCTCTCTGAACCAGAACACTACCTGCAAGATCTGCTCCATTAAGGGAAGTGGGTAGTGATCTTTGAGGGAGGCTCTGTTCAAGTCACAAAAGTCAACACACAACCTAATCTCCCCATTCTTCTTCCTAACTGGGACCAAGTTTGCGACCCAGCTTGAGTGTTTGATTGGAAAAATGATACTTGCCTCTATCAGCTTGTTTAGTTCTTTCTTCATCAGAGGCTCAACATGTGGGTTGACTGGTCTCTGCTTCTACCTGATGGGCTTAGCAGCTGGATCTAGCTCAATTGTGTGTTGGGCTAACTTTGGATTAAACCCTCTTAGGTCTTCATAGCTCCAAGAAAATATATCTGGAAACTCTTGGCAAAGGCGTATGAATTCATACCTTTCTTGCTCGGTGGCCACCTTGCCAAATTGTAGTGTTTTGCCTTCTCCAGCTAGAATTGGCTCCGAATCTTCCCCTTTGATCTGTATGTTGGTCTGCTCTTTTCGAAACTGATCATTGCGATTGAAGATAGACTCCAATGTCACTAGGTCTTTGGGAAGCCTATTTGTATGCAGACTGTACTACTTGATTTCCATATTGCTGCTCTAGTCTGCTTTGGTTTCTAGCTGAGAATTCAGCTTCCTCTTGCAAAAATTTGGTAATCTACTAATCATTCTTGAACACCTGCCAACATGTGTTGTTATCTGGTACTACTGATCTCACAATCACATGGATATGTGGCTGTTCTTTGTCCCTTTTTATGTTGTCAACTACATCAAATGTTGCTCCAACTACTGCAAGCCTGTCAGCAACTTTATTCTCCTTTCTGGGTATGGACATGGTTGAAGGATTCGAAATCCTCAATGAGGTCCCACACCCTATTCTTGTAACCTTTGAGTAGGTCATTATTGACAACATTTTTTCCTTTGAATTGATTGGAAACCAGTTCACTGTCACCAAACACTTGCAGGTTCTTGATTCCTCGTCTTCTGGCCCAATGCAGTCCATGGACCAAAGACTTATATTCTGTAGTGTTATTTGAGCAGGTAAACTAAAACCTAAAAGTCTGAATAATACTTCATACCTTGGGGGGATACAATCATAGCTCCACCTCCTGGCTCCTTGTCTGCTCCTAGATCCATCAAAGAAAAATTACCAAACTTCATTGTCATTCTTGTGCTCTAGCTTAATGATGTCAAGAAGAGGATGATTCTCCTCATGTAGGCAGTAGACTCCTAGTTCAGATTCTTCCATCTCCTTATAGGGATCAAAAGCATGTATTTTGACCACCCATTCATGTCAAGGTTCAGGTCCGAGATACACCCCACCTTGGTATCTACTTCAGAAGTGCTTAGGAGGTCCTCCTGATCAAAAGCCGAACAATTTGCATCGATTGGGATTAGTACATAAGACGTCAATGTGATAGTATTCTGTGAGCTTCAGATTTGATTGTGGCCTTCGACTCCATACCTTGTTCTAAAGAGCATATGCGACTAGTCAGTAGACATGTAGCCTCCAATTTTGGCAGTGAAGTCCCTGGACAAACACAACGCAAAATGTGGTGGCAAGTCTATGACTGACACATGTTCTGCAATACCTAGTCACATTAGGGAAGACATGTAGAGTGAGACTTAGATCCTTGATGAATCCAACAATGGTCACTACTATCCCATCTAATTGTACTACTCCTCTAGAGATGAATTCATACTAGAGACCCAGTTGATCAACTATTTGTTTGGGCATTACAGAACTACTTGCCCCCGAATCGATCATGCAGTTGTGCACCAATTTATCTCCAATGATTAATCGAAACATAAAATGGAGGAGGCTATCAAATTCTTACCTCATTGTTCTTCATGGTTTCTCTCAGGTTGAGCCACATTAGTAAGCACTTTCTCTTGCTGGTTAGGGGGTTGACTTGAGCTTGACCAATTGGCCATGACAGTCTGACAATAGATCCCTCTATGCCTTGGAATAACCAGTGACTCCCATAGTGAAATGTTTACACTTGTCCTCTTCATTTGTTCAATGATATTAAATGAACTATCCTTCTACTGCCCCTTCCCTGACACTTTTTTCTCTTGCACATGGGTTGTTACAATTGGTGCCTAAGTAGGTCTGGAAGGTGGCTTGGATTGACTTTGCACATTGGGAGTTGTATTTTGAATGCCAATATCTTGCTGAGCAATGGAGGGTTGAGGATCACCTTAGCTTGGTGAATTTCTTTATCTAATATTTCTCCTCGTTAGACTATGTATTGACAGCTATACTTTGAGAAGGAGTCTGATTCATTCCATAGAAGTCTTCAGCCTTGCCAATTGACAAGCTTAGTTTTGTTTGGGGGTCCCTCTTGCTGGGATCCTTGCTGACTGACTTTCTTCGTGGCTAGGTTCTTGTGACACACCAAAAATTTACACCAACAGAGCCTAATTTAATGCACCATTGAAGCACATCGACTGATTGTGTGACTGAATACATGGGAAAACACCATTCATACTCTTGTGCCATGTTATTCCTATGCTGAAACCAATCCCCTTGATATTGAAACTGTGTTTGGGTCATATGACCTTGAAAGGTCTAGCAGCTTGAGGTTGCCCTTGGTGTTGACTCTGATTTACAACCTGTGTTGGTGGACTATTTTGTTGAAATGGGGCCCTGGACTTGATACTGAGCCTGGGGCACTGATATGGCCTAGAACTATGAGCTTGTTGTCTTTTAGATGGTTACTATCTCATTTCCCAAGTTTTGCAGTTGTTTCATAACTTCCTAAAGCTCATTTGAGGTGTTAGATGATGAAGTGGAGGCTTCAGCTGAAATTTGACTCCTGGGGGTGGGTATAAAAGCTAATGTGGGCATTTGGCTGGTGCCTGGGTTTCCTAACTCAGGGTATAGAGGCATAGATGACCTAGGAGCAAGTTTTCCATCCTAAATCAAATGATTCTCAGCTCATATGGAAAGGCTATAGGCTGCAGGTAAGGTTATGCCCCCCCCATTAACTGGAATCATCAAAGAAATATTAGAATTTAAAGCCCTAAGAAAGTATAAGAAGGCACCTTCATTAATGGGCTTTACTGTTGTTGGAATCCTGTCCCAAGTCTAGTTGAAATATGTCAGGTTAAAATCCGTTAGTTGCTCATCCGGAGCTCTCTTGATTGTTGTTCAGCTACTCCAACAAGGATAGATTATCTCCCTTTTCTCCAAACTAGTTGTGAAGAGCTGTGCATAACTGGTCCCAATTTTGAATATAGCCTGCTTCAAGGCTCCTGAACCATTGTGAAGCTTTACCTTTGAGTGAAGAGGCTAGCAACTTGACTGTAATATCCATCTCATTGATCTTCATGGATTGTACAAATGTTTGTAATGTATTGAACGTGGTCATCGGGACAAGTATGGTTCTCTCTAGTGAAATATGGGATGCTCTTCAATGCTGCTACCGAAACTGGGTTTTGTGGATTCAGAGCAAGTGGGTTACTGCCAGTGAAGTTGACGCAAGGATTTAGTTGTTGGTGTGCCATCCTGATCGGCCTGAGTACCCTTCTTGATTGAAAGAACGACCTACTAGGAGGAGGTGTTGATAAGTCTATGTTTGGAGGAGATGGATACCTCTGGGCTCTTCTTCTTTCCTTCTGTCTAGGGACAAGTGTATGTGTACAAACTGTCCTTCCTCTCTTGTTCTAGACCTTGCTTGTATCCTTCTCATGAACTTGAGAAATTTAGACTACTCGAACTAGTGGATTCTGTCCCTTTTTGGAGTCAGCCAGATGTGTAGTTTTTAAGAGCTTCTTAAAAGCTAGAATCACAACAAGTGCACATCAACCTTACTGTCAATAAAGATAGAGACTTCCTCTCCCACCGGGCGTGCCAAAATTGTTAGTGCAAAATTCACAGCACCACCAAATGAATCGTCAGATCTACTTTTCTAAGGCAGAGTCATTTGGTGTGATTTGCATAACATTGAGTTTTCTCCAAGGTGTGGGACTTAGAAAATGAGAAAACTCTCCAAGTTAAAAGGTTGGTTCCTATTCCTCTGTTTAAGTGCATGTGTGAAAACTTGCAGAGGGCCTATTCCTAAACCTAATATAAATTTTATCAAGGAGACAGTGGGTAAAAGGAATGCAGGAAATCAAACTAAGCTATAAGGTGATGCACCAAAGGAATGATGAACATTTGTTTTGATAATAGACAAAAACCAACAAACATGCATACAATAACCAAGCACACATAACTAGATTTATAATGAAAGACCAGATGAAAGCAAAAGAGACAAGAAAGGATCTAAAATCGATCACATATACGTGTTTTAGTTGCTCTGCAGATTGATACAATGCATTACAAAGTGGCCAAAAGGAAGAAATGTATTACAGTCTAGTGGAAGGTCTAAAAACTCCACAAGTTCCTTTGCCAGAAGAAAAGGGGAGCCTGCAAAATAGAAGAATGTCTAACCCTTTACAATGAGTCCCAACCCGATATTTATAGACTCAATCAAAGAGAAGAAAGAAAGAGAGAGAAATGGGAAAAGTAGGTTGAAGCCCAACTGCTGTTTATTAATGCCTCCTACAAAATCCGCCCCCCAAATCTGCCTCAGTTGTATCAATCTTTGGTTCAGCACCTTGAAGGAAGAGGAAACAGACGGAACATATCGAATCTAATTTGGTTTTTGAGGTAGATAGATCCACATTAATGGCCCTAAAGACGTTTTCTCCATTTTTCTTCTACTTAACCTCCCCAAACTTAAAGTTTTAGATCTCCATGGCATGGGTAAAGCTGAGATCTTTCCAATGGTGTCATATTTGCAATATTTCGAGCCCCGAGTCGAAAGATATGCCCCTTCGAAGTTTGTATCAGGTTCATACAAAAGGGTGGGAAAACCAGTTTAAAAAACAGGGCCCCCTTTTGACCTCTGGGACATGTGGAAGGAGCTAGCTCTTGTCTGAAGGTAGACCTCTATATTTTGCTCTTAGAATAGCGCGGGGCTGACACGTGGCTTCCTTTGCCGGCTTGCTCAATTTCTTTGTTTCTCAGCTAAGCTCTTTGCTTGGTGGGGTCATATTTTTTGACTGGGGAGACGCAGACAGTCTGGTGCTTGTTTGAAAACCCTCTCTCAATTCTATCCTGGAATTAGTCCCATTTAGACACTTGGCTCTCTCTGTCGGTCTACCACCATACATGGACTATTCAACTCGACTCTATCCCCTTTTCGAGACTAGACGCGTGGAGGCTCTGTGCTTACTAAAACTCTTGATCAAATTTTTTTCCTTGAGGAACATCGAGTTGACACTTGGAAGAATTCAAAGGTCTTTTCACTTTGTCAACAACCTCTCCCTTTCTTTTCAGGCCCAGGGCTACTGTGGCAGAAGTGGCGCAAGTTTGAGTCTCTACTTTTGACTCCCATCTTGGATTTGCGTTAAGCCGAAACCTGGCTTCTTCCTGCCTAGCTGAAGACTTTTTTTAGTAGCTACACAAATTTTGGGACTCTGGACGCGTGGAAGCCTGGTGCTCATTTGTAACTTCCTTTCTTGGATTCAACTTTGGAGAAGTGCATCGTTCTGACATGTGGCTCTCTCCCCTACCTTCTTAATACTTAGCCAATTTTTGGACTCCTTCTGAACTATTTTAAGCCCAAAGACTTTGGATCTTCACAGTATTCTTCATCTTTCTTGCCCCTAGCCTCTCTGTGACACTGCTTCTTCTCCTTTGACCCGACTACTCTATTTCTGAGCCCAACTATAACCCGTAGAATGGATTTAAATCCTCGAGTTCGCTTGACAGAGCCATCAACTGAATTTATCCTACACAGGGTTGTTTGATCCTTGCAGGCCTCCATGCCACTTCCATTACAGAGTCCTCTTACAAACTGCTTGCATGAATCGAAATGTGATTTCTTAGGTTCCCTTCAGTTCGGGGGCATTATGATCCAATATTTTTCCTAGGGGGAAAAATATGGATAGAAATTACATCACTAAAATTCACATACTAAAATCAAATAAAGGAGATATAAAAAGGAAAAAAAAACACAAACCCCTTGGTCAAAATTGGAGGTAATCCCCCCATGGGGACCCCCTAATAACAACAAGACATGCACACAACATAACACAAGTTTCCATGGTGACCATTTTCCAATACCTCGCATTCCTTCATTGTTGGTCTCCTACCCCCCGTAGTTTATTGTTGTGAAATATTCACCTACAAAATCACATAATACCTTTCTGGCCTCATGGCCATATTAGTGATATTCAAATAATAAAATTATTATATCTACATATCAATTTCAACATCAATATCATAAATACTATTGCTAAGACCATGTAATTCAACAATTTCTCCAATTTTCAACATTTCAATTCCGCTAATACATCAGTTTGCGATTCCGGTCATAAACCAACTAAATCATCTAATTTAAGCAATAATTTCACTTGTTAAAAATTTTCCAATCCTTCAACATCTAAGGAATCACAAAATACCTTGAACATCATAATAAAGATCAATACGAAAATAATTCAAAATATCAACATACATCTAAACTGACAACACATCATTTTCTTCCATAGTGAAAGTCTATCAAAAGTTAATTAGTTTGATTTAGAGATGTCTATTCTTCAATTTCCATATCAAAATATGTTACTATCATTCGTCTATTAATATTTCCAGGTACCTTCGACAATGATGTCTATGTGTCCAATCACAAAGATAGACTAAACAAAACAATATCAAAGAGTAATGCTATCACAATCAATCTATGACCACGTAACCATTATAGGTAATTTCTTTATCATTAGATTCCCATCCGGGTCCACGGTACGACATAGAGTCAAAGTAATAATAATAACCAAACCACCATAGCAATCTTGATGTCCACACATTTTATTTGCATGTTAACTAGAATACAACGATCAGGTTGACGATTATAACAATTCGGAAAAGATAATCATGGTTTATTTAGTGTCGAAGGGAAGTGGGCATTACATGCAACATGGATATAGTTGACGCGCGACAAGGATGTATTACAGAGGTGCAATAATGGGGTTAGTTGTTGACGTGTGATAGGGATATAGTTGATGTGCGACAAGAAGGTATTATAGACACGTGACAAGGGGGTTAGTTTTTAACGCGTGACAAGGAGGTTCTATAAATGCACGATAAGGGGGTTAGTTGTTAACACATGACAAGGAGGTTTTGTAGACACGCAACAGGAATTTTGTCTCTGACACACAACTTGGTTCTTTTGCTAATGCAGAACTCTGTTTAGAATAATGTAAGGTGCTAGTCCTGAGAATGTGAAGAGCCAAAAAGTAACTAAGAAATATCAGAATTCCATGTTCAAGTATTTTGGAAACTCTACTGATAGAGATATTGTAACTACCGACAAACATATAGCTTTCACCAAAAATAATCAAAATATTGACTCTGTGGAAGGTAATATTGAGGTGGACATGCATTCTGCACAGTATCAAACAAATGACACCTATGATAATATGCTAGATCTTGAAGATATAACTGTTGAGATGCCAGATCTTGAAGATATTCTTTCTATTCTGGTGCAACCAAGAGTGCATCAAGATATCACACATAAAAATAAGCAGTAAAATGGAACATAGAAATCAAATTCAAATTATGGTTCATGAAAGAGGAAACCATGTGATTGTGATATTTCTTAAAATTCTACTAAAAAAAGTAAAACATTGAAAACGAACAAAAATATGTGGACCATTAGGAGGACATACAAGTTTGATTGGGTTACCAAATTTTTGTTTATCGATCCTATACAATCATCTAATTCAGAAGAGATCCCATCTAAATATACATGTATAATATGTACGTGGAAATTGGGAAAGAAACAAAAAATGCAAATGAAGCTGGAAACTATAGAAAAACATTGTGGAAAAAAATATTTGACAGTAACAAGGGTGGATGGCGAGAAAATAAAAACACACAAGTGGAAAACTGAAAAATAATGCATGCATGTTAAATACATAGTGGATAATGAGGCAAAGAATAAAAAACGTAGAATTCTCATGGAAAAGGGAGCGCAAATTGGTAAGATGAATCAAATAAATCTACATGCAAAACTCATACAATTCTCTACATTATTTCACATACTAAAGAAAGGAAGACCGATTATGGATTTCCTTGATTTCAAAGTTTTGTATCAATATAATGGAATGCCGAATGTACCTCAGTCTCATTGGTCTGAAATTAGTGGATGGGAAATGGAAAAATTCCTTTTGATGATAGAGAAGGAAGATTTGAAAGAGAATGTAAAAAAATCAAAGTTCATCTCTCTTTCAATTAATGAAGTGACAACATTCGACAACACTGCATGGGTATGTATCCACATCTATACTTTAGAAAATCATATAAGGAAACCTCATCTGATTGGTGTTACGAAAATGGTTGAAAACTGTAATGCCAAAAACCTACATAAAATAGTTGTTTCTCATTTGAAAGATATTGCTGGAATGACTGATTAAAAAATTGCTACGAAGTTGGTATGCGTCAGAGAAGATGGTGCATCTATCATGCAGGGTCACCGAATAGGGTTGTGTGTTAGATTACAAACAACAGTGGCCCCATATATGCTACCAATTCACTGTATGGCTCACAGAATGAATTTAGCGTATAAAATGGTAAGAAAATATGAAAATGTTGCTAAATTAGAAGATCTTATAAGAGAAATTGATGCTTATATGGAAAGCAACCCAAAGTGATTTCTTGAGTTCTAGAAATTTGCGATTGGAATTACAGATGGAAAAAAACTTTTGCAAGATGTTGAGACGAGATGGATCTCTTTGTATGAACCTGCATACAAATTTCATGAGGAGTATCCTTCGTTGGTTGGTTTCATGCACAAATATCATCATTGATAGGGCGAGGGACTTGTTGTTTCCTTTAACTGATTTGGAGACATTTCTTACATTGGTTGGTATTCTTCCAATGTTGTAGGATATCAATACACTAATGAAGCATGCATAGGGGAGATTAATCTATATTGTGGATTTTATAAGGGTGAGAAAATGGTATGAAAAAGTCTTGATATCTTGTATTTTTCCTAAGATAGTTTTGATACACCTATTTTTGAGAATTGGAAATCTTTATTAGATCTTAAAATCCCCAGTAACTATTTGAGATTTAATATCCACGATCACCTCTACATCACTGTTAATGGGAGGGACATACCACTACACATTTTCCAAAAATGTCAAGATATTACAGGATCATAATGAGAAGTTGTTCCCATGACACGTAATCTCTTTGAGTCTATTATAGTTGAAACAAGAATAAAGCTTAGAAAAATTTAGAATCCTTATCATCATAAATTAGAGAACGTTTCTCCAAAGATAAAATTCTTGAAGCAATGGGTGTGATGAATCCTAATTTCTGGAATACTGAAGGTGGTCGTGCAGACTTTGTAAGAAATAATTTCTATAAATCCATGGGTACAATAATGGAACATTTCACAAAGACTTAAGAGTTCAAGGGTATGGAAATCAAAGTTATACTGAATGCTAATTTATTAAAGTTTCAATCAACACATTTTGCAACAACAATGAGGAACCAATATAAAAATTTAGACGAAACTTCTGAATGTGGTGCTATTACAACGTTGTGGCAAGGAATCTATCAAAGTTATATCTTACAAGAAGACATCAGTGAATATTTCAGATTTTATGAGTTATGTCAAACAATGATTTTCGGGTCTGTGGAGGATGAAAGGGTTTTCAGTGATTTATCATTATAAAATCAAAACTGAGAAATAGGTTGGATAAAAATATGGAAAGTTGCATGAGGTGTTATGTATCTCACTACTCCATGGAAACCTTTCCTTTTGACAGAGCAATTGCGTGTTGGAATTCCCTTTGCAAAAGAAGAGGTGTGAATAATACAACTACAAGTACAACTGTTCCCAATGATGAGAGTGGAATTGGCGCATCATCACTCTACAGAGGAGAACATCAAGTTTGAAGAAGCTATTGATAATGGATTGCTTCAACTTTAAATAGGTATCTCCTTCACCTTTTATTGTTTGTCACCTTAAATTTTGTTTTAGATATTGTTATCATTAAAGATGTTACGGGTATATATATTTACATTTATTTAAATACAATTATTTCATCTTTTTTTATTAAAAACATGGGTTGACATCCATCCGTGGAAGCTCGCACTTCTCAGCCCTGACAATGTCAGGAAACTCACCCATATATCTACTAATCCATTTCTCGTGTTGATTTTTCTTAAATAAAAGATCTAGCACACTCCAAAGGATGGTTTCACATCCATTTAAAACACAAGAGGTAACTTAAACCTTATCATATGACATTTCTTGATTTTTTATAATTATGTTTAATTTATTTTTTATATTTGCAAAATGCTTTGATATATTTTTTAAACTTTGTGGGATAAAATCACACAATCAAATTTGAAAAAGAGGAATATTTTTCCATATTATAAAATTCATAATCCACGATCATTCTTGAAGCTAAATCTACGTCTACATAAAATTCATCATCATCCATATATATTTTAATGTCATCATCCATATCTAATGTCATCATATCATTATCATAATCCTGACACTCCAATTATTATTAAAATAATTATTTATCTATTTTAAATGTGCAAAAACGTCTTTGTCCTAACACATTCCTTTTTTTAAAAAAAATTATCCATCATCATCATTCATCATCATCTATATCCATTCTAATGTCATCATATCATTACAAGTATAGAGAAAAATATTTTGAGAATGTTTAAATGTCTCTGTCATACTACATTCCAAATTTTCTTTAAAAAATTATCCATTATCATCATCCAGATTCCATGATCGTGCTTGAAGCTAAATCTACGTCCACATACAATTCATGATAATCCATATCTATGATACTATGTTTCTATTCTAATGCCATCTTCCACATCTAATGCAATCATCATTACAAGTAGAGAAGAAACATAAACACCACATACATTGTACAATCTAGATATATAATTAAATATTATAAACTATTTCAAATTTTCAAATGCCATCACATTCAAGTTTCAAATTTCAAATCAGGATAATAAATTTCAAACACCATAACCATCATATTCAATGTTTCAAATTTTCAAATATAGATTCTATTTTTCAAGTTTCCACCCTCAATTTTTGGTACCCTTATCCTGAATGGCTTCCACTCTTGTAATCCTTTTCCCAATGGCTTCTCCACTTGTACCCCTTTGCCCAATGGTAGGAATAATCCCAAAACTTATGAGATTTTCCGCAACATTGTCTAGATTCTTTATAATTCTTTCTTCTTGCGTTGTCACATCTCCATGGGATAACAAACTTGGATCAGTAGCTGCCTTGGTTTTGAATAAAATTTCAGAGTCAAAGCCATGCTCTTTAATTATTTGCTTCATTGTATTATTTTGTTTGTTAACCAAAACAATATTTTCCTTCAAATTCTTCACTTTGGATACATTGTTCTTCATGGTTTCCAAGTGAACTTAGAAAACCTTTGCTTGACTCTTTAAATTTTCATATTTCAACTACACAAAAAAAGTGATGTCAATTAAACATATTACTAAAATAAGAAAACTTCAAATTAAGTAAAAATATTGTTTGAAAGTAATAATACTTATGACCGCTCTATCTCTCTCGACATTTGCAACTGCTACCAGATCCTTGTCCTTAGACCATTTTTTAAAATATGCCTAGGCTTCAACACTAATATTTTCCAGTTTGTTTAATGTTTTATCTAAAATATAGTCTTTATAATTGTTGTTATACGTGAAAGTCCCACTTCGTACTTGGGTAAGTAAGGAATCCAACTTCGAGGTTGATTCTGGACTATAACGTATAAACTATCCCTTTGCCAATAATTTTCAAAATGACTTATTATCTCATTGATTAGTACTTTAGCCCTTCTCTCCCATTCTATGAGCTGACTGATATGAAGTGTAATAAACTCATTGACATGGGATTGACAATCATAACCAATTAAGTTCTCTAAAGGAAAAGGTAGCAACTGTTCACCACCTATATCTAAAGAAGATGATCTCGCTAGAGAGGTATGGGGGCTTTTGGGTTGATTGAATGCTACTTGTTTCTACCTTTGGGTGGCCTAATCCTATTTGTGATAAATAAATCAATATTCAAACAAATAAATCTAAAGTGAAATGTAATGAAAGTTGAATAAATTATGTTGAAATAGAAGTATACCTGCTGGCCTTGAATCATCTCACATGTGTTGAAAACTCTTGTTGGGTCATTTTTATCAATGCCAAAGTAATATTCATCTAAATATATATTATTTAAAACTGATATTCCTGTTGCGCTGGGAAAGCCACCGAGTGAGAGGGTTGGAATTCAAAATGAGGAAGCAATGTTTAGTGTTCCACTAGGGGCCGAAGGAATTGGCATGCATTTACCAATGTTCTTTTTCCTAATCATGTGGTTGGAATTTTGAATATTATTGGTTAAGGAGGGGGCAGTGTAATTGTTTTTATAGAAGGTGAAGGACTGCAATGTGTTGAAAAGTTCAAGAAAAATTATATGAAAAACTATTAAACTATGAAATTAAACGAAGTACTATTCAAAACTTGTAACTTGTTGTTGAGGGGTAGGTTGTCTTGGTGCTTGAGGTGGCCGTGTTTGAGTAGTAATTGGTGGTTTTTAAGCTGTCTGTTGCTGGGATTGCTGAGGTGGTTGTTGAGAAGAAAAAAATGCATGTTACTGAACTGAGTTAGTTGGGGAAGAAGGTTGACTTTGAGAAGCAAGCGTGTGGTCCAAATCCCATGCAATGTCATTAACATGTAAGGGTAAATGAAAATACAAATTTGGAATTCGTAAATAAAACATGTAAGGGTATTACTTCTTTGGCATTTAATGAATTCAAATGGTTGGCGGTTTGGAGATGAGTGAGCTTCCATTTTAGATTGTGAATCTCCCAATGCCTCAGTGTGTAGTTTCCCTCCTCCTCTTGATGCCTCCTTTTTTGGGGAATGGCCTCTAAAAATCTTCTCTAAAAATAATAAATAGTTAATACCTTTTATCAGTCTAATGTTGAAATAAAAAATTTATAGTTTATACATTTTGTTCTTGAAATGGAATTGAAAAATTTATCAACGCCTCGTCCTTGCAAGTGGGAATTGGTTTGTTTTTAAAATTTAAAAGAGCCTCATAATAAAGGCCAAGGAGATAGTTTGTGGTGTGAATGACTGGTTTTTGTGAAAGCTTTGCATTTGAAATGTCAGTTCTAATTTTTTTGATGAAAAGGGGCACCAATCAAATTTTTGCTTTTTGATAGTTGCAAGAATGTATGCAATGGCCCAGTTTGGTATATCTGTTTGCAAACCCTGCAAAACTATTCTTGCTTGAAAGAAGGAAATCATAGCAGTAAGAAAGTGGTGTGAAATTCTTTGCGTATCCACACCACGTTTGGATTTATTGACATGAGTTGCAAATGCCAAAAAACCATTGGAATTAATATAAATTTGAATTGTATCAAAATCAGAAACTCAATACAAAATGAAGAATGAAAATAGTTTACACTTACAATCAACATGGAAAACAATATTTGATTCAAGGTATTTCTTATCGTCTTTGACGAGTGTTGCCTTTTCTATAAAATTGGGTAAATTTTTGAATGGGAGGCCTATAAACCGATGAATATCAACTGGGCCAGTACCAAATTGAAACATTCGACCATCGTCCACAGTAACATTAAACCAGTCGTCCTTTGTATTGTACAAGGAGAGAAGGTAGTTCAAAATAACATGGTCTGTTTCAAAATGGGGCATCTTAACAAGCCCACCAAATTCACATGCATCGATCAAATCCTTGTATTCCGAATTAATTTTTAAAATAGTTTGGATGTGGGGGCACAAAGGATTCCTATAGAGTATCTTACCCGTGGATAGGGCTTGTGGGTTGACAAGATTTTCCTCTTGATTTTTGTATTGAGCTTGGGATGCACTTGTATTCGCCATTGTAGTTGTCCTTGAACTTGATCGTACCTGACCTGGAAAATGGATTCCTGTATACAATAAAATTTGAGAGTAAGAAAGTGTAAATGTGAAAATGACCGGTGGGAGGGTATTTATGGGACAAAACTAGGGTTTCAAAGGCTAATACATGCGTCAGCAAGCCTTGTTGATGTGCGCTAATAAGCCTTGTTGATGCGTGATAAGAAGGCTTATTGACACATGTTAGTAAGCCTTCTTGTTAGGTGTCAACAAGGCTTGTTGTCACGAGTTAACAAAGCTTGTTGTCGCATGACGAGAAGGCTTGTTGATGCAGGATAAGAAGGCGTGTCGATGTGTGTCAACAAGCCTTGTTGATATGCATCAACAAGCCTTGTTGATGCGTGATAACAATCCTTGTTAACGTGCATCAACAAGCCTTCTTGTCGCATGTCAATAAGGCTTGTTGACACAGGACACTGACGCATGATTGACGCACATCAACAAGCTTTGTTTACATGGGTCAACAAATTTTTTTGATATGCTTTAACCATGTGTTAGTGCCATCCGTCAACCACATGTCATTTTTTGCAACTCTGTAGTCTCTCTAACTCAAAAAAAGTGAGCAAAAATTTACTTCTAAAAATTTGGTAAATTCACCTTTCAGTGAACCCGATTCCGAGGATATTTGCATGGTATTTTCCACCTCTGATTTCCAAGAGGTCTCTTAAAATACCCTAATTTATTATCTATAATTTACAATGATGGTGAGAAGGGATACAAAATTCTTCACAAAGGGTTGCTTGATTTTTTTGTATCCATAGTTTGGGCCAAAGATGGTCAAATAAATTTGTGGTCTTCCTTTATTATAAGAAGGGTCTAATTGTCTCTAATTCCCTTCATCGATGGATGAAACAATAAATAATATCATTCCATCTTTATATCTATAATTATTAGATGGATCTTATATTGGTAGTAGAATAGATAATATCAAATGTTAGAAGAACAATGGACTGAGATGGGGTGTGAATAAGTCCTTACAGAAAATTTAAATTCAAAATTCATATTTACTTACTCAAATACTCACAAACATTCAACCAACCATATATATGTGTGCATACAATCAATCATCACATGTGTAAGAAACCATAAAAAAATATCAACACAAGACCCAAAATATCAGTGGGAAACACTCAAGGGAAAGAAAAGCTATTGAAAAATTATCCTTATATTTATTTATTTCAAATTTAGTGAGGAGAAAACCTCACATGGAGTTCCAACCCCTATTTTAGTAGAGCTACAACACTACAAGGATCTCCAACCCATAATTTTGTAAAGCACCAACTCCAGAAGGAGGCTAAAACCCCCCAAGATGATCAATCACCTACTCAATGACCTTATTATGATCTGATCCCTGATTTTTTTCTACCATAATTGATGAAGACCACAAGTTCAGCTCGCACTTCTTCAAACCCTCATACAAACCCTAGGTGTCCAATCCTTCACAAACTAGCTCTTTCTTCACTTCTCAAGCCTTCACAAAATTGGACACATGTTTGATCATCTACCTTTACCTAGAACACACCTGATATTATATAAATTCATTCTCATACACCTATAAAAAAAATTCACCTAGGTCACATTTCTCGTACTCTCTCTAGTAGCTCTAAAAAGCATCGAAAACAATGCTTTTATAAGTTTATTTACATTTAAAATTCACAATTTTTTTTTTTACCTCATTTGGTATGACCCATGCATCATTAAAACATCTCAAATATAAAATCATAATAGTCTAGGTTACGCAAGTAGGTCTTCCTAGCCAAAAACATCATTTCAAACTCTAAAAATGTTCAAATCCTCATGGGCTGCACAAAGAGAAAAACATACTAACATCAAATAAATACTTAGTCATGAACCATAAATCACCACACATGTTTAAATTAACATTTAAACATAATTAATGGTTTCAATTTATCTCAAGCAATAAAATTATTTTGTTTAATGGACCCAGTGTCCTTTATACTTATTAAAACAGTTGTTTTCCTACACCCTTCAGGACCCTGAAAAATTATTTATGCCACTATATCACTTTAAAAAATTAAAATATTTCATGTAAAAACTTGATGAAAATTCCAGGACCTTTAAATAACTTATAAGAAAGTTATAATCCTTGAAACAATCACATGCTCAAACCACAACCATTTATTTGTTCATCAAATACAATTGCCCAAAAAATTGTTTTCAAAGATAAGTTGGTTAACACCTTTAGAAAAGTAATAAATACCTATAAATGGATTAATTTGGTTCAAAATTAATCCCTATTATCCCTCCATATGATATAAATAATCACCTAATACATCTCATTCTTCAAACAACTCAGAACAACCAGCATATTTTGTCATGTCCTGCACTGACAAAAATATTAATGTCAAACAAATAACATGTAAAAAATAGAAAAATTCATCATAATGAGAATAAATTTAGATAAATATTACTATATCTCAATCCTATTTCCAACGCAACTTTAATAACCTCATAATTCCATTTGTAGCTCAAGTTATGCTCATTTTACCGAAGCATGCTTCTTATGGCCCCAAAACTGCCCTTCAACCAATCAACTTGAATGGAGCTCATTTTACCATGAAATTTCATCAACATATCCTAAAACCTTTTTTTACATCAATATAATCTCACATATATTATAAAATGTCAATTTAGCCTATAACTCCTTTGCAAAACCTTGTCCTAAAACACTGTTCTTCATGAACTGGCATGTTTCAGTGGGGCCCACTCATCACAATGACTATTACCATACCTTTTTGTAAATAATACGGAGTATTATACATGTTAAAATCATCATCAATGCACTAAGAAGCAGTTATGGCCACTTAGGAAAAAAATCTTGCATACCGATTCCAAGCTAGGGTTTTAATCTTATAAAAAGTTCTTTACCTTCTTAACATTCGTTCATATAATGTAACAATGAAATGACCTAATTATTTTTTTGAAACCTTATAGAATCAATATATAAACATAATTTAAATCCAAAATGTCCCATGAAAATCACATAATTCAAGGTGAGCATCAGAAGATCCAATTCGCGCTGGAAATACACTAGTTCTTTACCCTGTTTCACCAAAAATGACATAACTTGCAAAATTATCATCCTAACATCCTGAAATTTTTCTCAATGAACCATAACACATCACACTAACCTCTATAATTATTATAATTTCATCACCATACCTAAAAATCTCTAGACACTAAGACTTGCAAAACTACCCCTTAGGGCTTTGCACTGTAGAAGTTAGGGTCAACTAGAAAAACACTATAACACAATATGAAAAGACTCAAAATGACCCAAAAAAACCTGGTACAATATGATACACCTATATACAATCACTAATGAGGTCACATATCTCAAAATTTCAATCTCATACATTCTAGTGTCCATGCCTGCTCCAAATATGCACTTGAAACATAGCCAATCATGCATATCTACACCCTGCAACTGATGTGAGTGCCCAAGAATTCTGAAAAAATTCTATCTAACATGCCAAAATGATTCTCAAGACTTTAAAGAAGGTCATACAATCATGCAACATCACCTAGGCACCTGAATGGGCTTGTAAAAGCAAAAAATCCTCATTGAATCTCCTTGTATCATCATGTATACATCTAAATCATCTTATCAAAATCATCCAAATCATCATCTGACCCTACTCAATCATCAAATTTTTCATTAATTTTTTTTTTTCATTAATGAAAACGCCTATAAGACAACATGGCAATAATCTCCTCCTTTGTCATTGATGGAAAACTACCTGAACTTCTCCCCCTTTTTGCATTAATGACAAAGGCATACCAGTAGCAACATGTTATTCATATTCCATAGCTTCATAGAATCATACTTTGGTTATAAACATCAACCAAAGTTCTCAAACAAGCTCAAGACCTTGAAATTTACACTCAATGCCTTATTTTCCCTTCTTTGCAAGATGTAATTACCATGCTCCCCCTTGGCCAAACATCCACATCATTTGAAAGTATAAAAAAATGAATACAAAATCATATTACCTTTCTTGAATCCAAAGCATCACTTTTCACCTTCTAGGCATGCAAAATAGTATTTTTCTCCTCAATCCTATTTTAGCCTTCATGAACCAACTACAGTATCCTAACATCTGAAGCAAACACACTATGAACATGCCAACAATGTCATATATGTTCCTATAAATGCATCTTACCTCCTTTTTTGAGCATACATAGCTTGTTTAGGAACAGTTCCTTGTTGTCACTTACCATTTTTGTCATCATTCAATCACAAGGACTCATGTCCCTAAACAATCATCTTAGTGCAATTTCAACCAGCTTTGGCATGCCCTAGAACCTCATACATAATTTGAGCATGCAATTCACAACTTCCCTTGGACTCAAGACCATCATTTCTGGCCCATAAGCACAAATTTGAGTAACTCATCTTGCTATCATAGATATAAATCTCCTTGAACACTATTGTTCAATCCTAAACCATTTCTTCAGTCCTTAATAGTCATAATTGACTGAGATCATGCATAAAGGAAAAAAAATCCATTTCATTGTGTAGATATACCACACATACCTCAAATTACCTTTAGGTATTCATATTACCATCTAGAAGCAATAATAATTTCTCCCCTATCTTGAGTGAGGTTTTCACACGTGAGTAGTAAATATACCTATAGGAGCAACTTTGTGGGCCATTAGACACTAAAACAATTTAGCTTAGGGTCTTAATCCCAACATCATGAATGACCTAAGCCACGTGACTCATTCCTCCAAACTTTCACTATCATCTTTTACGTTATGAAAATAAGAAAGCATCGAATCTTCTTCACTTAAGCTTTTACCACACTTCAATAGACACCTATAATCCTAAGAAATATTGGTACTTTATCTATTACATGCTTTGAACCTGTAGTAGGCATAGTACCACATATAGAGCAATAATATCATCATATTTACTAAGATCATGACACAATCATATATAGATACACCATCTCCTTGACATGACAAGGATTGCATTACTCAACTAGAAGCACCAAAATGTTTCTTAACTTCCTATCATGTACCTGTAGTATCCTATTTTTCACTAGAAGGATTAAATGATAGGCTCAAAATTTTTGAGAACATCCACTTCATACTAATTCAGAGGCCATAATACCTTTATACATGCTTAACCAATATCCTTTGATGCTCATACCAAGTACAATGAGGTGAGATTGTCAGACATGCATATATCAGACCTTGTACACTTAGCATCACATACACCTTTACTGAGGTTTTTTTTATCATTTTGAGAGAAGACATATGAAGACCAATCCATTCTTCACTTTGACCTCATCCTTTAAATCAACATCACATACTCAATCTTTGATGAAAACTTAGAAAATGCACAAATATTGACCTACATGTCAATCTCAAACCAAAACACGCCATATGATGCATCAAAGCATAGAATCTTGTTTATTATAATCTTATATCATCACATTTCACTCATTCATGGATTTCATACTAATATTGCTCATTCTCATGATACTCTAGGAGTTCATTAAGATCTCACAAAATCTCTTTCACACCATAAAATGTGCATACACAAGATTTTAGCCCATGTACCACTGAGAATTACCTCAAACTTTTAATGAAGAATATTTCAAGAGGAAACCATACCTGTCATAGATACCCATTTAGCCAAAATATCATCTCCAAACACCTTAAGAGATCACATCAAGATAATACATAACTAGTCAACAAAGTACTCATCTCAAATTAGGCCTTTTAGTACTAGCGTTGTCAAGTTGCAGCACTGCCAAAAATGTCTAGGAATGTAGACATTTTTAAGACTTCAAACCTTTTGATTCATATCTATCCTTCCATGTGTAAATGATTTGCACAAAACTTTATCCATGAAATCCTTCCTTTTGACCTTAAAACACCATGTTTTATATGTATCGCTTACTAAGTATTATGAACAACCAATATAGGCTAAAGAACCTTCAAAAATGAGAAAAATTTTCTTTCATGACCTCAAAATGGATCATACATGTTTTATTTGATCTTTCAAACTCTACAAGAACATTTTACAATGAATGAAGGAGCAAGAATACCAATAACACACCTGAATTCATCGTGAGTTTTCTCTACAACACACTAGATTTGACCTTGATTTGGCCACAACCCATCGTTGAAGAAATATACTAATTAAGTCATCACTTTATTACACTAACAATATTCAAGGACATTCAGAGTTCTATTAACAACCTCAAAATCATATAACACAAGATCCAATGACACACACACACAGATCAAGACTGATGCCCAGACCACTTATAATGACAATACTATACTTCCTAATAAAAATGAGTACACAAGGACTCTGATAGCCTGTTACAAATTTTAGAGACACGACCATAATTTCATACACACTATGGACTCATAGTTATGCTTAATGATTTCTTTGCAACACATGACACTCCATAAGAAAAACTAAGTTCACCTAGGAACTTCACAGACCATAGAATCATGATATAAAGACTTATGAAAAACTCAGTGTGACCACCTAAACTTAGATTACACATCACCATCCATAAATGGATCACTATAGATCTTGTACACATGATGTAATATCTACCTCTCATATGGTAACCAAAAATTCTAAAAAACACACAACAATTATCAACTTTATTGGAGGAGATGTATTTAATTTCTTGCTCCTTAACACACATGTTTAGACCCATCAAGATATATCATGAGCTTTGATCACTCCCAACATACTTCTTTAAGTACTCAAAGGTAGGCTTTGGAAGAGGTTTTTTCATTACATCAACCACTTTCTCATTTGTAGACATATGTTCGAACTTGATGCAACCCTTGTTTACAAGGTCTCTTAGATAGTGATACTTGATAGGAATGTCCTTTGTTTTATAATTCAAAACTGGATTCATTGATACACTAATTACACTAGTACCATCATATAGAACAGCAGCAGGTCTATCACTCTTGATCTTATAATCTTCCAAGGTTTGCTCATCCAAACAACTTGAGAGAAAAAATAAGCAGCAACAACATACTCAGCTTCACATGTTGAGAGTGCTAAAATAGATTGTTTTTTACTTGACCAAGAAAGAAGACATTCTCCCACAAAATATGCACCACCAATAGTACTCTTCCTATCATCCATGCTACCTTCCCAATCAACATCATAATAATCCTTCAATTCAAATTTTTCACTTCTTTGATACCAAAAACCAATATTAGCAGTTTCTTTAAGGTATTTGAATCTTATTTTCATTGCTTGTAGATGTGACACTCTAGGATCCTCTTGAAATATTCCAACTAAACTAGAAGATTTCACAATATCATGTCTTGAAGTAGTGGCATAAATTAGGTTTCCAATCAAACATATATATTCAGATTGATTTACCTTAGGAGAATCATATTCCTTTTAAATATTACATCATGTAATCATAAGAGTACCAACAGGTCTTCAATCATCCATTTGAAACTTCTTAGTAATATCCTTGATATACTTGGATTGGGGGATGAATATAGCTTTGTTAGATTGACTTACTTGATGCCCAAGGAAGAAGGAGAGCTCTCCGAACATACACATCTCAAACTCTTTATTCATAGCTTCAGAACAATTGTAATTCATTTGATCACTAATGTAGTCACTAAATCATGCACTTTAGGTAATTATTTAGTCTCAGTTTCGTATCACTCTTCATATGGTTCTTGAGTGAAGAGAGTACTAATTAACCTGTCTTTGGCCATATAACTTTTCATTATTTCATCACTTTCATTCTTGCACCCAGATACACCTAGTCTATAATGTCATTTTGAGTTTATCTTATATTTGACTAGGGCACCAAGCCAGGACTAGGGCCCTCCAGGCCCCGTGGTCCCCTCTGGGGCGTCATGACCCTCTTTAAACTTTACTCTCACTTTTTGGGCACTTTCTAGCTGTTTGAGATTTCTATATTTTTGGTGGTTGGCCTTTTCAGGGTTAGTTACAAAATAAGAACAAAATAACCATATAAATATAAAGTTATGAGACCATAATGAGGGACCAAACACTAAGAAATTATTATCACTTGATATAAGGTTACATCCATCTAAGGAATCTAGAGCTCCATTTGCATCCATCAATATACATCACAAGGGACAAGGATGGTGCATCTATATCACACTTCATAGGAGAGGAGTTCATTCTATTCCATGAACCAATTACTTACATTATACATCTATTTATTTCTTGATACTCAAAAAGTATGAATGGCACAAGGGCACCTAGGGCATGATTTTCACACACACCTAGAACTACATTAGGTCTGAGATGTAGTGTAACACTCAATTAGTAAGACCATCAATTTGGAAGATGAGGACTTTCTGACCCCTTCATATGCATCTTTATTTATTAGGGATTTGATGTTTTTCTTGGGGTTTTGATGGTTTTTTCCCTCATCTTTGATTTGTAGTGACATCGAATGCAGTTCATTGACATCAACGTGATAGGAAGTGAAGGTATATGAATACCCAGCAACACCTCAAAGGAGGTTTCCTTGTCATTTATGTAGAATAGGGTTCCCCAGGTGCTCCCATCCCTCTATAGATGCCACAATCTAGCCAAACATCTCATATCTATATTTTTTTGAGCCTCAGTGCAGTCATTTCCTCTCTTTTTTCGTCTCGTATTCTCTACGACATGGTCCTAACCATTCTGCTAATCAATGAAGGATCTCTTAACCCTTATTTAGACATTAGGGTATTGTATTTTCATAGCTTAGTTTATTGGGTCATTTTCCTTATTTATTTAGCTGTCATTTATTGCTTTGCATAACATTAAATTAAACTAAATATAAGCTCCCATTTTCCCTTTTAGTTTAATCATTTGAAGAACCTGTTCTTCAAATCCACCTTCCATCTACAGTTATTCCTCTCTCTCCATGGCCAATCTTATGATGTTTTTATTGAATAACATCTAAAATCCCTTAATGATCATATTGTTGAACATCCCCAAGATTTAGACTTTCTCTTACATGCTTCTCATGAGGAAGATACTAATTTGGTAGATCTCGTCACATCTACAACAATACCAACTTTTGTTGTTAATCAACCACATGTTTCTACTCTCCCACCTATTTCTACCATCCTCATTTCAGTCACTACTCCCACCAATGACTTCACACAAACTCTATTTTTCTCATACACTACATGTTTCATTAGTTGGTGCCCAAGACTTAACTTCCCTTTATCAGGATCTTACAGTACACATTTGTTAGTTACAACAAGATACTTCTCGTGTGTCTCCATATTTGGATTACAACTTATTATTACAAAATCCATTCACATCCGCCATCTCCACTTATCCACTGCCTCCTGGTTTTGTCACCCATAAGCTTCCCATTTTTAATGTGCATGGTGACCCACAAGAACATCTTAGAGAATTCCATGTTGCTTGTATTAATTTTTTAGGTGATCATATTCTTTTAGCTAAAAGATCCCCGTATTCTCCATGATTATGTGATGTGTTGGTTTTATGACCTATCTAAACATTTAGTAACTTCATTCACACATCTTTTCGATGCATTTCTTACTCATTTCTCTATCAACATTGGCTCAAAAATTTCTTATGCCCAAATAGCACAACTTAAATACGGATCTAATGAGCATTTCACAAACTACATCTGTAGGTATAAGAATAACTTAGCTAAGACGTCAAATATTCTTATGAATTTTGAGCTTCAAGAGTTATTCATTCAGATTATCTTACCAATTATCATGGAGAGTGTTCTCTTTGAGAAATATCCTTCATTCGACTACCTCTATCATAATTTTAAGATTCATGGTACCAAAATTCTATGCATAGGAAAGCTTACATATCAGGAGCAGTGATCGTTCTCCACTCACTTTCAAAACAAGACAAATTTAAAAAAATCTGCAACTAAACTAACCGATGTGAAAATCACTATTAACACGATCACTACTACTAAATATATTTAGTCACAACCACCGTAGCGTCTGTTTACTAACTTTCCTAAGGTCCCATATCTTATATTGCAGAAAATTCTTAAGAGAAACCTTATTACACTTCCTCCACCACTCGAATTAGATTCATCATGACCAAAACGTAGGAATTACAATGACAAATTTTGATGCAACTATCATAGATGTGTGGGCCATTCTATGAATCTATGTTTCAAGATCCACACAATTATCCAAGATCTCATTGATAACAACAACATTGAGTTTCGGGAGTGTACATAATTTGCAACATTATCTAAAAAGGGAAATAACAAACTATTTAATAACTAGTCCCAACAATGTGACAAGAAAGTTTTTGAATCTTCATCTAATCATATATATCATGCAGTGTCTCCTCTTGAATCAGGGGCTTTCTACTTTTTATTTTCACATACAAACGCTTCTCTGTTGATCATATCCTTCTTAAACCTCGATTATCACGTGGTTTTCACATATAATAATTTATATATCAATGCCTCTATTGGATCATTCACAATCAATAATAATAAGGTTGATTCATCTTGGCCCATTAGCGCATGCTCTATTCCATTTCTCATTGTTATCAGTTATCCATTATCATAAATTGCATATCCTATGAAAAAATCATACGGTGCCATTAAGCTACATGTTATAGTTGGTCCTCTTCCTATACTTGTACCCTACCTTGTTAGAAAACTAGTTGATAGTTGTGACATGCTTCTAGGTATCAATTCGATTATGTTGATAAGAAAACTTTTTGGGGAAAAACTGGTGGGTTTCTTCCCAATGGTATGGGAATCTAAGTCCCTCTACTTAAAGGGTGAAGCTTCCACATATGCATGTGCGAGTGAAGTGAGTTTCATCCTGGTTTACCTTACATCCTAGGATCTAACAGGGGCACACAACTGACCCTTAGGTAAAAGATTACAGATACATGTAAGGAAGGAATTTTTCTAGGAGAGAGGGAAAACGAGGGATAATATTAGATAAGAGTAACTAATGTTGCAAGTATAAAATCAGAGTCTTGCATACATCCATTATAAATGTCGTCACATGCACTAAAATAAGGAAGAAAAAATAATGCAAACAACAACAAGACCAATTAGAATTTAATGAACACAAAGTATCAGTAAACCCCTTAGTCAAAAAAGGCTAGAAACTCCTTTTTCTTGTATTGATTCTCAAGCAGGGATTGTACATAGTATGAGAATGGAAGACATTAAGAATAGGGGAAAATTGGCTAAATCTTTTCACTCACAAGTAAGCAAAAGCTCTCTTATGAAATTACAAAAATACACCTAGCTAGAATAATTTTAGAATTAGAACCCCCTTTTGAATGAGGATCTCATTAAAATTTATATTAGAGGAATGAATATTTATCTTCCCGATGACCCTCCATATGCCTTAGTTATGACTTTAGACTATTCATATTCCTAAAAAATATTAAATCCCTTTTATAAATAAAAGGTGACTTAATTTTATCATGTTTCTAAAGTCACTTTTTGAATAAATTTAAATCATATCAAAAAGTACAAACCCAATGAAGAATTAGAACACTTGAAGAGAGATAAAGTTGGGGGGAAGAATGAGAAGAGAGAGAAGGATGGAGGATGTTTCTCTTGATGAAGTTGGATGATCCTTGCTGATGGAAAAATCAATTGTGATGAAATTTTGAATCTTCGCAATCTTTTTACTTTGCGAAACTCCTTCAAAATGGCTTATGGATGCTTTGGAAAGAGTTTTTTAAAACACTTCTTAGTGATTCTACCAATGACCATGAATGCAACTCATGAGGATTCCCTCAGAAGAGATAGGAGCTCAAAATTGGCCCTGCCAAGTTGAATGAATGGTTTGCACCGATGACCGCAACTTCCAACTTGTGACCTGAACCATGTAGTGAGTGTTGAAAGACACTATTAGTGTCTCCCGAGATGAATTCTAAAAGATCCATGAGAGACGCCAAAGATGCTTCTTGCGAAAACATTATGACCCACTGATGAAGATGACATACCGCAGAGATAGGAATTGAATCTCAGTGAAGGTAATATTCAGTGACAAAGCCCATTCTATAAACTTGAGTCCCACCATCTCTTGACACTTACTACTTCTGGAAAATGCAACTGACTATTTTTAGTAAGTGTGAAAATTCTTCTCCAAACTCCAACTGTAGCTTCCAATCTTGATGTTCAACTCTTAGAATGCTCCTGTTGTGAAAATCACCCTCTGGAGTGACTTACTATTTTTAATAAGTGATAGTGAGACAACTTACTAATCTCAGCAAGTATAAAAAATCATCTCCTCCGATCCTTAATTGGGTGTTGCAACTCAAATTCCTCCTTCTCCTTGTGTTTCCCTCACCTTCTGGAAAAATTTAATATTTTTAGCAAGTGCTCATAAGACCACTTACCATTTTTAGTTTTAATTATTGACCAAGATGACATTTCGATGAATTTTCAATTATAATACCTCTTTTATGTTCACCGTCTCCTTCGCAAGTTCTTCATCTGATGACTTTCCTGAAAAAGTAGTCCCCTATGTAGAAGACATGTTATTTTTTAGAAAGTGATCTTCTGGTGGTTAGATTGATATGGAATGAAGTTTTCTGATATGGTTTTTTGCCCAATATCACCCCTCTGAAATCTTGGACTTACCCAATCGACAGTTTGGAAGATTTTAAAGTTTTAAAATTTTAACTTGATGGCACCTCTGAACACGTCAGCCATTAATGGACCTCAATAGTTATGGGTCTTTTTTTTCTCCATTCAAGACAAAAATCAAAATTTTTGATGTGGGTTTTTTCTTCTTATTCCACCGGTGAAATTTCTCTTCGAACCAACTGTCGGTTTGATGGGAAATCGATTTTTTTTTCATTGGGATGAAAGAGAGGTTTCTTCATTGTGAATACTTATTTCTATAGATGGGAGGTTTTCTATGGGGTTTTTAATGGTATCTAAAAATAATGAACACATGAAAAATTTCATCTCGATCTGTGCACATGTATGATAGATATGTTGGTTTCTTCGATTCAAAACAATGAGAGTTTCGAGGGGAAGATCTTTGTTCTTCTTCTCCGTTCGTCATTTCTTCCACTCTTTGATATGTATTTCTTATATATCTTTGTGTTATTATGGAGTGAAATTTTTTATTACAATTAAATAGCTGGTTTGAGGTACAGTAATGGTGTATAAAGCTTCTAGACAACAATGGACAGGGTGAGTAGTGTGTAGAGTTATAGAGAAGAAGTGGCGAGAAAGAAAGTGAAAATAAAGATTTAAAACATTCAAAAAATAAAAAGTAGGAGTGAGGTGAGTTTTCATGTCCCTCATGTAAATTAACAATTAAGGGATGAGAGGGACATAAATTTTCATGTCGCGCCTCATCCCGACACATGGCAAAAATCAAACAGTTAAGCATTTAGGCAAAAAAGCAAGATGGAAGCACCAAGGGGCTGTAAAACGGTCGTATGTGGAACTAGGAGGCATTGCTTGGGCTGGGAAAATTTTCATCTCTATCATGTCCCTCATCAAAAATGGACATGAAGGTCATAAATTTTCACAATGCGCCTCGTGATGACACTTCGCAGCAATCCAATGGCTAGGTGTTTAGGTCCAACTAGCTCCTAGGGGCCAAGAAATTACCCTGGAGTGGGTCATATGGATGTCTTGAAGAATTCTTGGGGATGGGTGCATTTTTATGTCCCTCATTTCCCTCAGCCAAAATGGATGAAAGGGTCATCAATTTTCATGGCATGCCAGAAGTCGCCACTTCTTACAATTTAAACGATTGAGGATATGAGCTTCGTCAAGTGCTTGGGAGCTGAACTGGGGATCTGAGAGGTTGTATGTGTTACCAAAGGGATTAAATGTGCCATATGAATTTAATTTTCCCTCATATACCTTATCTTGAGGGATGAAAGGAACAAAAAATTGCGTCAGGCTCGTGGTGGTGACATGTGTTCTCTTGCAAATTTGACTAACTACTGAAGCCTTCCCTTGAGGGAAAATTGAAATAGTGATATCTTGAGTTCACAATGGAATTTTGATATGAAATTTTATATAAACTTGAATAAAAATGGACTTATGAATCCAAAGGTTAGAGTATCAGATCTTGATTCCTCAATTTATGCCCTAAAAAGTGGATGTTTTTTCTGGTACTTTACATGTGCTTGGAAAAAGCATGTTCTAAACCTATTGCACCAAAGTATTGTGAAAAATATTATTTGAACATATTTTAGGGATTATAATTCCATTTCTGAAGTTTTTTTTAGCTCATAACTCCATGTAGAGCTGCCAAAATCACTTCTTGAAGCTCAGCAACTCTTTTGACCATGTGCACTGCTTAGGCCTAGGAACCCTGTTTTTGGTGAAATTGTCCCAAGTCATCCAAATATAGCCTGAATATTCCAAATTAACTTCCATGATGTTTCTATACCTTTAATATACCTCCATATTGGATTTGGTTCCTCCGTTCTGCTCCAGGGGTGTGCATCAGTCTTGGGAAGGCCAGTGGTAGCCCTTCCTAACACTGCCCAAAAATAGTAGTTTTCAAGAACTCCTAAAATCACCTAGGGGGTTGAATTGAATTTCCTAAATCACCCAGGAGTGTGATTTAACATCATATTGAAGGTCATTGGATTGACTAAGTAGACCTATGGTTACTGGGAGGGGTGGGACTTGAAATTTTTTTCACAGGGGTATCATTGTCATGCTGGAAAATTGAAAATTTCCTTATAGCACATTTGCATGACAAAAAATTTGTAGGTCTAATTCAATAATATATATGAATCATTTGTGACTCAAATTAATTCATAACAACCAAGTTTTTTATATCAATGGTGTACCTCCATCTACTCCTTGGTCATCATCTTCTCAAGTATTGGTTACTGCATCACCTATTTCATATAATACATCACACTATGTGGTGCTAAATGCGTAATCTACTCCTAGTTCACCTTCTCATACAAAATATATGCAGCCTCACCACTTTAATATTCCTATGCGTCACCATAGACCCATTTCTCACACAATTACTACATATCAACATAGGTCACTACCTTTCTTTATTCCACACTAGTGGTTATTATTGTCACATGTGGCTTCACATAGATCTCCATCATCTTCACGCTTAGCTTCTCATCAGCCTCCATTACCTACACATTTTATTGCACATAGGCACTCATCATATACTCATCCATCACATGCACATAGGCTTCACTCATTTGTACAACGTTTATCTACTATACCACAACTACTAGGACATGGTCATAAGCTTTCGTCACCAGAGGCATCAGGTGGAGGACCTTTGTCCTTCATTTTCATTGGATAGTTTATTCAACCACACACACTTGGGGGCATAACATTCACACATCCATATCCCCATATTATCATTATCAAATCTCCAATACTCACATCATTATACATCAACCTCCGAGCATACACATCGTCACCTACAGTTTAGCATCATCATTACCCAATGAAATATTTTTGTGATTTTTTCCATGCTTGAGTGTTGAGGGATAACTATACACATGAACCCAATACATTTCACAATAGGATTTAAACACCTCACACTACATATTTTCATCACTCTGTATACTACACATCACATGTTCGTTTCTCATCACTCCATCTCCTGCACACGTCTACTTATACGTGTTGCACTTACTACCCTATGAAACACTCTAGTTCCTTGGTCCATAATTGATTGCTGAGGGTTTACAAATCAAAGTCACCTCATCTTATTCACACGTTCATCATTCAAAATATTATCATGTAACATTACTAAGTTAGTGAAAATTTCTATAGGATAAATGGTCACCTATTCCATCACCTTGTAGTGATATACTCTTTAGGATAAATCATCACTCCTTCGATAATCTTGTCATGATATATGCTTCGGCTATAGGGTCACACACACATAATATCTAAGTCACATATCATCAACACACATACACATTCGTTACATCACGATACACACAATACACATTTTCGACCATTTCCCGATGAAGAACTCTCATTTATTGTTAATTCTTGAGTGCTGAGGGGTCATACTAAATGAACCTCATTCTATACAACTCCATTGACTCAGGGGGCACATGGATCCTATCATAAATATTTCAATCCATTCCATCCATCCAAAAAATACTACATATCATGGTCATGTTTACTCTTGCTTGCGTTTTCTTATACATGGTGATATTATTACACATGCTAGATAGGTATCTTATATTTCATTATAGTTACCACATGCATACATGCGTGTTCATGTCCTTTTCTAGTTATGATCACAAATACAATTCTCTCACATGTAGCATGGATGTTTGGCTACTACCGGTCTCACAATGGCTACTAGGGGAATCCACATTTGTACACTATAGGTGTTATTATGTCATTTTGTTTCATAACACAACAATTTATTGGTTATACATGCTCTTGACATATGAATTATCTTTCGAACATGCTAACGGATGCTCCACGTGCATCATTTTTTTGTAGGATTACTTGCTACCATGGCTATTTATCTATTTTTTTTCTCTTGCTTGTCATTGTTTTCTATTGTATGTGGGTCTTTCCCTTTATTTAGTTTGCACACTTGTTTGGTTTTATGTGACCACTACAACCTTGAGTGTCTTGCGACATCGTGAGTGGTGTCCCATGTTTTTCACCCACTTTGTACAGTCAACATTTTTTTATTATGTGTTTACATTACTATATTTCTCACTAGCTTACACATTGTTTGCGTAGTGTACACTTTTATTCTACATGCATGCGTGTTCACACTAAGACTTGTTTCTAGCCACTTGTTTTTGTGCGTATTGGTTTCAATCAACTACATTCCCTTTCCCTTACATGGTATAATTTATGCAATCAATCCTCTTTTGGGGCCGCATCTTCTTGTCTGCAACATCGCATGCACCCCTAAAAAGGGGGGAATCATTTGGGGTTATCACACTACACAATTCTCTACAGTGGTACCGTTTAGCATTCAAATTTAAAATCTTGATACAGTGGGTTATGAAGTGCGTGGGTTTAGAAAATTCTATAGAACTCCATACACAATTGTTTTCATAGGACAAGTTGTCCTTAACATTCTGGGGAGAAGTTACAGGTTGAAGGATACAATGGAATTTCTTCCCTACACTAATTCAGCTAGTGGCGTGAGATCACCCAAAAAACTCACACTTCACCGACACTTACAAGATATACTTTTTACACCCTTTTTCTCATCATGGATCAGGTGCACATGTTGCTTTATCATTTTTCGTACTTTCATTTCATGAATTTTAGTATATACATGAGGTTTTTATACATATACATGTGTATTTGACTACTTGGTCGTCTTCTCCTTTGCATGTCCGTCTCTATGGGAAGTAAGCAAGATCAACAACAATAAAAACAACATTATGCGGTAGTATACACCTCATACTAACATGCATAAAAATCACACACATTGGTATCTACACATGTGTTTATGCCCTAGGTTCACTTTCATCACTTTTTACACTTTTGCATCTTTAGTCTCCACACTCCATTGTTTTCTCATTTCACTCTTTATCTAGTCCCTCAGCACATTTTCTACAACACTCTACATGGATATCAGGTCCGCATCTATATCTACTTTATGTTACCAAACGTTCTACTCACCCACATAAAGTGGGGGAAAATATAGTCACTAAATCACACACTTTTTGTAATTATTTATTCCTGGTTTCATACTACTATTCATATGGTGCTTGAGTGAAGAGAGTATTAACTAATCCATGTCTTTGGCCATTTTACTTTTCCTTACGTCGTCACTTTCATTATTGCACCTGCACATGCCCATTTTGTACTGTAATTTTTTGTTTATCCTATCTATAATTGGGGTGCCCTGATCCTCTTTACACTTTACTCTAACTTTTTGGTCAATTTCTAGCAACTTCATATTTCTATCTTTTTGTTGGTCATCCTTTTTCAGGGTTAATTCTTAAATTAGAACAAGATGACCATATAAAAATAAATTTATGAGACCATAATGAGGGACCAAACACTAAGCACTTACTCTCACCATCTAAGGTTTCATCCATCCAAGTCATGTAGACCTCCACTTGCATCCATCTAGCTCCATCACAAGGGACAAAGATGGTTCATTTGTATCACACTTTAAAGGAGGGGAGTTCATTCTATTCCATACAACATTTACTTACATTCCACATCTAGTTATTTCTCGTTACTCACAAAGTGAAACTGACATAAGAGAACCTAGGGCACGATTTTTACACACACACCTAGAAATTTATTGGGTCTGAGTTGTAGTGTAGCCCTTAGTTAGTAAGACCATCCATTTTTTGATTGAGGATAATCTAAGCCCTCCATATGCATCTTTCAATTTTAGGGCTTTGATTCTTGGCTTGGGATTTTTTTAGGTGTTTCCTTCATCTCTGGTTTGTAGCGACATATAATGCGGTTCATAAAAATCAATGCAACAAGAAGCGAAGGTATATGATCACTCACCGACACCTCAGAGGAGGTTCCCTAGTTTTTATATAGACCAGGGCACCCAGATGTCAAACCAAGGTGACCCAGGTGGTGCCATTCCTCTCCAGAAACCCTAGTTTAGCCAAACAACTCAGATCTGAATTATTTTGAGCCTCGGTGTGACCGTTTCCTCCTTCTGTTCATCTGGTCTTCACTGTGACACAGTCTCAGCTAGTCTGCGAATTAGCTAAGGATATCTTTACCCTTATTTACACATTAGGGTTTCATATTTTCATAGATTAGTTTTCTGGGTCATTTTCCTTATTTATTTAGTTGTTATTTACTACTTTTCATAGCATTATATTGAACTAAATATAAGCTCTCATTTTCAGATTTAGTTTAATCAACTAGCTCCACCAAATACAATATCATCCATATATACTACAATTATCAGTAGATGATCTCCATCAATTTTGATATACAAATTTCTATCAGCTATACCTTTCTTGAAAAATTTCTCAATCAAGTATTTATCAAGCCTTTCATACTAAGCTCTAGGAGCTTGTTTTAAACCATAAAGAGCCTTATTCAGTTTGCACACACACTCATCCTTATCAGCCAAAGAAAATCCGTGATGCTGCTCCATATATACTTCCTTATTAAGATATCCATTCAAGAAGGAATATTTTACACCCATTTGATAAAATTTAAACCCTTTGAACCTCTCATATGCTAAGAAAAATATGATTACTTCCATTCTAGCTATAAGAGAAAATGTCTCATCAAAATCAATTCCATCAATTTGAGCATATCGCTTGCAAATCAATCTTTCTTTGTTTCTTATAAATTCTCCTTTCTCATTTAGTTTGTTTCTAAACACCCATTTAGATTAAATTACATTCTTACCTTTTCGTCTAGGTAGAAGTTCCCCAGTTTTGTTCTTGTCAATCTAATCTATCTCTTTATTGATAACCTTAACCCAACATTCATATTTTCTACCTTTTACTAGATTCTACTACATTCTTAGGTTAAATCTTTGAAATAAAATCTGAGTTCTTTTTATTTTTAAGACTTACTAATTTCCTTTTTGTAGTGACTCCAACATCTTTCTTTCCCAAAATATGATTTTCAAGATGATCTTTCCTAATTTTCCTATAAGGAGCCTTGGTATCTTGTCTTTCTTCCTCATCATCCTCTTCATTATTTTCTTGAACAACCTCATCCTATTGTTCTTTAGAATTTTCTTCATGAAGTGTTTCACTTACCGTAGAAAAAATATCTCATATGATAAGATTCATCAAATTTTACACTAGCACTTTCAACAATAGTCTTCAATCTGTTGTTATAACAAATGTAAGTTGTGCTTCTTGATGAATAACCCAAAAATATATCTTCATCATATCTGGAATCAAACTTAGCAATATTTTCTTCAGTCCTCTTGATGAAGCATCTACATCTAAAGAATCTAAAATTTTCAACATTGGTTGGTATTCCTTTCCATAGCTCATAGGGAGTCTTGTCACTATTCACCCTTAGTTAACACTTGTTAAGAATATAAACAACAATAAAAATTGATCCCTTCCAATAATCATCTTGTAATTTAGACTCATTAAAAATTCTCCTTTCCATCTCTTAAATAGTACTATTCTTCCTTTCAAAAACTTCATTTTGTTGAGTTCTATAAATTTAAAACCACCTCTTAATACCATGAAAACTACAAAACTCATCAAATGAATCAAACCAAAATTCTCCTCCATTATGATATCTAATACATTTAAAATTTCCATTCATCTCATTTTCAATATGATCTTTAAATGATTTTAAAACATACAATGCATCAGACATGTTTCTTAAAAATGCAACCAGGGTGTATCTGGTTAAATCATCAAGAAGAAGCATAAATTAGTAATCATGTAAGGTACTTTAGTCCTCATAGGGCCATATAGATAAGTATGAATCAGTTGAAGTGGACTTGTTATGGACTCATGTTCACTAGTCTTGAATCTCCTTCTAGTTTTCTTTCTATGCAAACATTCTTTGCTCAATGTATTGTCTGGTTTGTTGAGTTTAGTAATGTTCCTTAAATAGGTGTTAGAGATGATTTTGATAGGATTATCAAAGTTCACATGACCTAACCTCCTATGCCACAACCAACAATCATTCATCTTTCTCATAAGACATTTTTTTCTTGATTTATTTAAGAATAAATATATTATTATTAGTTCTTTTTTCCTTTGAAATAATCTTACATGATTCTCCTTTCCTTATCTTACAACCTTTCACATCAAAGGTAAGAACATATCCTTGCTTAACCATTTGAATCACCCTGAGTATATTATGCTTCAATCCCTCAACATATAGGACATACTTGGTGAGATTTTTTCCATTTTACAAAATTAAAGTGCCTCTTCCTAGAATATTTATGGCAGTATTGTCTCCAAACGTCATAGACCCTGAAGAATTTTATTTAGGGTTATGAACTTACACTTGTCACTTGTCATATGAGATGAACAATCACTATCAATATATGAAATCATATTCTCATCTTGACTATGAAAAGGAGTTTTAGCAATACCACATACTTCATTTTATTGTAGAGAGGATGAAAACACCCCATATATTTCATACCATATATCATACCATAATGGATTAAAATACGCCCTCATACTGGTCGAGGGAAACATATCAGCTCACTCATTAGAATACTCCATAACTGCATTTCATAAGATCTCCTTTCAAGTGGTTAAAATTCACTAAAAGGACTTGATCTGATACCAATTGTTAGAAGAAAAAAGGACTGAGAGGTGGGGTGAATCGGTCCTTACAAAAATTTAAATTCATATTTAAGATTTACTTATTCAAATACTCACAAACATTCAACCATCCATATATGTATGCATACAATCAATCATCATATGTGCAAGAAACCATAAACAAGATATCCACACAAGAAACAAAATATAAGTGGGAAACCCTAAAGGGGAATAAAACCCACTGAAACATAATCCTTATATTGATTTGTTGCAAATTTATTGAGACACCAACTCAAAAGGAGAACCAACCCCTAGATTAGTAGAGCTATAACCCTACAGGGAGAACCAACCCCTAATTTAGTTAAGCACCAACTCCACAAGGAGGAAACAACCCCACAAGATGATCAAGCACAAACTAAACCACCTTATGATGATCGTATATCTGATTTTTTTCTACCACAACTAATGGAGACCACAATTTCAACTCACTCTTCTTCAAACCCTCATATAAACCCTAGGTGTCCAATCCTTCACAAACTAGCTCTTCCTTCACTTCTCAAAAATTCAAACACTTACACACATCCTTTATTATCTAGCTTGACCTATCATACACCTATAAAATAACTTCACATAGGTCACACTTCTTGCACTTTCTCCATTAGCTCCAAAAAGCACCTAAAATACTGCTTTTATAAGCTCCTTTACATTTCAAACTAAAAAAAAAAAAATTTTTTTCCTCCTTTATCTCAACCCATGCATCATTAAAATCCAAAATTCAAATCATAACAGTCAAAAGTGACCCAAGTAGGTCTGCCTATCCAAAAACATCATTTTATGCTCAAAAAATGATGAAATCCCCATAGGCACAAAGAGAAAAAATTCTTAACATAAAAACAATACTTATTCATGACCCATAAATAACCAAACATGTTTAAATTAAAATTTAAACATCATACATGGTCTTAATTTATCTCAAACAATGAAATTATTTTGTTTAATTGGCCTTCTTTCCTTTGTACTTCTCAAAATAGTTGTTTCCTACACCTTTTAGGACCTTGAAAATTTCTTTATGCCACTATATAACTTAAAAATATCAAAAATATTTCATTTAAGAAATTTATGTAAATTTCATGACCTTTATATCACTTCTAAGAAAGTTAAAATCCTTGAAAAAATCAACCTCTCAAACCACAACCACTTTTGTCTTAACCAAATCCACCTGCCCAAAACATTGTTTTAAAAGATCAGTTGGATAACACCTTTATAGGAACAATAAATACCTATAAATTCATTCATTGGAATAAAAATTCCTATCCCTTCACTCCTGTGGTTATATAAACAATTACCTAATCCATCTCATGCTTCAAACAACTCAAAACATCTAACAGATTATGTCTTGTCCTACACTGAAAAAAATCATTATGTCCAAAAACTAACATGGAAACCTTAGAAAAACACATATCATGAGAATAAAATTATAGCACTATAAATATATCTTAATCCTATTTCCAACACAACTTGAATCACCTCATAATTCCACATGTAGCTCTAGATATGTCTATTTTGGTGAAGTCTACTACATATGGCCTCAAAACTACCCTTCGACCAATCAACCTAAATGGAGCTCATTTGAACATGAAATTGTATAAACATGTCCTGAAACCACTTCCTAAATCAATATCATCTCACATAAATTTCACACTTTCAATTTATCCTGCAACTCCTTTGGACAACCTTGTCCCGAATAACTATTCTTCAGAAACTTACCTGTTTAAGTGGGGCCCACTCATCACCATGACTACTAAATACCTTTATGGAAATAGGAATGATTCTTCTACATGTTACAACTATCATCCATGCACTAGGAAGTAATTCTGGCCACATAAAAAATAGTTCTTGCATACCTCTTTCAAGCCAAGGTTTCAAACTTATAAAAAGTTTGTTTTACCTTATTAACATTCATTCATAAAAAATGTGATGATGAAATGACCTATTTTTCAATACCTTCTATAATAAATGTAGAAACATCCCTAAAATACAAAATGTCCCATGCAAAGCACACAATTCACGGTGAGCATCAGAAGATCCAATTCAAGCTAGAAATGTACTAGTTATTTACCCTTTCTCACCAAAACTTACATAACTTGCAAAATTATCATCCTAACATCCTGAAATATTTCTCAAAGCACCATGAAACAACACAATAACTTCTCCAATCATCATAATTTCATCACCATACCTCAAACTCTCCAGACACTAAGACTTGCATAACTACCCCTTAGGGTTTCGCACTGTAGAAGCTAGGGTCAACTCGAAAAACACTGTAAAACAACGTGAAAGAACTAAAAAAGACCAAAAAATACCTAGTACACCATAATACACTATCATGCATACATCAATGATCTCATATAGATCTAAAGTTCAATCTCCTACCTCCTAGCATTCATGCCTCCTCTAAATGATCACATAAAACATAGCCAATCACATGTATCTGCACCCCGAAACTGATGTGACTGCTAAAGAACTCTCAAATAATTATATCTAACATGCCAACATTCTTTTCAAGACTCTAATAATCTCATACCCTCATGCAACATCACCTAGGCACCTGAATGAGCTTGTAAGAGTAAACAATCCTCGTTGAATCTCCTTGTATCATCATGTATACATTTCAATCATCATGTCAACATCATCCACATCATCATCTGACCCTACTCCATCATCCAAGTTTTCATTAATGTGTTTCTACATCAATGACAACATGTGTAGGACCACATGCCAACAAAACATTCAACGAATTCAAATCTTTATATTTACCTTGATCTTTTAGAGCTAGATGGTATGCCTATTTCAAAGTATGATTTTTTCAAAAATTAGTTTTGGTAGTAGACAGACTCACCCAAAATAGTATGAGTGCATAATTCCCCATAATATGTAATAAAAATACAAAAGCTATTACTATTTTGATTGTAGTATATAATTGAATTATTCTATAATTTACAAGTGTCATACAATATAACGACCTTTATAATCATTATGCTTCGATAATTTTTCTTGTGTATGGTATAACACAATATCTACTTCTTCTCATCATTAATTTTGTAAAGTTGCAAACAAAGCATAGTTAACCTTCTTATGGTATTGACCCTTATTGTGAGTCACAAACAATATCAAGTATAATACCATCTACGTTTGTGTTATTTTGATCAAATATACATTACAAAATGATTTTTATTAATGAATTTGTTTTACAAAAAAACATGGACTAATTTTTTTGGATTCACTTTATGAAATTCACTTTTCACAATATAATTGTAATCGACTGAAGATGTTTGAAATCACAATTAACATACTACTTTTCCTTGTAATATCAACACAACGAATTTGTATTTTTTACTCTTAATTCTTATAAAAAAGTTTATTTTGTCACAATATTTTTTCTATTTTCTTTTCACTTTTTGATTCCCAAAACAAGAAAATCGTACAAAATTATTATAAATTTTTACACAATATGAATGTGTTCTATCAGGTGAAGGATGTTAGCTATGACATGTGTCTAGTGATGTTTGATGATTGTGGCTATTTTTTACGTCTGACGGGTGTCAGGTGATGATTGATGGTTGTGGATGATTTTTATGTTGAAATATAGATGATGGAGTTTTCCATGTAGCACTGTAACATTTTCATTTAGAAATACAATTCAAAATTGAGTTCCCTTTACTTAATATCATCATTGTTGTCTTTTTTCCAGCCACCATTTTTTGTTTTTATGTTATCTCTTTCTAGGAATGTGTTTAGATCCAAAATGTTTGAAGTTAAATTTTATTTATTTATGTATGTCCTACTGATTTTTGTTAAAATTGATAAGAAATTTGTTGTTTGATCCTAGAGTAAAATTTTCTTCAACCTTGAGCAAATAAATCAAATATTTGCACTTTTATTGTTTTATGAGTAAGAATCCCTCCTTGTAAATAAAAGAGTAATTTTTTCTCAACAACACAAGAAATCATATATAGTCTCAATCTAAAACTTTTGATTAAAAAAATAAAATCTACTTATCATTCATAAATATAAATAATGACATTAGTATTACATTCACATATATAAAATTACATTAGTGTTACTCACATCGATTTCAAGAGTCGAAAGGAGCCTTCACCTATATATATCGTTGGCTTCTTCATTCCAAAATTGGTCAAAGATGTCTCATGGGGCTTGTGTCCACTTCAAGAAAAAAATAACAATCACCTTTTGGCTTTGCACCCCTTCAACACTTCTCCACATATTTATGTTTCCAAATCATTGCTTTCTCCTACCTTTAGGGAATACAAATTTCTTTCTCTTATGCTTCAATAATAAAAAAATTCTCCATATTTGATAACTGAATTTTTTTTTTTGAAAATACTTCTTCTAACGTAGAAATAATACATAAGTAAAAACATTAAATAAGAACAACCAACAAAACCCCAACAATAGACTAAATATATAAAAAGGTGTGCAATACAACCTTATTTTGAAAGGGAGGGAAGATCAATTATTGAATATGGAATGAAATAAATGTTTCTTTCATGTCTATCCAATACATCCATATATCCTTTTAGTTCCTCTACCTCTCATTAATCTTTTAACCATTTGAACATCACCCCACAATGTGTACTTCTGTCTTGATGATTGATAAGATAACATATGTAACCACATGTTAATGATGTATTTACAACCCTCATGAGATAAAATTGCACAAATAAATGCCAATAAAACAAAAATGAATCTTACATGGTTGTGGTATGTTCTATCAGGCCACATCTCTTTTAGGTGTTCCATTGAAGGGTTGGCCTTCATAGTGTATGATTCCATAATTTGCATTCATTTTCAATTACATTTAGAGGGATGTAAAATTGTTGTTCTAAATCTATAATTTTGGAACATTCCAGTTGTAAAATTACCTTTTCTCTTTAGAAATTTGTTTTTTACATGTTGTTCCTTCGTACGATCAATACAACATAAGTTCACACCGCTATTCTCTCTCATGCCCTTAATTATTAGGCTCCCTTACCCTTCACCTTTTGTGTCACGCTTCTTCCATACATATTTTCTACCCCCATGTATTCAAATTTCCAATTACATACCTTTCGGCATCTCCATTACATAGCTCACATGTGATTGATAGTATTGTTTAAGTCCAATCATGGTGTATGGGCCTAGGATCTAGTTTATGAAGGATATTATGTTTACTATGAAAAATTTATGGAAGCTCGACATGGAGCTAAGAGTTTTGATGCTCTGAGAGCTTGGGTGAATGAGGATTCCATGGGCAACACTTACTTAGTGGTGGGTGAATCTGTCCCTATTTCCAACATGGAGGTTTTGGTAAGACTTGTGTAGCGTGTTTTCCTGCAAACTAGTGTAGCTTGTGACAGATTGAAAAAATGGTTCTACATAGGGTCAAAATATGCCATGACAGTTGTGTTTAGGATCGGTTTATATTAGGTAGAAATTGGGTTTTAAGAGTATGGGGGAGAGTGTGGTGTGGTACGGCGACACCATGTGGTTTTGTGTTGTGGTCGTGCCACATCACAACCATATATGACACAGGGGAGGAGGCAAATTGTGGCCCAGTTGCAGCCCCTGTCACATCCCTCAATTTCTTCCTGGTTTTCGAAAAGGATAAGTTGTAAATAAGGGGTGGGTTATGATAGCCAGAGGATAAACACTTTTACGTAGTTGTATATGCGGCCACACGTGTGTATGCATATCCTGAAAAGGATTTTTACACTCACTTGTAGTTGCATGTACATCCTCACAACAATGTTTGTCTCTAAGAACTTGTAACATACTCCACATTTATAACCCATTCTGGTTTGTTTTAATGTTAAATACACTTTCTTTTTTCAGTATAGTGATTAGATGCATTATTATATAGTTGCATTTTTGTACCTGATTTTAATATCATATCTTAGCTTTTTGGCTGGAAGTAAAGATTTGTATACTATTATTAAATTCCATACATAGTTGTGATACATTTTTTTGATGTGTGAAATATCATTGAATGATAAAAGGTTATTAGACTACTTTGACTCTATTATGATCATAGATCATGTAGTGAATGGTCAGAATTTGTAAGTGTGATTAACCACCTTCAAATGATCGACACTCCATTCTGGTAAAGGATCTATTTAATAATAATTTGGCTTTTAGGCAATATGCAAGGGTTAATAAAAGATTAATTTTATAATCTTCAACCATATGTTTGGTAAGTGAGATGGACAATGGAGAGGTACTTGACTATTTTGATAACCCGAGCATAGCTATAAAATTTGCAATTTTTATATTGGATGATTGTGTTATTTTGTGATCGAAACTTACTAATCAAGCATGAATCATTGGTTGGGATCTTTGATGATATTTTTTATTAACAACATGATCTTGGGATAGACATCATAATGACATAATCTTGCTTACATCCTTTAAACATTTGAATATCACTAAAGGGTCATTGACTTAACTTCGTATACAGGTGATCTTAAACTCTCTTGATTTATACCTTACAATGTTGCAATGTTACAAAAAAGGTAACATATACCTCAGGTGGAAAGTAATTTTTTAAGTGGCAAAAGGTTTGAGTGAATAAAGTCATTTTCATAAGTTAAACTGAAAGGCTTAATATTATAACTTATGGGACTAACATTGTGTTATATTACTAAGCCAAACTTAATAAGTAGGGTGAATGCTCAACCTCTATGAAACCCTACCCATTTGGAAAACATTCATATTATTGATGGAGCCACCACCGACCATGTAAGGATAGTTAAGATTGTTAGCATGCTAATTCTTGACTAAATGTATATCTATGAGATAGTATTGCATGATAAATTTAAAATGGCCAAGTTTGGTGGGAATGGAGAAGGATATTGGCTGTATTTTCTAGGACACTAAGAGCCTCTGTAGAAAAAATATTAAACAACATTTATTAATTCCATGAACCTCGGGACAGGTGCTGGGTGTTGAAAGAACTAACAATGGTTATGTTTTTTTTTTCATTGTGTAAAGGAGGCTTTTGGAGCTTTGCATGAAGATCATTTCTATTCATATAACTCTTTGTTTGATTATTGTAAAATTTGGCATGCAAGTTACTTTTGTCGAATCGATTGTTGGCACTGGTAAGATGAATTAAAGGGTCTTTGTTCAGGTTTTTCTTAGGAGAAATTTGAAGCGTCAATTATTATTTTGGGCAATAAATAAGAATGATGGAGGGCTTTGGGGTTTCTGTGAAATTGATAGTGGGTTTTTCAAGAAGAGAGAATATAGACGAGCTTACAAAAAGGAACTCAGAGAAAACATTAGGAGCTCTACCAAGCATGATAGGATCTCACTCTTCTAAATAACTCGCTCTATATGTTACTTTCATAAAAGAAACCCTGCTTTAAGTCTTATTGATGTTTCATGGTTTCAATTTTTATTGCATGATTCAAAACTATATACTCTATTTCCCTGCAATATTTAGATTTGGGTATGTAATAATACTTAATAGTGAATAATATATGAACCTGCGGTTTTGTTAAATGCCTAGAAGGTTTTTATTATATGTATTCTATAAACTATGATCTGTGTTAATAGGTTTTCTTATATAACGGGTATCATGTTATCGAGCCTTTATAGAAATATATTTGGTAATCCAGGTTAGCTGTTTAATTAAAAAGATGTCGCAGGATAATAAATTATACCTCTGATAAGATTTGGGTATTCGATACTTTTTATATCGACTGTATATTTTTCTTTCACTATTATCGTGGGGTGTATTGAACCTAAACCCAGGTTAACGTGGTCTTCCTTTAATGATTACTTAGCCAACACTTAGTTGTACCAAGTAATGAGACCTCGGTCTTTGACCTGGGTGATAACATGTTGATTGGGATAGACCATTTTCGTGGGTCGCTGCAGTAGTGGGTATATGTTTCATTACGGGGTTGATTTGTTCCTGCACTATTAAACGAAATCAAATTGAATTCGTTCTCATGAACTCTACCAAAAAAAAATATGAGTCCTTGGCGGACTGTACACTTTAATGGTGAGAATAACAGTGAATTTTTAACTTATTACCTTTGTGGCTTTGAAGGTAAATATATGTATCATCTGGGTATAAGCTTCACAACCCTATGTATGACTAACTTAGGCAAACGAGGAAGGTAGTATGGCCGGCCTGAGCTTATTATTCTGGTTATTTTTTTACTATAGTTATCATGTCAACCCTACATGGTATCTAATATAAATAAATTATTTAGACATATCGAGCCATTAAGCTCAATGAAGAGGATAAGAGTGACTCGATATCATTATGATGATTTAATTATTCGGTTGGTCAAATTCACTTAATCCTAAATCAATCGTAGAGCTATTTGAAATGGTTTTGGGGATATGGGTTATTATATATGAGGCTATGGAGATGGTTTGAAACTAAACCATATCTTTAGATTTACAGCTATCTTCTATTACATATTACTGTGATATTCCTTAATGAGAAAGTGAGTATATTGAGTAGAATCCCAGAATGATATAAAAAGGGAATAAGACTTTTGCATAAGCTTAAATACATGAGTGTTAATCAACACTGGTAGTTTTCTTAGAGCAAGGACTGTACTTGTGTTATAATAATGATTGAATACTAGTTACTAGTGATAAGTGTTCCCAGATCATATTCATGATATGGGAAAGTTTATAGAACAACAGTAACTTATGAAGTAACAATGTTACAGGAATACTTAACCCTGTAGGTGTCAATAGATGAATGACATTATTGATTATATAAAACCTATAACCTGAATGTTATCTTTTAAGTAACATGTATGAATTTGTGAAGTGCTTGTTGGAAGGCTCAAATTGTTATGTGTTTCTGTCGATCCATATGTAAATTCAACTTAATGTTGCATTTCATTTATGAAAGTAGTAAATAGTTAAAGTTTTCCAGGAGATTTAGATCTTATCATGCTCAGTTTGTATGAACTACTAGTTGTTAAGTATTTTGTAGATGGACTAACGTGAAAGGTGAAAGATAGAAGAAGTTTAAAAGTTGCATTTTCTCTATTGATTGAAGGAAGATGTTTTGTATAACTTGATTATAATAGTCATTAAATGATGCACTTGTGTATTTTGAAAATAAAAGGCTAATGGCCCATTTATTGTATAAGTTCTGAAAAGAGAAATTGTTGTGAATTTGTTATACTTGTTTAAAGGGATGAATAAAAGATTATTATACTTTCATTGTTCAATAGATTGATAGAATGAGAAAAATATGAAACTTAAATTTGTTGGCAATATGCATGTGTTGCATGTATAATTTCTAGCGCAACTTTTTAGAAAAAGTTAAAGTTATATTTAGTTTCCTTTAAAACAATCCATGGATTTAGTTGGAGTCTAAGTTTAGTAATAAATTAAATAAAACAAAAGCAGATTTAATGCATGGACAACATGCGCTGATTTAAACAAGTAGTTTATTTTTAGACATCTCTATTTTTAGAGTTATAGATGTTTATTTAATTGCAGCAATGGTAAGTGCTTGGTATGAGTGGACTGTAATGAGCTGAAGCTCTCAGTATGAAGACTTAGTTAATGGAGAATGCACAATAGTGTTGATTTGGTGTTTAATCTATTTTTAAGAAATTTTATATTATTTATTTTATGATGTTCGTTGTATAAGATTGCAGATTTTCTACAAATTGGTATCGGAGCATGGTTATTCCAACAAGTTATTAAACTAGTAACAAACGATGGATTCTACATCCAATATGCAGACACCAAAATTTACTAGAAAGAATTATGAGTGCATGGTCATTGAGCATGAAGGCGCTCTTCAGATATTAGGACATGTGTGGGAGATCATTTGAGAAAGGGTACATAGAGGCCGCACAGATGCAACAACATACATAATGCACTTTCTCAAGAAGAGAAAGATACTTTGAAGGAGTTACAAAAGAAATATGGAACACACTCTATGTTCTATCATTGATTAGGTGATGCATGAATGCATTCTTCCCAAAGTGATAACATCCAATCACGTAAAATCCATACGGGATGCACTTTAAGTTGCATATTCAAGGTAAAGAGAAAGTAAAAATCGTCTAACCTACATTTTCTTTGTAGAGATTCTGAGAATTTACCAATGAAATACTTCAGATTCCATAGAATCATTCTTTACTTATGTAGTTAGTCTTAGTCAACCGAATAAAATTCTCATGTTGAGACCCTTGAAGATAGAATGAATTATTGAAAAACTAATTAGAAGTTTTGCTACGAAATTCGATCCTTTAGTTGTTGTTGTTATTGAAGAAAATAAGGATCTGAGTAAGTTTTTTATTTATGACCTGTACATGCATCACTAATCAATCATGAAAAGAGGATGAATAGATCACATGCACGTGTAGATCAGGATTTTTCATTTCAGACACTAGGTAGTCATGGAAAAAGGAAGAGGTAAGTTTCAGCTCAAAAGGAAGAGGAAAAAGTCCATCTAGAGGACACAACAACGTTTCATCGAACTCAGGTAGAAGAGGACAGAGTTCAAGAACACAACTATGGTAAGAGAAAAGATAAGTCTAATGTTCAGTTCCATTATTTCAATAAGTATGGTCACTATGCTTATGATTGCAAGAAAAAAGCAATATGATTAGGAAAGGCAAAATGAAAATCAATTTCAATGGTTATACTTCTAGATCTATGTTTAATGCATGCACAAGGATTGTTGAATAAATACCTTCTCTATCATCTATTGAGTGTAATTTATCAAAAGAGAGTCCATCTGATGTATGGTATTTAGGTTTCTAGTTGAAGTAATCACATGACATGTAATCTAGATTTATTCTCTACTTTTGATGAATCAGTAAAGAGTGATATTACTCTTGGAAATAACAATATTGTGTATTAGAGAAATTTCTAGAAGCCTTAACGTTTAGTAATTCTAACTAAAAATATTAGGGGGGTAAACTTTAGGGAAAATACCTGCTACTTGATGTTATACTATGTTCCTATGGTTTGAAGCACAGTACTTAATGAGTCACTGTGGACAACTGGTAGAAAAAATGGCATACTAAGTCCCCAACAAGTGAGTTCTTTGTAAAAAAGAGTTCGTGATTGTGGATCAACCACCTACCTCATCTCATGCCCCTTTTCTCAAGTGATGTTGTCCAAAGTGTTTGATGCTTAGCAATAGGATGTTAATGGGTTTGATATTAAAACCATGGAGGAAACAAAGTTACAATTAGATCTTCCCTTTATAGCAAAATCAGTAGCTTTGTTCATAGCCAAGTCCTGTAACTAATGTCCCTGCCAGCACTTGTACTGGAGTCCTACGCTCAAGTAGATGAGTGCTCTGCATCTTCAGGTAATCAGAATTCCAATGATGAGGTAAGGGTTAGTCCATGGTTTGATTTCCCTCGATTAGAAGAGAACTGGAAAACTCATTAGACCTTGCACACTGAGAAGGTCATTTCTAGTAGAGAAGAGGAAGTGATTCAAATAGCTCACCTGGGATTCCACCTCAAGTCAGTTTGAGCTTGATCCACTAAATAGGTTGTAATTCATCTCAAAACTAAAAGGGTAATAATGTTAGAGGTTAATTTTGATTGGGCTTCTAAAGGCAACCCTAGCTTGGCTAGTGTAGTCGAGTCATAATCAAGGATCATAATGGAGGCCCTAAACCTTATCCTATGCTAGTCCTTTGGAGACTCATATGGAGAATGTGGCCGATAGTTCATGCTCTTCTCTGGAGAACAAGTCAAGGAAAGGAGATAAGGAAAAGGCTTGAAAATCTAAAGTTCTAAAGTCTGAAAGGGACTCGGTATCATTGGAAGTTCCAACACCAAGTTTGGGGTCAGCAATAATTGGAGAATCTTCAGGTAAATATTGTGTCATAAGTTGAGGTAACGAGAACCCTGAAATCCTTTAACTCCCAAATCATTACTCGTATCACATCGCATTGGAAATTATTAAGTCCAAACAGGTTTTGCATTTCATGGTCAACTCCCCATTCGTGATCAACAGTGTCATGGATTACGGGGATTTTGGAGTCTAAAGGTCCGATGTCATGACATTTGCATACTTAATGGAGGTATTGCTTACTCATCAAAGTTTATGAGCGTCTTCGCCTTAAGCAACACGAGGGATGTATAAAGGGTTCACGATCCAATATTACTAAAAGCGTGTCTGTCAATGGGCTAGTCTTGGAAATGGTTCCAAATCTAATTTAAAAAATTACAGACCTCAACAAGCTGTTGTGCATTGACTTTCAGAGGTTCCAATGGGTGGTCGATAGAACCAAACTTAAACCTATTTCAACCATGGGCTTTATTGTAGAGGATAATTCGAGGATGAAAGGTTAAAAAAATTGTAAAGGTTCCAGGAACTTTATGACCAAACTCCTAATTTCATGAATCCTTGGACTTTCTATGGAGTATCGGAGGTCTCAGCATGGATGGAAGTGGAAAGTACAGTGTTCCGTGGTTTGGAAAGGTGATAAGGTCTAGAAGAAGCCATAAGTCCGAATTTTAGACTGGCAGGGACATCGAAGGTTTGAAAATCTTCAAGGATAGGAATCAGAGAGAGTACAAAATGGATGACTTTATTTTTGGGATAGGAACCCTTCGAAAACTGCACCAATGGTTTCGCTCGTTCCTGTAGTCCTGGGATTTGGAGAGATTTTGGTCTTCCTGGACATTTTACAACCTATCTGAACCCCCCAGCACAAAAACCACAACTAGATTTATACCCAAACCTAGACTTCATCAGTTTCAGAGGTTGTTGTCAGACATCAAGAAGATGACTCAGTAACTCCTTCAACCTTTTTATGAATTCAATGACCACTGCAGTGAGGGATTTCCAATGGAGTAATTTCATATTCTCAAAGGTTGCACGAGGGTCTCATTCTTCGTATTCTAAAGAAAAAGAGTCAACCACTTGCATTTGTTAAACTGTATAATACCCCCAATCTTCAGATGAGCGATAATATTTGGACTGGGATCTCAGATGCCTGTCACAAGATGAAGGAATTTTTTGAAATTTCTCAGTGTCCTCTTCAAAACTACGTTTGGATTTCTTATTGTTCATAATAATGTTGAAGGGATTCCAAAATGTAGGAAGTTACAGTCTCTCCATTTTAGAGGAATGGTTTCAAATTTATCACCTACCAAAAGGATAGCATGGTAGGGATATGTGGAATAACAAATTCCAGTCCTTGGAGATAGTGGTCCAAGGTACTTGAATATACTAACTGGGCTGGTGAGTAAGGGCATGATTGGCAGTATCGAAGCCTACCAAGGACAATGATGGATTTTTGGCCCAGGAGAACATCCAAGGAGATATCAAGCAATTGGAATTTCTGGTATTGAGATCTCTCTCTTCTCGTCTTCTTCCTCTGGATAAAGAGAAGTGGAAAAGGAAGTGGATCAGTTCTTATGATGCAAAAGAGGTTGATGATTTTGAGGAGGAGGATGCAGTTTAAGTAGGACTTCTTAGGAGGACTTCAAGGAACCTTCCTCAAAGAAGTTGAATATCAGATTCTAGCACGAAATAAGAGACCAGGGAGGTTAAACCTGTTATAAAAAGTGATGCTAACTAATGTAAAATTCATCTGAACTGTTTGCGGAATTTCAAGGAACATATATGTGTTACATTCTTTTCTAATCGCTCTAGTGTCTCATGTTGTTGTTAATTCTTGGACCTCTCATTCTCTATTTGTAGGAGTCTATGTGTGTTTAACTATGGGGGTCTTTTTCAGGTTTGGTCCAGTTTTGTTTACAATGAACACGGTGTAATCGTTTTGCATTTCGACCTTGTGTTGCAGCCTATCCCTACCTTTAGCCTATCTAATTCAGAAAATGTTACTCTTGGAAATAACAGGGTTATGTCTGTAAGAGTGATTAGGCACTCATTTCTTAGTGTATCATCATTAAACATAGTGTAGAAAATGATTTCATGCATGATTTCTTTCCCTATTACAGGTGTAGAAGCATTAGATCTTAGGAATAGTTAGATAGCTTTTCCTACATTGGATAGTGAGTTTAGTGGAAGACAATGAGTGCGTGATTGTGGACAAAGCTCCTAGAACTCAGTGGATTGCAAAAGTGAAGATGATCAACAATAGGATGTTCCCTTTGATATTGAAACTTAGGAAAAAAGAACTCATATCTGTTTGTAGTAAAATTAGCAGATCAGTTTGCAACCAAGTCCTATGCTAATCCAAATCATATCTTCTACTGAGTCTTGCGCTCAAACAAATGAGTCCTGCGCTAAGGTAACAAATTCCTGCACTGAGGTAACAGAGTCCTGCGCCAATACAAATTAGACATTTGTGCTAATAACAAGTGAGTCATGTATTGGTTCTCTACGCTAATACAATTGAGTCCTGCATTGAAGGAACACAATCAACTTTTTATTCAGTCATGAAATATGAATCATGACTTTGGCATCTAAGGTATGGAACTTTTTGAGGTTTGAATTTACTTCATAGAAAGAATATGGTTGAAGGTTTTCCATTGATTCAGAAACTAGAAAGGGTATGCGAAGGTTGTATTTTGGGGAAGAAACATAGAGATTCCTTCCCAGTTGGCAAAACAACAAGAGAAAATGCACCACTTGAGATTGTGCACTCATATTTATGTGGAAGTATGCAAACAACTTCTATTGGAGGTTGTTCATATTTTATGGTCCATTAATTGATGATTACATAAGGAAGACATGGGTTTATTTTCTAAGAAATAAATCAGATGCCTTTGATACATTTCAATAGTTCAAGGCATTAATGGAGAAGTAAAGTGGATACTACATCAAAGTTCTAAGAACAGACATAGGAGGTGAGTATGTTTCTAACGAGTTTATGAATTTTTTGCAAATATCATGGTATACACAAGACATTTGACTACTAGGTACACACCACAACAAAATGGTGTGGAAGAGAGGAAAAATAGAACCATCATGGAGATGGCAAGAAACATGTTGAAGGTAAAGCACCTTCCAAATGAGTATTGGGCAGATGCAGTAACAACTTCTGTGTACATTTTGAATAGGTTGTCCAACAAAACTTGTTAAGAACATGGTTCCTCAACAAGCATGGACTAACAGGAAACACAATGTTTTACATTTTTCAGAGTTTTTGCTTGTGTAGTGTATGCACATGTACCTGATGAGCTAAGAAATAAATTAGACAACAAAGAAGAAATATATATTTTTGTTGGGTACTCAGAGAATAAAAAAGCGTACAAGTTAGACAATCCGGTCATTGGAAAGGTTGTGATCAACAGAGATGTATCAGTTTATTGAGAATGAAGCATGGGATGGAAATATAGAGAAAACAATGAGTATAGCAACATCTATTCCACATGATGATATGGCAGATGAAACTTTAGAGAAGCAAGATAATATATCTACAAATCTTGGACATGCACCACAACTCGTAGTACAAGCTACACCTCCATATAAAGTCAGGTGGTCTCCAATATTTCATCCATCATTCAGCCATGCAAGAGACACCACAGAGAACATCAGAAGCAACTCCATCACCATAAAGTAGTCCATACATCGAATAGTCCGCGCAACGGAAAACAAGGAGTCTAAGTGAGATTTATAATGTTGATACAACTAATTCATTTTCAAGTTTTTGCATTATTTTTTCTAAGCTGCATATCTAGTATATTTTGAAGAGGCTATACAAAATAAAGTTTGGGAAAAATCCATGGATGATGAGATCGATGCCATAGAGAAAAATCAGACTTGGGAGTTGGTGGATCTTCCAAAAGAAAAGGATGTGATATGAGTGAATTGGGTCTACAAGACCAAATACAATGCTGATGGAAAAGTACAGAAACACAAAGCAAGGCTGGTAGCAAGAGGTTTTACGCAACAATATGAAGTTGAATACAATGAAACGTTTGCACCAGTAGCACGTTTGGATATGATAAGAATGGTTTTAACAATTGCAGCTCAAAACAAATAGCCTATTTATTAGATGGATGTAAAATCAACATTCTTGAATGGACTCCTTGAAGAGGAAGTTTATGTAAATCATTCAGAAGGTTATGAGATAGAAGGTCATAAAGGAAAGGTATACAGGTTGAAGAAAATGCTCTATGGTCTCAAGTAAGCACCTAGAGCTTGGTACAACAGGATAAATTATTATTTGATTGAGAATGGTTTCAGTAGGAGCAACATTGAGCCTACCTTATACACCAAGATAAATGAGCAAGGTAAAATTCTAATTGTTTGTTTATACGTAGATGATTTGATCATTACTATAAATTTATCTATAGAGTCATTCAAATCAGCCATGAAGAAGGAGTTTGAGATGACAGATCTTGGTCTTATACATTAATTTTTGGGCATTAAAGTCCAACAATCAGAGAGGTGAAGTTTTTTTCTCACAAGTAAAGTATGCAAATGATGTTTTTGAAAATGTTTAACATGTTGAATTGTAAGCCAGCGCACCAACACCAGTTGCAGTAGGTTTGAAGTTGAGCAAAGAGGATGACTGATCGTTTGTGGATCCAACATTGTGTAAAAATTTGGTTAGAAGTCTTATGTATTTGATGGCCACAAGACTTGATATCATGTATGGTGTGAGCCTCATATCAAGGTTCATGGAATATCCAAAAGATTCACATTGGCAAGATGGAAAAAGAATTTTGCGGCATGTACGTGGAACAAGGAATCATGGAATTCTTTATTCAAGTTTAGATGAGTTCAAACTCATTGGTTATACAGACAGTGACAGTGCCGGAAGTATAGATGACATGAAAAATACATTCGGATATACTTTTCACTTTGGAACAAGAGTGGTTTCATGGAGCATCAAAGAAGCGTCCCATTGTCACGTTATCTTCAGCAGAAGCAAGAGTATGTAGCAACAACATGAGCAACATGTCAAGTCATGTTTGGATGAGAAGAGTGTTGCCAGATTTACAGCTAGAAATAAGAGGAAGCTACGCAGATTTTTTGTGAAAACAACTCGGCCATAACATTGTCCAAAAACCATGTTTTTCATAAGAGGAGCAAGCAAATTGATACAAGGTATCATTTCATCAGGGATCTAGTAAACAACAAGGAAATTCATCTTGAATTTTGCAGATCTGAAGATTAGTTTGCATATATTTTTACAAAGGATTTGGCAAAGGAAGTTTTCGAGTATTTGAGAGGTTGTTTGGGAGTTTGTGATCCTACACATGGCAGATTTGAAAATGCAAACACAGCTCTAGAATAGTGAAAGCTACAAGTTCAAAATTAAGGTGGAGTGTTGGAAATATGCATGTGCCATGCATTGATAATTCCTCACATAGCTTTTTAGGAGAAATAAATTAGATTTAGTTTGCCTTAGTTAACTCCAGCTTTTTCCTATTATTAGGAAGTCAATTTAAATAAAATAAATATGCTTTATTGCATGCACAACATGCGGCTATTTTAAAGCACAATTTAAATTTAGAATGTTCAGTTTAAGAGTAGTTAGTGGGTAAGTTTAGGGTGAGTTATTTTATTTTAATAACAACAATTGTATTTGCTTTGTATGCACACACAAAAGTGTATCTACACAGGCAGAATTAGAGAAGTGTTTTACGCACAAAATTTATTGTAATGAGCCGAAGCTCTGAGTATGAAGATTTAATGGAGAACACACAACAGTGCTGGTTTGATGCTTAATTCTTTTGCTTATGCAAGTTATTTTATTATTTTGTTTATGTTGTTCGTTATATAAAATTGCAGATTTTCTACATTAGTAATGCCTCCGGCATAATTAAGTGACTATAATTTTTGTTAATTATGTTAGTTAGAATGATGGTTCTTTTAAGGATCACGTCAAATTTCTCTCTTGATCAATGCGGTTGATAGGCTAACTTCTCTTGGGGTGTGATTCCACTCCACCCATCATTTACTTCTATTAATAAAAGAATTTTTAAATTAAAATAGTGTTACTCTATCTTTAACGCGTTTTTCACATTTTAAAACTTGAAATCCACAATAAAAGAATTTAGAAGCGGTGCATGAGCTCGTTCCTTCCACCAATATCTTTAAGGTGGTTGCCTAATTTCAACCACTTTGAAAGGGCCCTCTGAGAATGAGTGTGATGAACCAAAACTTAATGTTTGAGTTGGCTTGCCAAGACTGATTAAACATTAACGTTTATAAAATCCACATTGAATAAATTGGCATAATATTTTGATTGAAAACACTCGAGTTACGATGGTATCGGCATCTGTGATCCCTTGACCACTGTAATTGGGATAAATTTTGCACTCAGCTCATGGTCTCTAAATATAACTCCTATTAAGAAGTTACTTTCCTTAACAATATGAATTCTTCCACGAATCCTTACAAATAATGAGAAATATAAGTCTGAATGGATTCTGCTAAGATGGAGATGGAGATGCAGATGGTGCTGGTGATGGCAAGTGACGCTGGCGCGGGCGCTGAAGCTGGCGTAGTGGTATTTTCATGGCCAAAAGATAAGGTGGGCATAAGATTCTCTGCAATGACTACATTAGCAGCATCAGTGGGGGTGATATTCATCCCAAAACACATATTTGCTTCTGTCTGAACACAAACTTGCAGCTGCCAAGCAACTCAGCGTTGGCCGATAATTTCCTATTGTGCAACACGGAGTATCTGAATTATTGAATCCTGCACAATTTGATTACCCACATGAGATTATCTCAAATAAAACCGGGAAAAATAAATCACAGCATAACATTTTAATTAAATGGGCTGAAAAGTACTGAAAATCCCTCTAAAATAGCGGAATTTGGTTAACTTATTCAGAATTTTAAAGCAAAATCTTTAACTTTTTAAATCGAGTGCTTACCATATTGTTGAGGATTCTGTATAAGTTTGATGAAGAAAGCTAACCCATCTCCAAATCTGAAACGAGCTCCTGGGAGTTTTGAATTAAGATCATTAATAAGCTTACTGGTACCTGAATTAAATTTGACGGCCCCACTGGTTGAGATTATCCTGACAACCTCCATCTTGGGTCTGCATCCGTTGCAGTGGAATACATCCCAGAGGCCCCAATCCGAAAAAAAGAAGTTTGCGGACTCCCAAACTATGTAATACCTGCCAATCAATATGATTACTTTGATGAAATCGAAATTCTATGATTGCTTTGACAGATACAGAGGTACTATTTGACAATCCTAAACAATCAGCAGTTTTATTTTCTGCAAAATTTTCTCACCGTCAATTGATGGCGCAATGTCGATATTAAGTAGTCTGAAAAATCATCTGGAGAATATTTCCATGCATCAGCAGCAACCGGAAGCAAATAATTGTTTATGTAATCATTGCTTCCAATGGCGATTAGATAGACAGAATCCCTTAAAAACTTTTCGGTACGCTCCTCGCCAAATTTTTTGGTTAGCATAAATTTTGTGCCTTCAAACAACTCTATCTGCCTGCTGAGGGAGAGCCTCTGTATCTGCAAACAAGTAAGCATTTATCAATAGTTTGATAACTAGTCTTTAATTTTGTTCTTGGTGTGTTCAGGTTCAGGGTAAAAGTCACAATTGTTTTCGTTTCTAAGGTTGATTGATCAACCAACAAACGAAAAAAACATCCTAAATATATAATAAACAGTGCATTGATTGATTGACCAAACAATCTTACAAACATATATTTACATTTATAATTTTATGCAGTAAACAGACCACCACTTAAACTATCAGCCAACCCTAGTGGTGCATATTGAGTGTAGGGTAGATAATTCCTCCAACACAGGGCTGGATAAGTTCTTTTTCTAATTCTATAAAACTCATTAAATATGTTTGTGAGGAATTATTATTACAAAGAGCCATCCTGTTTCGTTAAGAATTCCTCCGCCTCCAGAAGCGTAGTTGACGCCTTGTTTCAGAGCAACATCCTCGTTTGTCGATGGAGACATATACGCTGCAGGGACTGCCAATCCCAATTTCTCAGCTGCATAAAACATTCCATGAAAACAACTCATGAGTCTAAATTTAATGCATCATTTAGACTATCAAAAGAGGAAAGTTCATGGAAAAAAGAAAAAGAATAAGTTATCGTTTGTAAAAAAATGAGATTTTAAAGACAGAGTTGAATTAAAGGTTAGGAGCACTCTAGGCAATAAGTGAAATAGTCACCCCTTTTTAAAATTTTAGTTAATTCTTATTTTAAAATTTGTGTAAGGATCATAATAAATCGCTAATTTAAAGAAATTGATATACAAAAAGAATAAAAATATCCTATAAAATTTTCAAATAAGAACAAGTAATAATCCATGGACGTACATTATTAATCACACGAGGTGCTCAGAATATAACAAATATAATTTTTTATAGAAGACTGGTTATTCATCTTATTTACCAGTATCGAGAAAATGATGGGAGTCAAAACTGAACAAAGCACCATTTTTTTGCAAATCAATAAAAATTCTTAGGTAACTCCCATGGTTTTGTGAAGAATGGTATCTAGATCAAGCCTACTAAAGATTTCGCGGGAACATTACGAAATATAGAATCAAATAATTCTTTCCTTCAATTATACTTGCCTCTACTAGCTACACCAGTGATATTATAAAAACTTCATTAATCTTTTCTGAGAAAAATCACACACCTGAACTATCTAGAGCTACATTACAAAATGGATAAAAATACCAACAAAATTGAAGTAGTTTAACAATATGCATATTTATTTTTAGTTGTAAAAATATTATAGTACTTTTTTATGGGTATGCCTGAAATTTATGTTACTTTATAATAATATCAATAAAATTGTTAATTACTATAGACTTCACTTAAAAATAGTAATATTAAGTTCTGATAATAACCCAAAATAATGAAAATCTTTACATTTAGCCATCCCCTAAGCGGTGGTTGTCTACCCTGCCTAGGGCTTAATCCCCCTTGTTTAAGAGTATTTGGTTGAGAAATGTACCAACAATATCTGAGATGGTTCGACCATTGCTGAATCTTCCGGTAGGCATTCCATTGCCGTAGTCAATGCCATACCATGGATAATTGGCTTTCGCCAAAGTCTTGGACAAATAATTGTTATTTCCAATGTCTGATAAAGAATCCCCGAATATAAAAGAAACCAATATTAAAAATACAAGGTTTCAAAGATTCTTCTCAAGATAGAATAAGAAATAACAAATATTACAAAAGCATTACAAAACAATACTTTTAAAATGCAAGAGAACAAGCCTCCCAAAAATTGGGAGCAACATGTCAAAAATTTAAACTTCTTCCTTCTATGCTCCAAGCATATTTTGCAAGCTTCTAATGCATACAAAAATATACATTGCAAAAGAAAAAGAGGTTCAGTCTCCTCACAACCAAATGGCATCATGAAATGACAACTCCACTAACTGGAGGACATGTTAGCCTCCTTCCAAGCCCATAGGAGAGAGATAATGCATGCTTCAAGAGTGCACAAGTAAAGGGGAGACAAATGGTGACCACACACACACAATTTAAATACAAAGCAATTATAGGAACACTAAAAGAACACAAGAGGAGAAATCTATGTTTTCATCAAAGGAGAAGAGTGGAAAGGAGCCCATTGTAAGGAATATTGTGATCCAACCATTCGAAAACTAAATTAATATCCAATATACTATCATTATCACTACATTCATAATATCATCCTTATCATTCCATCCCAAACAACAAGCCTCCTCCTTGTAAGAATTTTCAAACCAAGCATGGTTTTGTTAACAAGGAGGGAAGAAGAGTTTAAAACCATATGAGCAATCCTCTTCAACATCAAACCCTATGAGGGGAGGAAATTAATAGAATGAGAATCATGGATTTCCCATCAATCCATGTGGTATAAGAGGGTTCTTCCTCCCTCTTCCCTTACAACTCTAAAATCCACCAAAAATTGGATGGATGGAGAAAATAAAACACCTAAGATTTACAAAGAAACTCACACAACATGCAGGCATTCAAGAATCCAAACAATCATTTTTCCTTTCATATTATACTATAGAAAAAAAAAAGAGGAATTAATCCTACCTCAAAACACCTATCCAATATCAAGAACAACAAGGCTCTCGTAAGTTCTAAGTTCCTAGCTCCAAGCTCTCTACACATCCAAAAGTAAAAAAATTGACCAGCCAAAAGTCTATACCCCTATCCATGAGAAGGTATAAAAAGTAGAATCGAATTCCAATCCTCACAAATGAGAGGGTAACATGTGTCAACCATATCATTCTCCAACAAAATATTCCAAAATCCCAATAGACATAAAAAAAAACACATTTAGGAAGTAATTTCCCAAATTTCCTTAAAAGCCAATAAGCCAACACCCATTTGAACTTGAAAATATACCCCCCTATCTATATGTACCCTCTAAGGGGTCCATTTTAGTGTAAGGGAGACCCCCAATGTGAAAAGACACCCTGATAAACGCCACATTTAGCCCAAATTAGAGATTGGGTAAAGTCGCTAAAAGGTAGACGTGGTGGGGTCAACCCAAATAATATATAGGTGGTCCCAACACACTAAAAACAATATTACTTAACATAAAACACAGCTAATGCATGTGGGGACCATTAGGTCCTTAAACTAGTTTAACACAAGGATCAACAAATTCAATTAACATAGGTAAAATAGTAGTCCCTAAGGGTTTCCAAACACAAATATACCAAATACTCACAAGGTCAAACAATGGTCATGCATGGCTAAATGACTTAGCCCAATCAACTGCTTGTGTAATTTTAGGTGCAACTTTGAAACCTGTATTCTCCTGTGTGAAATGTAATCTACACACTCAATTCAAACATTAAACATACCTTCTCGATACAATAATTTAGAGAATAATAAAAATATATCGATAATTAAACCAATCATGCATATTCATTCTAATCCATACAACAATCGATATCAAAATGAGATAGCTATACTCTAACAACATGCATCTACAGTATATCAAGACATAAGATTCATCTAGGTTATTGCATGATAACATCCAATTTCCCTTTATCAACCAATGATATCAAAGTACACAAAAACATCAGTACCCATTCGTCATATATCAAATAAACTAACTGCATCACATCCTGCTAGTATCCATAACCTTATAGGTGCAAGAAACTAAGATAATGATCATAATGCTAGTTTAGCTCTACGTGCCCAAAACAACACATTTGTCACCAAATAATCCATAATGAAACCACATAATATCAAAATGACATTAAATCGATATCTTAAATCTAGTAAATGAACTGAGTAAGCAAATGAACTGATGCCAGAAAAAGGTGGGCACTACACCCCCTCTCCTAAGATTAAACTTCCTCCTGGAAGTAAGTAGAAGAGATAGGGGTATGACCTCGTGAAGTATCATGTCGTATTATGAAGTTGTTAGTCACAACAAGCATGTCCCACCAATTCAAGCTTGGTCATGTATTAAGTGTTTCTCTCATTTAGAGTAATTTAATTAAAGAAAGTTGTAACTTCCAAAAAAAAAGTTATTAACATCATTTTCTAAAACCCCTACATGGTCACACATGAATGGATGTCCAACATTATGGTCACTTTAAGGGAACTACACACACACACACACACACACACACACACACACACACACACACACACACACACACACACACACACACACACACACACACACACACACACACACACACACACACACACACACCTCACCAAATATAACATGGTTAAAATTCAAGTATATCTCGAATAGAAGAATATTAATCAATGGAAATTGTATCTTCCAAAAGATTGATTTGCATCATCTTATAACTTCCCGAAAAGGTTCCACATAAGTGGATGTATAAAATAAGGTCCAAATTTAAAAGGAAACTATTGATGGGTGAGCTAAGGGAAAATAATTTTTGTTTCAAACAGTGTTAACAAGTTATGCATACTTGATGTGTATGAGCCCACTCATGAAAAACATCCAAGGTGCCATAAATACCACACAAGAAGAGAAAAAATTTCCAAAGTTACTTGTGGTTTCACCTTCTATCTCACAATTAACTTTAAAATTTGAAAAATGGTTCACAAGACTTTCCAAATTCATCCTAACATCTGAATTATTCATTAAGGGGTCAAATATGAAGATTCACCCAATGCAAAACATAATAAAGGGGGTGATGACTTGATTTAGTAAGCATTTTTATGTTCACATAGTGATAGTACTAGTAAATTGTTGGTGAAATATATAGCCAACCACTGAGTTAGGATTGATTTTATAGTTTGGTTTCAAGGTTTCCTAACATGTACTATTTTCTAGAACATCTTAATTCCAATTCAAAGTTTTCTTTAGAAAACCCATAAAGGATATTTTAAGACGGTATTGTTTTAAAAATTATCTAAGTCTTCACCATGAAAAATCAATTTTCAAACTTTCTACACCCAAAAAAATCCATAATTCCTTAATGAAAAAACAACCAATAAATTTTCAATTCAACAAGACATGAAAAGTTACTTAAATTTATCATTTTTTTCACTATAACCAAGAGAATACATGAATGAGTTAGATGAAACAAAATTCATTCAAAAGGGATGTTTCCAAAACTTATCAAGATACTATTTTAAAAATATAACTTGGACATGATACAACCACTTTTCTGTTCATAGCTTCCTCAATAGTTCAAGAGGTCAATACACATTTTCCTTTAAGGGAAGGTATAACCTAACGTTGCTCAAAATCCAAAACATGTGCTAAATTTAACTAAAAATTTAACTTGATCACTAAATTCCCTTTAGGTTGAAAGTGATGTATATAAATATACTTCTTAACTAGAGGGTGAATCCATTTCACACAAATAACTTAAATTATGTCACCCTATTGAGTGGTAAAAGCAATGGGGCCATGTGTTAAGAGTTTCCCCAAAGGAACATAAGTTCAATCCAACTCAATATTCACACTGCTTAACTAGGGATTACACCGATAGAAAGGGAATTCTTCATCCAAGGTACGTGGACCGAATATATAATCTTCATTCTTTACTCTTCACAAAAGGGTTAAACCATTTATCAATTACTAAGTTAAGATGGGTCCTTCAAGTCGAGATCTTATACTGGGGTCTCCTCAGAGTCTAGGTACCAAAAAGGATATCCAATCTAGGGAAAAAATTGTGACCCTATAGAATTCACATTTCTTTCTCATGTAAGACCTAAAATTATAGCACAATGCCTAAGTTAGTTACACATGACCATCAATTTAGAGTGTAATATAGATTTTATGAATATCACACAACTAGGAATAATAATCATTACTTATTTCATTTAAAACTATAACTTATGATCACCTCAATTTGAGATCAAAAGGGGATAAAATTCTATAACATTGTTTGTCAATAAAGGTTAATACAATATATATATTATACAATTTTTCCCCTTTACATATAATTACACAATTTTATTCTTGTTTTTAAGGCATAAGTAGACAAATGTACTTATAGATATAATTATATTTTTTTTGTTTTTATACGAAATATTGGTTTCATCATTATTAAACCATATTACTTGTAATTTCTATGGGCCAACACTAGGATTTGTATACCATCTCGCCACAATGAAAAGAGTGATACAACACTAAGTTCTTTTCCTTTGCCAAGAGATAGAGGAGATGAGAGAGAGAGAGAGAGAGATGAGAGAGAGAGAGAGACACAAGTGAGGAGAGAGAGGGCGGAGATGGAGAGGATTGAGAGGAGAAGGAGAATGAGAGAGAGAGAGGAGAGAGGAGAGAGGAAGAGAGAGAGAGAGACACACACAACACACACACAACACACACCACACACACACACACAGGATGATGAGAAAGTTGTTATTTTTATCATAATTACTATTCTTGCTATCTAAGAGATAATGAGAAGAAGAGGGTGATTCCCATGATTTCAAAACTAAATTGTTGGTGAAATATATAGCCAACCATGTGAGTAGGATGATTTTATAGTTTGGTTCAAGGTTTCCTAACATGTACTATTTTCTAGAACATCTTAATTCCAATTCAAAGTTTTCTTTGAAACCCATAAAGGATATTTTAAGACGGTATTGTTTAAAAATTATCTAAGTCTTCACCATGAAAAATCAATTTTCAAAATTTCTACACTCCAAACAAGCCACAATTCCTTAATGAAACAACAAACAAATATTTTTCAATTCAACAATACATATGAGAAGTTTACCTAAATTTATTGTTTCCTTATCACTATAACCAAGAAAATGCACGAATGAGTTAGGTGAAACAAAATTCATTCAAAAAGGATGTTTCTAAAAACCTATCACGATACTATTACAAAATTATAAATTGGACAGGATACCAAAAAAAATATATTCATACCTTCCTCAAGAGTTCACAAGGTCAATACACATTTTCTTTTAATGGAAGGTATAACCTAACGCTACTCAAAATTCAAAACCTATGCTAACTTTAACTCAACATTTAACTTGGTCACTAAATTCCCTTTACATCGAAAGCGATGTAACGATATATACTTCTTGACTAGAGGGATTGAGTCCATTTTTACACAAAGAAATTTAATTTTGCTACCGTATTGAGTGGTGAAATAAATGGGGCCATGTTTTTTCAAGAGTACCCCAAAACAAAATAACTCTAAATCCAACTCTAAATCCACATTGCTTTTTTATACTAATAACAAAGGACTTCTTCACCCAAAGTAAGTGGAATGAATAGATAATCATCATTCTTTAGTCTTCACAAAAGGGTTAAACCATTTAGCTATTACTAAGCTAATATGGGTCCTCCAAGTCGAGATCTTATACCGAGGTCTCCTAAGATTCCAGTAACCAAAAAGGATATCCAATCCAGGGAAAAAATTGCAACCCTATATGATTCACATTTATTTCTCATGTAGGACCTAAAATGATAGCAAAATGCCTAAGTTAGTTATAAAAGACCACTAATTTAGTGTGTAATCCAAATTATATGAATATCACATAACTAAGAATAATAATCATCACTTATTTCATTTGAAACTATAACTTATGATCAAATAAAATTTAGATCAAAAGGGGATAACAATCTATAACATTGTTTGTCAACAAAATTATGATTATATATATATATATATTCTACAAGTTTTACCATTTACATATAATTACACGAGTTTATTCTTGTTTATAATGCACAAGTACGTAAATGTACTTATAGATATATTTTTTATTTTTTCTTGGTTACGAATCATTGTATTCATCATTATTACACCATGTTACTTGTAATTTCTATGGGCCAACACTAGTGTTTGTATACCATCTTGGCCTACCAAAAGAGCGATCAACACTAAGTTATTTTTCTTTTGCCAAGGGAGAGAGAGAGAGAGAGGATGAGATAAAGTTGTTATTTTTCACATAATTATTGTTCTTCTATCTATGAGATAATGTAAGAGGAATAGGGTGATTCCATGATTTCTACACATAAGTCTTAGTTTCATAAACATGATTAATTAAGAAAATTCTAGCCAATTCAAGAAGGGCTATTATCACAAGTGTACCTTGTAGGGTAAAACGATTTAACCATGTTACATGTAGCACAAAAACTTAGTAAATAATCATAGCATGAACATAGTCCTGAGCTAAAGAAGGGTTATAATAATTTGAACATTACCAAAGTTAATTCCCAAATGTTATACTAATGGATTTGATAACAATTTTAAGTTTTGAAAACCAGATTTTTATCCAATAGCTCAATGTATTCTTAGTTGACTAGAACATGATAAAATAACTATGAAATATCACTTTGTGTAAAGCCATCGTATATACAAAGAGACACCAAAAATTGTTTCCCTTATCATTTATTGATTAGAGACAAGTTATAGAAAATTTACGTAAACAAAAATTTTCATCCAAGTATGCTTAATTTTGAAATACACTTTCAAAAGGAAAATCAAGGTTATAAGGTTGCTTGGTAAATTTTCTTATAAAGAGGGTTATAAAATTGAGATTGGTAACATATACATGAGGATCAAAAATTATTCTAATTCTCAATAATGGAACTTTTAAGACGTGGAAGACAATTTTATCTTGTTAGGTTGCTCTACAACAAGGTACAATTATTTATTTCACGCCTATACCAAAAGGGTTTTGTTAGGTTTAAATGTGGTGCCCTTAACATTGTGAGTGAGTGTCCCAAGAAATAACAGATCAACCAAAGAGGAAATAATCCAACTAACCAAACACCCAAAACATATTCCTTAGATCTAGGGAACAATTCTACACTCTCATATCCAAACACTAATAATTTGTGAAACAACCATGACTACTTATGGTGTCTAAAATGACCAACTTATACCAAAGCAATTAGCACCCAAAAATGCCTCGTAGCATCCAATTTTTCTGGGTCATAACATTCAACCTAGAACACATGTTAACACATCATAATACTCATATTATAAAATCTTTCACCCTCCAAGGGTGTCCTAAGATTGTCAAACGGATCAAAAATACCTAGTTCTCATGTTCTACGATCTAGCCAAAATGGCTACAAAAGGGCCTACCAAAAAACTACCAAATACCCAAATGGTAAAACAAACACATCCAACCAATTCTCTATTATATAGGGAGTCAAAAAAGACATACAGAACCCTAAAACTGGCTAATGAATCTTGAATTGGAAGCACCTTCTCAGGGCCAACTATTAAAGTTTTGCTATTGCATTTGAATAGATTTTTAGTGAAATTAGCTACGAAATGGGTTTCAAAAACAAGAAATCCCAAGTCAACATATTGTTCTATCAACTCTCATCTATTCTCCTATATATATAGAATCCGATGCAACTTACAGAATATAATTCTGATACCCAAAACTCTAGTTGTGACCTCATTTTTCGGAGTTGATTTATGTGATTGACTAGTTTGTTTTTGTGACAAAACGACCAGAGGCCTCCAAAACACGCTTGAAAAACTATCTCCCAAATCCATTTTCTCAAAACCAATTGTTACAACCAATTGAGATGGAAAAATACTAAAGGTTAGAAGTGGTATATTTTAATTTCCTACTAAAGCTCCCTAAACTATGGGTCAAAATCGAAATGAATTTCTTAGATTTTAGTTGTTGTCCCATGTAACAATGCGATCAACTTGGGATCAAAATTCTTCAAGCTAAACGATTAAATGATCTTATAAATTGGGTTTAAATGTTGTTGTGACATAGGCCATGTCACTAGAGAACATGATCATCCTAAACAATCTCTCGCTATGGAAGACACACGGAGCCATTTTCCACGTTATTTTAGGAATGAATTTTCTTAACTTTTACCAAGTTGTTTTAAAACAAATAAAGGTGATAAAAATTGTGTTCCAATCACCACTAGTGGTTCCATTTCTCGAAAATTTAATCATCCTAACGGTTTTGAATCGATTCATCCAACACATCCTAAGTTAGTAGAAGAATTGCTCCAATGTGGTTGTTATAGAAGTGTTGTGGTCTCCATGCCTTATTGTGGTGTTTGACCGACATAGGAGGAAAATGAAATAAGTTTAGCAGAAACGTTATTGCTAGATATGGAAAATTAAATAAAACCAAACTTATAAATGTTTATCACTCATCAATACCAGTAGGCCCGGTGTTAGAACCCAAGGTCTGATACAAAATGTAATGCCCATATTTATACGCATGACCTAAACCAAAAGCTGACAATGGTAGTCTAAAATATCGTGAAATTTGTTTTTATAACTTTATATTACTTTTATTAATAGTTAAGCCAAGCTGGACTAATGACAATTAGTTATTATTCATACATCGTTATTATTTCCCATAATTTCATTACTGGGTCATTCGACACATAATCCTCTGTCTTGTCTACATTAAAATTTAAAATCATGTAACTGGGGTCTCCCAATCGGTCACAGCCATACTATGCAAAGACAACTGCTAAATGAAATTGTTTGTTAAATTATTTTGAGTTCTCAACTTGTTAATTTAAGATTCTAACACTTAACCATGACCCCTAAGGCAAATCATAAAGGGGGTCCCATTAAGCTCAAATAAAATTTATTTTCGTGATTCACCATCCACATTAACACATTCACACCCACCATGGCCTCTACACTAAAATCCCCTAATTGTGGGATGGCATTCAAACTTCCAAGCATGAGAAACACATGGTAACCATAATATGCAATTCCCAGATTAGATTTGGTTTTTAGTGCATGGTTAAATAGGAACCTATTAAATGATTTTAATTCAAATGTAGAGGTTAGAATGTCTGATCTAGATGCCCTGAAACCTATCTTTATCGGATTCATCCTTACAATAAGCCAAATGCACTCAAATTTAATCTGGCCTCCATTTAGTTGTTGACCTAAACTAAGGAAAAGGTCATACTCAAGAAATATTTAATGATGTCATGAAGGCAGTTGGAACTTTTGCATAACTATGAAAATAAAACCATTTTTAACCCATCCATTTTGGAGGCATCATAGGTTACGTATAAATTATTTCCACATGAAATCCCTCTATATTTCTTTTATTTAAAGAATGCCACTTGTCATGTGATGATGTGTGTGGACTCTGTTTGTGTTTGTGTTACTACATTGGTCCCTTTAGTAATTTTCATGATCAGTCCATCGTTTTTCATTGAGAACTCTTATGAATAAATTTTGTACCGTCTATCTCTTTCTTATATTTCTTTTGTTGTTTTTTAGCTTGCTGCAGGTTTCTCTATTGACACTCATGGGTGTTGCACACTTTTGTGAGATATGCACCGTTTATCATTATTATATTATTTTTACATTTCTATTACCTGGCTTTTTGGATGTTTTATATGTATGAGGGTATAGTCCCTCATATCCAATAAACTGTCATATGTATATATAATAAAAAAAACTTTCATACCCCCATTCTTACTGCTGATCCATTCATATAAAACTAAAAAAATTCTTTATTTTATCCTCCATGGTCCTTATTCAAAACCCCTTGGGATATTCCCAACCTTTAAACTTATTGTATAATGATCTTAAATATAGCCCCACACTTGCATAGCTGAGCACGCACACATTACACACACGCACACATGTTTGTAACCTTCACCCTAGTGTGTTTAGGTATGTGTGTATGTGTGTGTGTATACTGGTTCTGTGTGTACACATGGTTTGGATTGGCTACATAGCGGTATATATACATAGTATGAACGTAGAGACCTATGGTCATAGGGTGCAGGACAAGATGGAGGCAGGATAACATTTGGGGTTTATATGTTGGGCAGGTTGTATATTCCTATCATAGGATTTTAAACATTATTATAAACCATATATATAGCATTTGTTGTATTTCATTTTTATATGGATACTTATATATACATATGTGTGTGTATATACATACATATATATATACATACATACATTGGGCATACATACATATATACATACATATACACACACACATATATATATTATATTCATGGCCATGTGAACATGATTATGTATGTTATGTATTATGGGATAGTGTGGTGTGATATGTATACGAATAATAAGGTTATGTATGGTATGTATCATGCCATGTGTAAACCCAATCATAAGTATTTGGTATTATATGAGTGTTTTTTTTTGTGTAGGATGTGTACCATCCCCTTGTTCACATACTTTCTATATCTTAAATATACATATGTATGTTGTTAATACATGGTTTTGACTGATTGTATGTTTGTATTTATGTATGAGGATCCAATGTATATACATATATCCATATATATAGTTTGATACAAAGATTAGTGCATGGTAGTAGTTAACCAATGTGCATGTGCGCATTGTGTGACGTGTTGCTATGTACACAGAACATGATGCGTGTGGTGTGGCATGTGCATGTGTGCGTTGGTGTGTGTGCCATGCCACACCACTACGCAATAAAGGAGGGGAGAGTGGGGTTGAAGTGCAGGCCGCGGCCTGTACACTATAATTATAATTATTTTTTATATATTTACCTATTTCCTTTGAACAATGTGGTGTGAAACAGATGTCACCTTTCCCTTCCCACGCCATGATAAAAATCCGAGGCTAGTTTATAAATAGGCTAAATTAAATTTATGTTTTCAATAATTCCAAAAATTATAAAATTTTCAAGATCTTTAGAATTGTATATTTAACATAAACAAAAAACACACCCATTTTAGAGATAACACTAATAGATGCAAAACCATGATTAAGGAAGAAAACAGGTTATTTTCTCAAATCTTCTAAAAGTATACAACTCTTTAGTCTTTCTCTTTTCTTATCCACTAAATAGATTACTCAATCACAAGGAACTAAACTTTTTGATTAATAACTAAAGGCCTACAAGATTTCAAGACTAGATTTAAAAAAACCTTATTTTCCCTTACCAAGTTATACTTGCATATAATGCATTCAAACTCAAATTGTATAAAATAATAAGTGATATACATTCTGTTTTATTTTCCAAAGTTTATCAAGAAGGAAACAACATTTCACTTATTTGAACTACAAAAAACACAATTTTCATATTCACAGTATTACCAAGATTTCTTCATACTCGAATGATAAAAGTTTACATACTTTCTCAACCTAAAAACAATCTCAATCAAAATTCTTTTACAAGTTATAGCAAAGATATTCCAAGTTTCCAATAAGGATTTTTACAAAACATACTCCAAAATACAAGTATATTTAGACCTACCAAGGAAAGTAAGAGAAACAATATTTATAATATCTCAATCCTTCTACCTAAAAAATAAAGATTCAAATGACCCAATATTGCAAATACAAGATTTCAAAGCTTCTTCTCAAGAGAGAAGAAGATATTAAGATATAACATACCTATTACAAAATAATACTTTTAAAATGCAAGAGGACAAGCCTCCCCAAAATGGGGAACAACATGCCAAATTTTTTTTAACTTTTTCCTTCCATGCTCCAAGCATATTTTCCAAACTTCCAATCCATATGAAAGTCTTCAATGAACAAGAGAAAGAGTCTTGGTTTCCTCCCCACCAAATGAAATCATCACATGCCATCTCCACCAAATGGAGGACATGCTAGCCTCCCTCCAAGCCCATGGGAGAGAGATGAATGCATGCCTCAAGATTGCATAAGTAAAGGGGAGACAAAAGGGTGACAACAACACATGACATTTTCAATACAAAACAACCATAGGAACACTAAAAATAACAAAGAGGAGAACTCCATGTTTTCCTCAAAGGGGAAGAGTGTCAAGGAGCCCATTATAATCCATATTGTGATCCAACCATAGGAACACTAAAATAATCTCCATATTACCCTCCTTATCACTCCATCCATAATACCCTCCTTATCACTCCATCCCAAACACCAAGCCTCCTCCTTGTAAGGATTTTCAAACCAAGCGATGGTTTCCTTCACAAGGATGGAAGATGAGGTTCAAACCATATGAATAGTCCTCTTCCACATCAAACCATATGAGGGGAGGAAAATAATAGAAATGCCATTATTGGCTTTTCCCATCAAGCCATGTGGTGTAAGAGGGGGTTTCTCCCTCTTCCCCTACAATTCCAAAATCCACCACAAAATAGGATGGATGGAGAAAATAAAGACAACAAGATTTACAAACATCCCACAACAAGCATGCAAGCATTATAAGATTCCAAACAACCATTTTTCTTTTCACATTATACCATAGAAATAAAAAATTAGGCATGAAGGCCTACCTCAAAAATAACTATCAAAATACTCCAAAGAAGAACAATCCAAGCTCTCCCAAGCAGTCCAAGATCTAAAAGCTCTCTCCAACTCCAAATAAAAAAATGAGAAGCAAAAGTCCATACCCCTCTCCATGAGGAGGTATAAAAAGAAGAATCAAATTCCAATCCTCACAAATGAGAGGGTGACATGTGTCACCCATCTCATTCTCCAACAAAAGATTCCAAAATCCTAATAGACATAAAAAAAGCACATTTAAGAAGTAATCTCTCAAAATTTCCTAAAAAACCAATAAGCCAACACACTTCAACTTTTAAGAAATCACAAAAATCAACCACACTTAAAAGATGGTGACAAGAGAGGGGTCAAATGGGAGGGAAAATCCCATTTGAACTTGAAAAGAGACCCCCTCTACCCATAGGTAGGGTCCAAGGGGTCCATTTCAGTGTAAGGGAGACCCCCAATGTGAAAAGAGGCCCTTACAAATGCCACATTTAGCCCAAATTCGAGATTGGGTAAAGTGGCTCAAAGGGTAGAGGTGGTGGGGCCCACCCAAATGATGATTATGGTGGTCCCAATCCACTAACAACAAGATTACTTAACATAAAACATCACTAATGCATGTGGGGACCATTAGGTCCTTAAACTAGTTTAGTACAAGGCTTAAAAAATTAAATTAGCATAGGTAAATTAGGAATCACCAATGGTGTCCAAACATAAATACGCCACATACACACAAGGTCTACACAAAGATCATGTATGGCTAAAGGACTCGGCCTAGTCAACCGCTTATGCAACTTGAGGTGTAACTCTTAAACTCACGTTCTCTGTGTGTGACCTTTAATTTTCACACTCAATTCTCGCATTAAACATACCTGCTCTATATAATAAATCGGATAATAATAACAAATATATCGATAATTAAACCAATCATACATATTCATTCTAATCTATACAACAATCAATTTCAAAATGAGATAAATATACTCTAACAACATGCATCCATGGTAAATCAAGATATACGATCCATCTAAGATAATGCATGATGATATCCAAATGTACCATTATCAACCAATGATATCAAAGTACACAACAACATCAATATCCATCCGTCATATATCAAATAAATTAACTGCATCACATCCTGATAGTATCCATAACCATATAGGTTCAAGAAACTAAGATAATGATCATAATGCTAGTTTAGCACTACGTGACCTGAACAACACATGTGTCACCAAATAAACCATAATGAAACCACATAATATCAAAATGGTGCTAAATAAATATCTCAAATCTAATAAATTAAATGAGTCAGATAATAAATTGATGCTAGACAAAATTGGGCACTATACATGCAAAAAGATCATAGGAATCCGAATGAGTAAAATGGTTGGAATCTTGTCCACCATAGAAAATCTAAGTTTAAGAAAGTTTTGTTTTCTACTACCCAATTGTTTTTCTTTTGGAGACATCAGAATAATTTTTTAGGTCTTGTCTCTCTTTCTCTTCATCTCTTTATCTTAGCTATTGACCTTTTTTTTCTTGGGTGGGCTCCGAAAACCTTAATCATTATCTTTAAAAAAACATTAAATAATATATAGATTTAATAAGTTCAAACCAAAATTTTTAATCAATAACAAAAATTAATATATAATGTAATTTAGATAAATTGAATGAATTGTTATAGAGTATGAAAATTTAAGATGTAGAAACCCACATCTATAATTAATGAATTATATAGTTAAAAAAATCCAAACATATTTGTTATTATTGTGCATTAAATAATAAAGTTTCATTTATTTTAATTAAAAAAAATAAGATATAATCCATTAAATCTTTTTTTATAAATAACTTTACAAATAAAAACATATATATATATATATATTTAATGATTTCTTTTTTAGAATTTGAAAACATAAGTGCTTTCACCATATTGACAATATATGAATGAGAGACTCTTTAAATCTAAATTTCATTTTTCTTATTAAATTGTAGGCAACCTTAATTAACTTGGTAAGGAAATTTAAAGAACTTTGAATTGATATGAGAGTTCATTAAAAAAATTCTATATATTCTTCAATTAAATGAATAGTCTTTTAATTGACTATAATTAATATAATTTTAGAAATAATATTAATAAAATTTATTTACATTATCAAGTGAGATGTATAGATAAATAATGAGGATAATAGTGTACAAGATGTTTCGTAACCATCCACAAGATAAAAATTGCAAGAGATACCAATAAAAAATGATGAGACCATAATCATGCATTGGGTGAATTTAACAAAATGAAACACCCCTAATTCTTTTGATATATAAGCTAATTTTTTTTTATCTAAAACCTAACTTATACTCTCTTACACTTTCAATCAAAAAATGTCCTCATGTTTCTCTTCCATCTTCTCTCTTCTTAATAGTATAATTTATTGGTATTTTTAGTCAACATTATCACATATCAAAATTATGGTGTGTAATGTGATTTCAAATTTCAACTATTTATAAACAAAAAAACAATTTAATTCAAATAAAAACATAAAAAAATTAAAAAGGTTTTAAGCATTCCAAAAATAGGATCGAAAAACCATTCCACTATGGCTCAGACACTTGAAATAAACCCTAAACCTAAATTTTCATATGCGCATATAGCCCTTCCTACTCGTGGAAGTAGCAGCGGATCTGAGCTGCTAGATGGATTGGTCTCTTATTTTTTGTGGGATGTTGTGCACGGCTTGCATGGCTCAAAAATATTGGTGGAGATATGATTTTTGTCCAGACCAGATAGGAGATAGATTTGGAATACACCACTACTACCTAGATGACACGACCTTATCTAATGAATAACTATGTGGAAAGGGCAGGGAGGAAATCACTGGTGGTATCAGGTCTTGATGTTGTTATTGCTATTCGATGAAGTTTTAGATGGGTAGAAAATGGCACGTAGCAAGAAAAAATGCTCCCTTAAGAAAAATGTTTCTCCTACCTTGTTGTCATTATTCCTTTTTGTTTCTTGTAGTGCTTATGGTTTTATATAGGTTAGAGGCATATTTTTACTTGGGTATGGCCCAAGTAGAACAAACCATCCTTTACCTATTATCAAAAAAATTAAAAGAAATTAAATATTGTTCAATTTGAATCTATACATTAACTTTAAAAAAATCATCCTTAATATTCAACTATTACAAAATAAATAATTGGAAATACTTCCCTCATAACTTAGCATAGAAACTATCATAAAAAATATTAAAATTTTAGAAAATCATCTTAAACATTAATAATCCCTTTTCAAAAGTTATCCTTGAATATAAATAAATATAAAACTAAATTCAAATAAGCTTAAGTAGAATTGCTTCCTACTTACCCTTCCTCAATTTTAACATAATATAACACCCTATAAATAAACAAGGTCATGATATATGGAAAATACTTCCAAAGTTTATGTATTTAATTGTGGAGAAAAAAAAGAATAGACATTTTGTGAAAGAGAAAATGATATAGAAAAACGTGTGGAATATGATTGTACAACAGAGAAGGGGGTTGGAAAAATATTATCTACTTCTAGGAGAAGAAGTAACTCATGTGGTTAGTAACCCCTTCCTTAAAACCCTTATCCAACCTTAATTTGTGGTTTACCATCCTAACAATGGCTTGACATACTAAAAATATATTTATTTATGGTTCTCAATTAAACTATAAGCTTTGAAAATAAAATAAGGTTACAATATATTCTAATATGTGATTATATATCATTTATTTATTTTTGTTACAATCATGACTGCATTAAATTCATTATTAATATAAAATATTTTCCAATAAAAACAAAAAACATAGAATTGTGAGAAAAGTTAGAGTCTCTAATCTTTTTAGCTGAAATTGTTTTCGTGACTCTTAAACTTTTTATCCCAATTCCTTGCTTCATCGCAACCTTCATTAGAATGGGCTCTATGTTAGTTATAACTATTATCAGGTTATAATATTCAAATAGTTACATTCCATATTGTGTGCTAATATAGATGAACCAAGTAAATATTTGAATTAAAATTTGGTGCACGCTCATGCCTACAACGGTTAAGATAAATGTTTCCATTCAAATTTGATAGAATTGCATCCTTTGTTTGATAGGCTCATTTTCAGCATTAGAGTGAATGTATGCTGAAAATATGAATAATATGTGTGTCACAACACTTGACATGTTTGTTTGGCCAAATTTGTACAAAGTAGGGCAACTACTCTTGAAAACACTCTCATTTGTTTGTCAACTTTCTTTCCTTTATAGTGTTTTGTGCTCTATCTTAATTCACCACAATTGTGGTAAACTAAAATAGAGCACAAAAAACTAATTGAAAGGAAATGAAATTTTTCCTTGCCCATTGACAATGGCTTCTGTCAGGTTACAACTATCATCAGTATTTTCACTGAGTTGTAATCATGTTACATTCCTTGCACTTTTTACAAGTTTGGCCAAACAAACAACACAAGGGTTGTGAAACACATAATATTAACATTATCAGCATCCTTGTCACTCTGTGTGAAAATGAGAATTTCAAACAAATGATGGAATTCCGTCAAATTTGAATGAAAATATTTATTTTAAACAGTTGTAGGCATGAGAATTCACCAAATTTTAATTCAAATATTTACTTAGTTCATCTATATTAGCACACAAAATGCAACCAAACTATTTGAAAAAATGTCTCAAAGAGATGTTATCTCATGAACTACAATGATTATAGGATATGCAAAAATTAATCTCACATAATGTAATAGTTACAAACTAACAGAAGAAATTGACATCCATGATAAAATCTATCTCTCTAAAAAATAATAAATATCTAGTTTTCAAGGAATTATGCCTAAAACGTTGGTGAGCATCCTTTTCCCTATTGTATTTTACATGTAAACCTTTATGTAGTTTAGTTGTAGTGCCATATTTTGCATACACTACTCTCAATAAACCTACAATGGTAACTATTTAATCGAATACCTCAAAGAGGTGCACTCCCCTAGACTATAATGATTGGAGCATATGCATATTAGCTTCTCAAAAAATATGATAATTGCAACATAATAGAAGATATTAGTAAACATGCAAACTCTTCTCATTTTGCAAAACTAGGTTAAAAATAATTTTAAAAGAAACAAAATAGGTTTGGTCTCATGAATGTTATGCACAAATAATGTGATGAATTGTTTGACAAAATTACCTCAAAGAGTTGTGGTTTCAAGAATTGCAATGATTGCAATATTTGTTCAATCGAAAACCTTTGGCCTATTTTGTCAACCTAATGACCAAAGGAAAAATATAAGGGTGACTTAAGTCACAATAAATTATTATAAAGTTCTATAAAAAAATAAAATAAAATTATTAAAGCACTTATATTAATTTATTTGGCTTAATAAAAATAAATAATAATCCCTATGGTCAATACGAGGGGAAAATATCATTTTGAAGGTGTTATTATATTTTAGTCTTGGGCCAAAGAGGAATAATGAAGTTAGGAAGGATAAAATATTATTTATGTCTTGTATTCCTCCTATGGAAAATGCGATTTAGAAGTCCATTTTGAAGTCCAAAGGTCACTTCCATGGGAAGTCCAAAGGTCACTTCCATTTAAAAGTCTAAAGGACATTTTCATTGGAAGTCTAAAGGTCACTTTCATTTGGAAGTCCAAAGGTCACTTTCATTGGAAGTCCAAAGGTCACTTTGGGTCCCATTTCCTATATAAATAAAAAGGTTGACCTATGTAGAGGTATTCCAGATTGATTTGATATTTTCTCTTCTTGCATTTGAAGCCTTGAATTTTTTGCAAATTAATCCAATGACAAAAACCCTTCAAATTTACTTTAGAGGACGAAAACCCTCTTACAGAATGTGAGGTATTTTCACAAAGGAAATTATATTGTGCTTCACTAGTTTCTAGTGATTTGTAATAGTTGGTGTTGATTTTTTGCACTAAAAGGGGTGATGAATAATATTGCAGCAATACTAGGCTTTTTTCTCTAATTAAATGACTCATCTTTTGGTCATTTGTTGTGTTTAAAAGACATTCCAGGTCTACAATTTGTTTCTATCTATTGTAATATTTTTTACTAATCAAAGGCTAGTGTTTTTTAGAATCTTTGGAAGGTGTTATATTTTTGTTTTTCAATCCTCTTTAGCTATAGATTTCTAAGGAATTTTCTAGCTTGTTTTCTCGCAAAATATTCAGTATTTTATCTTTGTATGAATGGTAAAAATCAGGATAAATTTTGGGTAAAAAAGGATATTATTTCATGGAATATTTTTTTGGATTTAATCATAAACCCAGTCACATTTTAAAATAATATTTCATATTTGTTTTATGCCTTAAATCTGCACATTTTAGTCTTGAAAAATATCTATTTCAGTTTGGAAATAAAGAGCTAAGAAATAGGACTGGTTTATGTGGGTTTCCTGATAAACCCTAGTTGTTTTTCCCATATTTTATTCAAGTCTACATAATAAATATTTGTTATCTTGTTTATTAGTTGCATTTCAAGTTTTGTTTTTTCTAATAATCCGAATGAGAGTCAAAATATCCATATGGGGATATTACAGTGGTATTATAACAATGTTCCTAACACCTAGAGGGTTTTTTATTTGACGTAGCCACGAGAGCTTGGTGATAGAGTTGAATCATGGGAGTTAGAAAGAAAATCTCTCCATGGGATCCAGGAAGAGATATTCTTAGAGGAATGGTAGACCCAGATCATGAGCTTCTCAGGACTATTATTACTACCCAGTAGTGGATGATATAAACCATGTAGGAGATGATGTAGAGGATGGATGTTGGTAGGCCAAGAGATAGACGTGACATGAGAGATAGGTTTATATCAGTATTCAGCAGTTACAGGAGACACAACAAGTCACCTACGGAGGTTGGTAGTGTGAGGTATTCCCCTTGTCGTGAGAGAAAGGCATATCACACTATAGCTTTAAAAAATTTTATACAGGGAATGACTAGTGAGTCTTCATATATGGATTATATAACTCTTCATGAGAGTGATTTGGTGTCTTCAAGTTCCAATCAGGGTTTCAAAAATTTATATGATGAATTTGATAAACATGCTAGTGATTTATTTACATCCTCCTTGTAAGAGGTTTGACTAGAAGCTTCTACTTTAGACGCTAGCAGAGAGAATGTTAGTGTTTTGGATACCAATGCCATGGATTAGTTGGGTGATGATTGCAATAAAATATTGAAGGAGGATAATTCATAATTTTCAGTTGATGATCATGCCCTTCATGGAGATGATGATTTTTTTGATGACATTCATAGTGGAACATCCAGTCAAGAGTTATCTTTGATGGGTGTTGAATACATCCATAACTCATCTTTGGTTATGCCAAAAATTTATTATGATAGGGAAGCTCTCTATTTATTGATTGGTGACTTTGTATTCATTGATTTGTTAGGAGTTAATAGTTGTCCTACTTGGAATGCCATGTCACTTTCCAATTTTTCAGGATCTACATAAGATTTTGGTACGCATTGGAGTGTGGAAGACTCAATCCAAGAGGAGAAAAATTCATAGGATATATATTGGGTGAGAAGCCAAGTCATCATGAAGATAGATAATTATGATACTCAAAGGTATGCAGTCAATGATAATATGTCTAATTTGTTGTTGCACATTCAGATTTCTTTCCCTCATGAGAAACATGACAAATTAGAGTGCAAAGTTTACATTATGGAGTATGATGAACCATTGGTCCATACTCATATTTACGACCATCAGGAGATCTATATTTTGTGGCAAAATTTACTTCACATGATAGGTACAAGTGTCAGGCTTGCGGATCACTACAACATGTTTTGTCTATTATGCATGATACTTGGAAAAAACAAATTTAGAATTACTTGAGGCAAAACAATTTTGGGAATGGAGGACTGTAATTTCCCCTTTCCCAATTGAATACCTCTAGGCTATTTTCTCAACCTGACAGCCAAAGGAAAAATATAAGGGTGACTTAAATCATAATAAATTATTATAAAGTGCTATAATTTTGTTTTATTAAAGCACTTATATTAATTTATTTGGCTTAGTAAAAAAATTAATAATCCCTATGGTCAATACGAGGGGAAAATATCATTTTCAAGGGGTTATTATATTTTATTCTTGGGCCCAAGAGGAATAATGAAGTTAGGAAGGATAACATATTATTTATTTCTTGTATTCCTCCTTTGGAAAATGTGATTTAGAAGTCCAAAAGTCACTTCCATTTTGAATTCCAAAGGTCACTTTCATTGGAAGTCCAAATATCACTTCCATTTAGAAGTCCAAAGGTCACTTTTCATCGGAAGTCTAAAGGTCACTTTCATTTGGAAGTCTGAAGGTCACATTGGGTCCCATTTCCTATATAAAGAAAAGGTCAACCTATGTAGAGGTATTCCAAATTGATTTGATATTTTATCTTCTTACATTTGATGCCTTGAGCTTTTTACAAATTAATCCAAGGAAAAAAAACCCTTCAGATTGACTCTAGAGGATGAAAACCCTCTTAGAGAATGTGAGGGATTTCCACATAGGAAATTATATTCTGCTTCAATGGTTTCTATTTATTTCTAGTAGTTGGTGTTGAGTTTTTGCATTAAAAGGGATGATGAATAATATTGTAGTAGTACTAGACTATTTTTCTCTAATGGAATGACTCATCTTTTTGTCATTTTGATGTGCTTGAAAGACATTCCAGGTCTGCAGTTTGTTGTTATCTATTGCACCAATTTTTAGTGACCAAAAGAAAGTGTTTTTAGAATTTTTGGAAGGTGTTATATTGTTGTTTTTTAGTCCTCTTTAGGTACATATTTCTAAGGAATTTTCCATATTGTTTTCTCCCAAAATATTATGTATTTAATCTTTGTATGACTGGTAAAAAATTAGGATCAGTTTTGGGTAAAAAATGATATAATTTCATTGAAGATTTGTTGGTATTTGATCATAAACCTAGTCACATTTTCTAAAGAAGATTTCAGACTTGTTTTATGCCTTAAATCTGTAGATTTTGGTCTTGAAAAATATCAATTTCAGTTTGGAAATAAAGAGCTAAGAAATAGAATTGGTTTATGTGGGTTTCCTAATAAACCCTAGTTGTTTTCCCCATATTTTATTCCGATTTGCATAATACATATTTCGTATCTTGTTTATTAGTTACATTTCAAGTTTGGGTTTTTCTAAGAATCCGAATGAGAGCCAAAATATCCATTTGGGGATATAACATTAGATTAGAATTGTTGACCATGATTAATATTTTCTAATCACAATTAGTGAATTAACAAGTGATTAAGATGTGTGGATCCTTAATCAACCACTTATGGTCAACTAGGAGGCTAGTATAATATTTTTAGTATTGTTGAGATGTTGTGGAGGAAAGTGCGGTGATTTTGAGTGGTTGGAAGAGGGTTTTGATCTAATAGTAGGATATATTGACCAAAACAAGAGAAAAATAGGCTTAATTAGCTAAAAAGTGCTAATTGTTTGTTTTGAAGAAGATTTTGGCTTGCAATTCATCATAAAGTGGCATCTGAATGCAAAAGTGGTAAGAAACATTAGTTAATTAGGGAAAACCACTAAGTATAATGGAATTGGAAAGAATGGGAATGATTTGTGTGCATTTGGAAATAAGATTGAAAAAGTGGAATATATGTGTCTACATGTTCCCCTGTTTGAGGTGAAGTAAGTAAATTCTCTTTAAATATAGTAGATAAGTATAAAGAGGTAAATTTTTTAAGAAAAAATTGTAGGATAAAGGATGTCCCCTTGAGTTTCAATGGGGTAATAGAAGAATTCAATCGATAATCAAAATTATGATTGAAATGGGTAGAATAATCAGGATAGAACTGGCATAAAACCCTTGGTATCTAGAAGGAATAAGAATAGGGATGAAGATGGTTGTTTGCGGCCCCAGGTTATTTGGAAGAAAAATTAGTAATGATAATAAATGATAATGGAGAAGAAATGAGAATGGAGAATATAGGACAATCCCAATCTTTACATCCAACCTTTTAATAAGTAACCTGGTTATATCATTTTTCCCCTAGGTCTAAATCATTGACCCTTATTGAAATGAAAAAAAATGTAAGATAACATGAAAATCTAAATTACTAGCATTTTTCCATTACTACGTAACTCCATGCAACATACATAATGCAATGCAATACAAGAAATTAATTTACGATGCTTAAATCAATGCAACATACACAATTCAATGTAATATGAGAAAGTAAACTAGGTAACCTAACAGAGAAACCAGTAAAATCACATGCACTCAAAAAAAATGCTTAAGAAAGTTGTACCAATTTTTTTGTTATCAAGCTGCAGTTCCTGAATTTTCACGTGTGTACTAAAAAGGGTTAAAAAAAGAGCCCCAAGCAAGGATATATGTGAGTGGAATAATGAAGGACACAATTATTCCCATGGAAAAGATTTCTTGCGCTACGACACAATCTCTTACAACTCACTGTTGCAAGAGAGTATCGACATAGCATGCATCAAAGCTTCTCTTAATGGAGGTATATCACAATGATCCGCAAGTTGTTTGAGACAAGATCAAGAAAAAACCGTAGAAATATACTTTTTAAGACATATTTCAATGTTTGAGGATAATGCAATTGACACACACTTTAGTTGTGTATATGTCATTTACCATTTTTTACAAAAAAATTACAATTTTTTGGATTTTTAGGGATTTTATCCATTTTTTGGAAAATTTTGATTTTTTTTTCCTTTTTCTAGAAGAAAATATTATACAAGAAATAACGAAGTTGGGATACAACATTAAAAGTGACCGTAAGGAAAAAATTCCCCAAGTAGTAGAAAAAGGTCTTGGGGAACCAAAAATAAGCCCCATTGTATCGAAAACATGTCGTAAATAATTATTTATTTGAAATACTCACTGCGACAAGTGTTAGAGGAATTTTAGAAGAAATACAACAGTCTCGAGGAAATTTGGGTGCGAGAAACACACCATGAAATGTAGAAATGGGTATATAAGCCATCGTAACAAGTTATTTACCACATTTATTTACCATTTTACCATTGATTTTAGCTCTGGCCTATGAGAGGAAATGGTGAGGTTAGTGAATCAAAGGCACCATGCGGACCACGTGAGGGACTACATGAGGCTCCTAACGGATAGACCACAAGTACACATAACTATTCCTTTTACCTTGGTTATTCAAACCATTAAATTTTTAGCTACAATACATGCTTCTAGGCTAAATTAGGGAAAGTTTGGGGGGGCGCCTATGTTGGTGGCTACCTAGGTTCCTAGGAGCCTATGCATCTACTAGTACACCTATGCATTGCCTGGATTGTTTTTATCATGTTTGTATTTTTATTTTCCATCAGGGCACCTAGGCACATGTGCATGTAGAAAGGCGCCTACGTGTAACTAGGTGATGAAACGAAAGTGCTCCTAGGCAACTATGCCTATAGAAAAGTGCTCATGCCGAGCTGGAAGAGGAAATTCCAGGACGCTTAGGCACCTATTCCTGGAGAAAAGTGCATATGCATAAATGCAAGGGTGCCTAGGCGCCTATGCTTCATGCAATTTTCTTGTTGGGTTTTTTAGATTTTATATATTACCTCAACGTATGAGCATGCCAGTGTCCATGCTGAGATAAAGGCACTGGTGCATGCTGTAGACACAAAAATTTCATATTAGAAAATATTTAACCTAGTCTTATACTACTATCTAGAAAGTTCTCAAGTGTACAAGTACTAATTAATCCCACCTTTTGGCCACCTTTTTCTTATCTTTTATTTTTCCTTTCCCGTGTATTTCCCGATACCTATCAGCCCATTCATGACCTTTCTAAAATTCTAGCCTAAAATTAGGGTGCCCTGGTCCCATTTTGGACACTTGGGTCTATGCACAACCTCTTCTACTTATGTTTTGGTCACTTCTAATTATTGGTCATCCTTATATCCTTCTCAATCAACCTTGTCGAGATTAATTACGAAATTAAGCTTGAGCACCCTATAAATATAAAGTTACAAGACCATAATGAGGGTCCTAGGTCATTTGTATCTTATCACTATTATCACTCCATCTAGGGTTCCATCCTTTGCATCACTTGGATCCACAAAGTGCCATGCATTCAAGCTATGAGATATAAATCACACACACTTCATAGGGGGGGATTCGATTCTATTACATGCACACATGCTACTTACATTTCTATAGCTATTATTTCTCCCTACTTCACAAAGTCTGACTGACATGAGAGCACCTAGGGCACAACATGCACACACACATGAACTACATCAATATATGTAATGTAGTGCAATGTTAAGTGATAAGTACACTAGCTTGGTAAATGAGGTCAGTATGACACATTCATTTGCATCTTTCATTTTTATATGGTTTGATGCTTCTCCTTGCATTACGGGTCATTCTCCATTTCATCCAACAAATCTAGTGTGACAGACGGGAAGTACTCAGAGGTATTTAGTGACCATACAAGATTGAGGTTCTAAGAATTTGTAGTGTTTCGAGTGCCCAGATTGTAGACCAAGGTCCCATGGAGTGCCTTAGTACACTCCCAGGTGCTTGTGTCATATGAGATAGTCTAGTCCTTCCCTTTACAAGGTACTTGAGGGTTCATCTACACTTCCAGATTTTATTTCTAGATCTGCAACACTGTGTGATAGTATTTTTTAATCAACTAAGACTTTTCCTTACTCTTCTCCTCCACATTACGGTTTTATTTAATCGAGAATAGCTTATTTACATTTATTTCATACTTATTTTGTTCATTTACAGTGTTTTAGTCCTCATAATTAGATTAAAATTAATACCATAGATTCCCCCTTAGGCCATCTACGTAAAAATTTCTATTTTTGTTAATCATTTTGGTGAACTGGACCCTTCTTCTTGCACCTTTTAGGGTTTCAAATCCACACTTTCCATGATGGGTAAGCATCATAGAAAGTCTTATTCTTCTAACCCTTCATTTACTTTACAATTTGATAGTCATGGTCATGCTTTCACCAACACTCCCATTGCTTCTTCTAGTTATAGCCCTCCTCCTTCCTTTATTAAACTTCCATCTTCTGAGATGGATCCTCATGTTATTGTGGATGTTGTTACCTCCTACTTATGCACTATTAATCCTACTAATTTATCTCAAATCATCGCCGAAGTTCAAGCTCTTCCTCCTGATCCTATATTTATGTCTCCCACCTTGAACATAAATGAATCTAGCCCTACACCTCCTTCTTCTCCATCCACAATCATGTATCCACCTCAACCAACTCCACCTACCCTAGTCCCTAGTATCTGCATGGTTGATCTAGTCCCTTCTACTTCTATTGTTACTTCAACACCATCCACTATACCCACCCCACAATAATCGATTTCTTTTCCCATTCCTCCCATATCTCCCTTTCTTTTTGAGATTCCATTCATGTCTATTATATGCCATCTTAGTACAGTCTCTTCCCCCACCATTTGATCCTACCACCACCATTTTCCATACCAAGGCCTTTCATCATCCATGGATATTCCCCCCACATCTTCACCAACATTCTCATCCTTTGTATGCCCACCTTTCACTTACACTCTCTTCATAAATAATTATTATTGGGAACACATACCACTTGACACATCATAAAAAACCACTGTATGTTCCCTTGATGGTCTCCTCCAGCTTGGGTTTGACTTCGATGACCTTCGTATTCCTCTATTCAACCCCCACATGTATCATGGTTTAGTCATTCTTGCTGCTGCATATGGCCCATGTGGTTTCCACCTTGTCGTTCATCTTGCACATGCTCCTCATAATTCTCTACTCACTCTTAGCCAATCTTGGCTAGATTATATCAGAGGGAAACTCGATCTTGATAATGTTGCAATCACTTTTTCCATGCCATTTGGTGATGTGCATATTTTTAGTACTTCTTTCATTTGTTATTCACCCAACTTCATTATTTGTTATAACTTGGGCTTCTCATTGCCTCCCTTTACCAATGAAAAATAGGTCATGGTCATGTATATTTTACACATTCATGGTTATCTAGACAACTAACCACATACCCTTTCTTATCAAGTACCTCATGTTTTATAGTACAATTTTGGTGCCTATCTTGATGACTCTCTAGAAGACATTCCTTCTCCCTTAGCCTCTTTGTTAACACCAATTCACCTCCTACTACAATACGCTCTTTCTCCTCTGACACAGATGATGATCTTGATAATTAATACTTGAAAACAATATTGACACAGAATCTTTGCACAGAAACAAGATGGTGCTTGTTTATTTTATTAATATCAAAATCAAGAATTTGAGACAAATGAGAGAGCTGCACTACTTATAGATATTGGACAGCTTCTATCTCATCCACAATATATGGAAACAAATCATCTAATCTGAGAAAATATGCAAAAATAGCATATTGCCCCTAACTTCCCCTATTTCCCCTCATGGAAATCATCTGGGAACAAAATATGTAAAATATAGAACATGATCCCACAAACATTAGGATGATAACACTATCACTTAGTTAACTAACAACTAAGGACAACTAATATCTATTGACATAAATTTAAAGTATTTAATTAAATACTTTAACTTATTACATTTATTCAAATATCAAATAATGATGAATTAAGCTAAGTTTTATTCATAACATTCCCCCCTTAATTCAGCATGGTCTCAAGTGAATAGGAGAGAAATCCTCTAAAACCCTCAAATTTACCTCGAGCAAGTGACTTTCTGAAGACATCTGCACGTTGCATATCTATTGGGAAATATTGGAGTTGGATGTTGTTGTTCTGAACATGTTTGTGAATGAAATGTACCTGCACCTCAATGTGTTTGGTGTACTTATGAAAAACTGGATTCTGAACAAGTTTTACTACTCCTTCATTATCAACATGTAGGATAGTTGAATCTTTCTATGGTATTCCCAATCCTTCAAGTATACGTTGGAGCCATATCGCTTCACAAACAGCTCCACCTGCTACACGATGTTCTGATTCTATGGAGGATCTTGAAACACAAGTTTTCTTCTTACTCCCCCATGATATCGATCCATATCCCAAAATGAATACAAATCTTGAAGTGGATTTCCTATCATCTATGTTCCCTGCATGATCTGAATCTGAATATCTTGTCAAGAAGAAGTTATTATTCTTCTTGTATTCTAGGCCATAGTCCATAGTTCCTCTAATGTACCTCAGTATCTGCTCTTCTACTTTCTAGTGATAACTCCTTGGTTCTTGCATGAACCATGAAAGATAGTTGACTACATAGCTGATATTCGGCCTAGTGTAAGTCAAGTAGATGAGGCTCCTGATCAACTACCAATAGAGAGTTGCATTTACTTTTGGTGATGGATCTGTTTGAGACAGTTGAAGTCTTGTCTCCATAGGTGTGGAAAATGGCTTACAATCCATCATATTGAATTTCTCAAGCATTGTCTTGGCATATTTCAATTGTGACACAAAGATATGATTTTATCTTTGCCAAAATTCAAGTCCAAGACAATAATATAGAAGCCTGAGATCGTTCATGTTGAATGATCGGGTTAGATCTTTCTTTGTTGACTCAATCATCTTCACTGATCCTCCAGTGATGACTAGATCATCGATATATACTACAACAATCACTATCTCCCCCCCTTGATTTTTGAGATAGAGATTAGGATTGTATGGTCTCCTGTTGAATCCATGTTGAATGATATGCTTGTCGATTTTTATGTACCATGCCCTGGGAGATTGCTTTAGACCATATAGTGCTTTTATTAGTTTTGTTGACATAACTTTTCCTCTTTACCTGGTATGAAAAAACCTTCTGGTTGAGTCATGTATTTTTTAATTAATTTACTTCTTCCTGTAGATCACCATTAAGAAAGACACTTTTCACATTCATTTGGTGTATTTTCCAACCAAATTGTGTAGCTAGAGTGAATATTAACCTGAAAGTTTTTATCTTAGCTATGGGAGAAAAAGTATCCTCATAATTAATGCCTTATTTTTGAGCATATCCCTTAGCAAGTAGTCTAGCCTTATGTTTATCAATTTTGCAGTTGTTTTGTACTTCATTTTGAAGATCTATATGCATCCAATTGGATTTTTACCTGATGGAATATCTGTAAGTTTCCATGTATTATTTTTCATAAGTGACTTATATTCTGCATCCATAGCATCTTTCCAAGGTTTAGACTATAGAGCTTTTAAAACTAAGGATGGCTCAATAGTTTCAACAACTTTACTCATTAAGGCCAAGTTGACCTCATTTCAAGCCATACTGTGAGTCCTCATTCCAGTGGTAGATGTGTGAGGGACACTATCCAATTTTCCCTCTCTAATCATACTTGTATACCATTTAGGCATACTTTTTGTGGTTCCTATGGGAGGTTGAATTTCAATATCTTCCCCATCATCACCGTCATCATCAAAGTGACTACCATCCTTTGTTTTTACTGTAGGGATGATTTTTTCATCATGTGAGTGTATGGAAGGAGCATATTCTTCTTTCTTCTCAAAGAACTCAACATCCTAACTAGTGTATACCCTTCTTGTTCTTGGATTCATAGTCTATAGCGAAGTGCTTCATCACTATATCCCAAGAAGATAATTTTTTCTAATTTCATATCAAGCTTAGTTCTTTGTTTCTTAGGAATGTGCATAATTGCTTTACATCCAAAAAATCTAAGGTGTGAACTAGATGGCTTATGCCTTGACCATGCTTCCTATGGTGTTACTCCGTCAAGAGCTGCAGTGGGAACTCTGTTTAGTAAATACACTATTGTTTTAGCTACTTCTGCCCAAAATGTTTTTGATAAACCTACATCATCAATCATACATCGTACCATATCCATGATAGTATGATTTCACATTTCAACAACACCATTTTTATGTTGTGTGTGAGGAGGAGCCATTTGACGACGAATTCCATGTGTTTTCAAAAAATCATTAAACTCATTGCTGGTGTATTCTCCCCCTCGATCAGAGCAGAGTGTTTTTATTTTCCTACCAGACTCTATTTCAACAAGGGCTTTAAACTTCTTTAAATTTTCAAAATCTTGGTATTTTGTAGAAAGACAGTATATCCACATTTTTCTTGAAAAATCATCAATAAAGAGCATGAAATATTGAAACCCAAAGTGGCTAGGTCTCATTAATCCACAGAAATCGGTATGCACCAAGTCAAGTTTTTCCTTAGCTCAAAATGTATTGTGTTTGAATGGTGCTCTATTTTTTTTCCTGCCAAACAATGTTGACATTTATCTGTACCCTTTTTTAGAGGTGTTAAACCCCAAACCATGTCATATCGACGAAGTGTGTCAAGATAGCCAAAACTCACATGTCCAATTCTTCAATGCCATAGTTGCGCTGATGATGTATCCTTGGCTAAAAGTGCTTGATCATTTTGTTGAACAAAATCCAACTGAAACATTCTTCCAACATTCAAATCTTTTGCAACAATTTTTGATCTTCTTGACTTATCTCGAATTATGCACATCTTTTTACCACCTTTACAATCAAAGTCAATTTTGAGATTGTGATCTAATAATTGACTCACGGTTAACAGATTTTTTGTTAAACTAGGGACATAAAGAACATCTGAAATTTTACTATTATGTTGCCCAAGTGGTAGTGAAATGGAACCAATTCCTTCAACACTGGATGATGTATCATCACCCAAAGAGACATGATTTTTGGTGGGTGTTTTACTCATTATGAAGAACCAATGTTTCTTTCCTGTCATGTGTCAAGTTACACCCGAGTCGACATACAAAATTTTAGTTGTAGAATTGGATACTTCATTTGACTGTACAGAATAGAGGAAGTCATCATCATCAAATTGATCTTCCTATTTAGCTACATTTCCTTGTTGAGTTGGTTTCTTCTTCCACTTTTGATAATTTTGTCCCTGTTTACTCTGTTGTTGGCCTAATTTTTTATGTTGGTAATTAGTCATTTTACCACTTGATGATCCTTGTTGGAATGTGTTGTACCAACAATTTTTTAACTCATGTCCTTTTCGACCACAAATAAGACATTTTTGTTGGTCCTTTTGGCCTTGTTGAGAATTACCTTGCTTCTGAGGTTGTTTACTAGACTTCACCTATTTTTTCCCTTTTTGATTAGAAACAAGTTCTTACTCTTTAGTTTCAATAGTTGAGTGAATAGACTTATTCTTGTTGGAGCATATTCACTAACACTTCAAAAGTTGTTGTTTGACCAGTTATGTTTAACATGGTCACAAAAATCCTATAAGAAGGAGGAGGAGCTCTCAATACTATAGGCACAAGTGATGTGTCAGTTACTTCTTCTTCCAAAGCTTGAAGTGATGCACGCAAATTCGCCACTCTTCTCAAAAACATTTCAACTTTCTCATTTGGTTGCATTTTCAAGTTTAATAGTTGACTTTGGAGATGAAGTATTGTGTTCTTATTTTTTGACTCATATACCGTTCTCAACTTGTCCCAAGATTCTTTTTTTGTTGTGGACTCATGAATATGAGGTTATACCTCATATGAAACAGTAAACAAGATTATTAACTTTGATTTTTGTTTTTCACGATCAAATGTAGTTTGTTGTGTAACATCTATTGCAGATCTTGTTAATGTACCAGAAACAACGGTCCATAGATTTTCAAAATCAAGTTATGCGTGAATTTTTGTTTTCCATGCTGGATAATTATCAGAATGTAACAGTTGAGAATATGGCAAAAAATAACTTTGGTGCCATAATTGTGGCCATTGTTAAAACTAAATAATGGGTAAGTGCACAAAGTTGGTGGACAATTCCGTGGACATAAAAACCTGAAATAAAGGTACCCGCGATCATGGTTTTAAAACCGCGAGAGCGGTCCTAAAACCGCGATCGTGGTTTTAAAACCGCGAGCGCGGTCCTAAAACCGCGATCGCAGTTATTGAATTCTAGGTTCGGTAATTACCAAACCTAGATCCGCGATCGCGGTTTATAACCGCGAGCGCGGTTATAAACCGTGATTGCGGAACTCTGAGACAAAATTTAACAGTCCTGCGACTCATTATTTTCCTAATTTTCATTTCGAACCGCGACTTTTCCTAAACGTTTTTCACTCACACTTTCAATACTATCTCAAAATTGCTCATCGGACTTCTGGATAGCGATAGATTCAACCATGCCACCAAGACGAGGAGGTAAGTCCCCGATTGTAATCATTTTTTTGCATTTTAGGTTTTTTTTTTGCATTTTAGGTTTTTTTTGGCATTTTCATGGGTTTTGTGAATTGTTTGTTTATGTATACAATTTTATTGTTTTATCAGTTGGTCGGCAAGCTCGGGCTCGTGTAAACCGTCAAAACATTCCTCAAAACCCACCGAACATTCCTCAAAACCCTCCAAACATTCCTCAAAACCCTCCTCTAAACATAGATCCACCCCCTGTGGCTCCTTCTGTCCCCACTGAGCCAACAGGAACGTAAGATAATATCATTCGAAGAATCCAAGAAAATAAAATTGTCATTGAGAACCTAATTCAAACTATAAGAAAAAATCATGCTACAAATCCATCCCGCATGACTTTAGCCAATACATTGCAAACATTGATTGGCGAAGTCGAGTCTGCAACCAACCAAATACATAGATGGAACACCTTTAGAAGTGACTGTAGGCGGTGGTATGCGGATAAACTATCTCATGCGGCCGTTAAAGACAAAAAAATTGGAAAAGACCTCATTTGTGCATTATTTACCGACCCTAGAACCAATGCCCCCCCCTGCAGTTACTTGCAAATGGTTCCCAATCCATTGGTGCCATGATGATAGAATCAAAAACAATTTTTGGGACCGATGGTGGATGGTTTTTAATTATCCACCATGCAACAACAATGAGGTTCCTCTTTATTTTTTGAAGAAATTATATTGTGAGTTTGTGCTCAATGAGGTCCTGAATTATTTTGACTTTTCAGACTTTTTTGGTCGAGGAGGTGGCTCTGCACAGAGCAAACCTGGTGCACGCGTAGGTCAGCCTAGGATCCCCCATGCCCCAAAACCCCCACTACCTTCATTTATCCCTCCTACAGTGAAGGAGGTTGTGGAGATTGATACATTGCATGCATTGAGGGAGCTCACTGACACTCTCACCCAGCATAGCACCCAGATTGCATACGGTGATGTTGGTGGAGGCGCCAGTTCTAGTGCACCACACCACTATGGATCATGTGGTGCCGTATGCACTGCAAGCGAGACATCATTTTCTGGTTCACAGGATTTTTTTTCTATAGATGAGATGCTGGGGAATGATTTTGGAACTGGAGCCACTAATATTGGTCTTTCACAGGTAAATTTTAAATAAATTTAAATAATATATATATGTACAATAGTTTAATTCACATGTTTGAGATATTAATATATATATGATTGTACGTCATGTACATACATGTAAAAAACTAATTTTTTATTTTATTTTAAATAGCAAGAGCCGGTGAAGGAAACATCCGGTGTTGACATGCTAGCTACTGCGGTTGGGCATGTTTCAAACGTAAGTTTCAAGTTGTACAAACTTACATTTTTAATAAATCATTTAATTGCACTAGATTATTATTATAATTTGTTTCACGTGTATGTTGTACATGTATTAATATTTTTCTCTTTTATACACAGGAGCCTGGCGGGTCATCATCTACTCAGGGAACTGAAGCTACTGGCATGCCTCACATGAGTTTTACGAAGGTTAGTTACAAATCTCTTTAAACACTTTGTTTCTAATTCTTGGACCTCTGTGTACATGAGTTTCACTTTCTTATACTCAACGTACATATAAAATACATACAACAGCTACCATATATAAAGTTGTAATTTGCTTAGAATACCATAGTATCTCACACTTGTACACATGCTCTGCTGCATTTTCAATACCTCTAAATTTTTTGTAATTGGAGATACATGTCATAATAGACTTGAGGTGCTTACTTTAAGTGAAGAGGATTATTAAGTGATTATTATGGATGTGGACCCTATCCTCTAGATCTAGAAATAGAAATCTCATAAGTATTTTTTCTAGGTGGTTACTGACCCAATCCTCTTGATCTTCTTGATCCTCTCGGGCCAGTTGATAAATTCCCTTATGTCTCGTTTGTAGTATTAAACTGGATACACATGGTCTACATGTTCCCAACATCCAAAATAATGACACGTACTGCACTGTCATAGGTATATTATTTTACATGATGAACTTCTCAATCCAATGTAAAATGATATCTTCCCATATCTACTTATTTACCTAGACTATATCTTGATTCTCAATAACTACCTCTAGATATGTAACACCATGAGTCACGAAGGAAAAGATACTTGACAAGGTGGAAGCGATCAACTCGTAATCAAAATGAATGATAAGAGTGATGAAGAAATGTAAAAAAGGTTATTAAATCCTCTTGCACCCTTTATCTAAAAAAATCTATGCATCCTTTCCATATGATTATAATTTTATATGGATTGGTGTACTGAGATTTAAGAATTTACAACATCATTGTATGATCAAGAAGTGAGGTTTGTATTTACTTGTTTCTTATCTATTAATCCAACATTTATCAATACTATATTGAAATGGGGGTAATTTGTAGTACCTAAATGTATTCCCAACACTTGGAAACATGACGTGTGTTACAACTATAATGATATATATCTCATTCACACATAACTTGAACAACTTAAGGAAATGTCTCACTCTATATCCACTTCACTTCTACTAGATAACAAGTATTCTCCATCCCAACCCCTCACAAATCACTGCACATGTTATTGAACATATGCATAATCCTCCATGTGTCTCAGACCTAATTTATTAGACATCATGGACATGTTTGTAGGTTTAGGATAAGTTAAACTCCAACCTATCCACCCCCTACGAACCTATCCCATACACTTTTAATATTAACTTTTTCAAAAGGGTTACTTGGCTTAGTCAACCTAGGTAGTACTTTTAGGTTTGTTGAGTAAGAAATCTAACGATTGGTCATATATAAATATTCATTCACTAAAACCTAGTAGGGTGACCTTGGAAAATTCAAGGATCCTCTATTCTCACTCTAATAAAATTAAGAAGAAACATTGGACCATTTGATTCCTTAAGAGTACCCATAACAATAACAAACTACCTGTTTGAAGTTATCCATGTTTCTTCCCATAGATCAAACATGAGCTAAATTTGTGCATGTTTCCATGTGTGAGGGATGAATCAAGGGCTTGTATTCTATTATATATTATGCCACACCTCATAATGGGTTTGAGGAGCTATAATGTATTGATCATATTTATACCCTTATTTAAAATTTCTACTGAAAAAGGTACAAGGATTATAAACAGGTAGACAATTATTATCTAATTAACTTCCAACATCAATTAAGCATGACAAAAATAATTCATTCCAACTTGAAATGGACTAAGTGATAAACAATAACTTTATCAATATACAAGAGGGGGAGAGAAACTTAGCTTGTTTAGGAAGATTCTGGGGATGAGCTAGATGTGATAGGTAGCGGAGCAGGAGAAGATAAGACTTTAGATTCTACAAAGAAGATTATAGAACTGGAAAACATGTAGGTTCAAGACCATACATGATATGTATGGTCTATGTAGTAGTTGTACAGTCTAATACAAGGAATTTACAGTCTTAGATCATAAGGGTAGTTGAGCTCTCAACTTTCTAGTGCTTTGCTTGTTTATAAATTGTGTGATTGAATTGTGTTGCTCTTTTTCACACAACATCGAGATGACCTGTAATGATCAACAGTAAAGTAGAAACCCTAATAACTTACAAAACCCTTCATCAAAGCATTAAAAAACCAAAGGAGAAAAATATGTGTGTGTTTGATGCTAGACCACCCTGGGTAGTCAGACTCCCAACCGCTTGATAGGGTAAGTGCACAAAGTTGGTGGACAATTCCGTGGACATAAAAACCCGAAATAAAGATCTCTAAGCCAGCAAGGTGGAAAGAGGTTATGTTCTTTATTTCCAAAGGGATAACACACAAGTAAGATCCTCTAGGCTCGTGCACCAAAACTCAAACTCAGCTATCTTTGGACACAAATACATATAAATAGTGCATTATAATCTATATATTTGCAACACACTTGCCCACCAAGGATATACAACTCTAGTCTACTCTTCATCTGATCTATATGTTTGGTCTGGTGATGTTAGATTTAAAAGTTCTTCAAATTTGAATGATGCTCTAATTGTCATAGAAGATGACTATGGGTTACCTAGATTAAATACAAAAGTTTGTCAAAATCTTATGAAGATAGATGGCCTCCGTGCTAACATTTATAGATCCTATGTATTTAGCCTAAATAGAAGATAAAATTTAATAATGTATTTTTATTTTTTCTTGAGTAACTAAATATTGATTTGTACATGTTTTTTGTATAGCTCTTAAGTAGATTTTAATAAATTGATTTGTACATGTTTTTTGTATAGCTTATGACTGCTACAGAGACTCCTCCACATATGCAGACTGTGGAGGCTGCTGTAGATACTGCCATAGCATCTGCAAATCCACTAACCGAGGTACACAATTTTTTAAATTTGTTAAATTTTGGAGGTTCATTATTTCTTATTAAACTTAAATCTACAATATCAAATTTTGTAGGTATATATATGTGTGAAGTATTTAATTTGAAAATTAATTATTTGTATGTAGCTTACCCCTCGTGAGTCTATTGTTGTCATTGCGACGCGTCAACAACAAATCGATAGGGATCATGACATTGCGGTAAGATTGCACATGCATTTTAACTAAATTGTACAAGTTTCTAAATTTTGAAGGTATTTTAAAATTTTGGGTGTTAAAAACTTGTTGTTTATGAATGTGCAGGTTAGGTTGCAGGCATGCTTGGAGACACCTAGGACCACATGGATGAAATCCGTAGTGGCATCTCCCTCCACTACATCCCCAGGTCGTGGACGTGCTACTTCTAGCAGGGCGAAGAGAGGGAAGATGTTCCATGAGTAGATTTATAGTCCACTTGGATGCCACATATATGTGGTCATGAGTACATCTATTCACAGTCCATTGTATATATATCTAGCCTTTTGCGACCACATGTGGTCCCATATGTACATTATGACACGTGCTTAGTTCGAGATGTATACATACATTATGAACTTATACATGTACATATATATTTTCAGAGACGTGCGCGTCTGGAGCACACTTTATTTGATTCTTATATATATATATCCATGTGTGTTGGTTAAATAAGGCTATAAATTTGGCTATTTTGGTATTATTGCTAACTCTGAGAAAGTGGGTTTTGATCTCTGTTCGGTGGATTTAGTGTATTACTTCTAGTTATATATTTTCTAGTATCTTTCTGATTATTATTTGTGGTATATTTCGTGTCATGGGCATTTTGAATTTTTATTTTTCAAACTAAAACAATATTGTTAGCTCTATATCAAGCCAACTTAAGTATTAGTAACTAGAGATGTGCTATGTATAACGTGCATTGATTCTTGAGGTACCAATTTACATGAAGAAAAAGTAATGAAATGGCGGACTTAGAATTTGGGAGTGAGAAAGATGCTTTAAGCATAGTCAATAAATGTGTAGTTTTACATGTTGGATATTTTTTAAATGTGAGAAATATTGCTTCTCTCTCTCTTCAATCATTTGTAGTTTTACATACATTGGATATTTTTTGTAGGTTGATTACTTTTTATTTTTCTCATTATTTTTCTCTAGTTTTTTATTTTGTTTACATGTCACTTCTTAAAATATGAATTATTATATTGATTCCATAACTTCCACACCTTATTTATAATATTGGATGCTCAATTCAAACCAATTATATTACTATGTTAACAAAAAAGTGGTGTTGATGTAAGGCTATAAATTTGATCTGATAAACAAATATGAGAGAAACAATTTACTTAGGATATAACACCATGCCATACAATATAGAACACCATGCTGGATATAATGTGTATTTGTGTCAATTTTTAGGATATCTTTAATATATAAAATTCACTAAAATATTCTGATCAAAAGGGTTGTAATTTAATTGGTGCACATGTGCAATAGTAAAAGTGTCATGTAGTGTTGAATTCATTAAGATATAAATGTTTAGTACCCAAAATTTGGTTTGGGAACTTGGAAATATAGAATTTTGTACTTATTTTGATATACACTTCATTTATGCATTGTTTTAACAACCATAGGCACCTTCTTAATCTATCTCGCACCGTATATCCGCTAGATAAAAATAATCATACCTAATTTTTGTCATACTTTAGACACACATCTGAATACAACTAACCACATCCCAGATCACACTCATAGCCCTAAGATGTATATCATCCTACCAAGGACAAGATGACAACAACAGATAACATAAGAACCAAGTCAATGTAATTTAATTTAAATAAATAAGGAAACGCTGTATTTTGCAAACGGTGGGTCATGGCACCGAACCGCCTGCGCCGGCACATCCGGGTGGCCAGGTGAACGCTAGAGGAGGTGGTGTTTCGGTGCGTGAAAGGGTCGTTGCTTCCGGGCTACTTCGTTCGGGCGTAGTCCCTTAAGAGCCCTGAGACCAAAATATCGTTCAAATTCGACAGGTGACTACTCAGACTCCGTGGCACCTAGAGAGGCCTCATCTAATCCAAAACCTTGGCATACGGACCCTCTACAATAGCCTCTCTCATTTTTTTCTTTCTCATTTCGGTGCTCTCGCTGTCCTAATGTTTGCAAATGCGCAAAATAGTGCAGTTGGAGCCAGTGTAAGGTTGTCAAACATTTTGCAAACGGTGGGCCATGGCACCATTCCAGGTGGGTAGGTGAATGCTAAAGGTGGTGTTTTGGTGCGCGAAAGGGTCGTTGCTTCCGGGCTACTTCGTTCGGGCTTAGTCCCTTAAGAGCCCTGAGACCAAAATATCGTTCAAATTCGACGAGTGACTACTCGGACTCCATGGCACCTAGAGATACCTCGTCTAATCCGACACTTCTGCTATATGAACCCTCTACAATAGCCTCTCTCATTTTTTTCCTTCTCATTTCGGTGCTCTCGCTGTCCTAATGTTTGCAAACACGAAATAGTGCAGTTGAGCCAGTGTAAGGTTGTCAAACGCTGTATTTTGCAAACGGTGGGCCGTGGCACCGAACCGCCTGTGCCGGCATGTCCTGTGGGTATGGGTGAACTAGAGGAGGTGGTGTTTCCGGAAAGGATCATTGCTTCCGGGCTACTTCGTTCGGGCGTAGTCCCTTAAGAGCCCTGAGACCAAAATATCGTTCAAATTCGACGGGTGACTACTCAGACTCCGTGGCACCTAGAGAGGCCTCGTCTGATCTAGAACCTCGGTATATGGACCCTCTACAATAGCCTCTCTCATTTTTTTCCTTCTCATTTCGGTGCTCTCGCTGTCCTAATGTTTGCAAACGCGCGAAATAGTGCAGTTGGAGCCAGTGTAAGGTTGTCAAACGTTGCTGTATTTTGCAAACGGTGGGCTACGTGGCACCGAACCTAGTCTAACCTATGCCGGAGCTAGTGTAAGGTTGTCAAATGTCTATATTTTGAAAACGGTGGGAACTGACCTGTGGGCAGGTGAATGCTAGAGGAGGTGGTGTTTTTGGTGCGCGAAAGGGTCGTTGCTTCCGGGCTACTTCGTTCGGGCGTAGTCCCTTAAGAGCCCTGAGACCAAAATATCATTCAAATTCGACGGGTGACTACTCAGACTCCGTGGCACCTAGAGAGGCCTCGTCTGATCCGACACCTCGGCATACGGACCCTCTACAATAGCCTCTCTCATTTTTTTCCTTCTCATTTCGGTGCTCTCGCTGTCCTAATGTTTGCAAACGCGCGAAATAGTGCAGTTGGAGCCAGTGTAAGGTTGTCAAACGTTGTATTTTGCAAACGGTGGGTCGTGGCACCAAACCGCCTATGCCGGCACGTCCGGGTGGCCAGGTGAACGCTAGAGGAGGTGGTGTGTTTCGGTGCGCGAAAGGGTCGTTGCTTCCGGGCTACTTCATTCGGGCGTAGTCCCTTAAGAGCCCTGAGACCAAAATATCGTTCAAATTCGGAACGGGTGACTACTCGGACTCTGTGGCACCTAGAGAGGCCTCGTCTAATCCGGCACCTCAGCATACAGACCCTCTACAATAGTCTCTCATTTTTTTCCTTCTCATTTCGGTGCTCTCGCTGTCCTAATGTTTGCAAATGCTAGATGAGGTGCCAGTGTTTGTCGGTGCGTGAAAGGGTCGTTGCTTCCGGGCTACTTCGTTCGGGCGTAGTCCCTTAAGAGCCCTGAGACCAAAATATTGTTCAAATTCGACCTACTCGGACTGGGCACCTAGAAGGCCTCGTCTAATCTCGGCATACAGACCGCCTCTCTCATCTCAAATGGCCAAGCGCGAAATTCGCGGGAGCCAGTGTAAGGTTGTCACTACAATAGGGTCCGTGACTCCGTGGCACCTAGAGGAGGTGGTGTTTCAAAAGGGTTTGCTTCCGAGCTACTTCGTTCGGGCGTAGTCCTTTAAGAGCCCTGAGACCAAAATATCGTTCAAATTCGACGGGTGACTACTCGGACTCCGTGGCACCTAGAGGAGTCATTTTCAAAATTTACAACTTTTTCAAAATTTACAACTTTTTCAAAATTTACAACATTTTCAAAATTTACAAACTTGACTTTTCAAAATTTACAAATTTTTCAAACAATGTTCAAGCTTCTCTTAGCTTCGAGAATTTAAAATTCTCTACTAATGATACCAACCACGTGAAGGTGGAAGCTTTTCTGGCACCACTAACCTAAACATAAAATTGTTAGTCAAAGAAATTTAAGTTTCAAATCAAAACCATATACTAGATCTATATACATGACATACAAAATACACAAATTTAAAATAAAATATATTCAAACTTAAATCTAGATCTTTAAACTAAAAAAATTATATATATATATATATATATATATATATATATACGCTATATAAATTGAAACTTGAAATTAAATATATACCAGACATGAGCATTGTAAATTCATTCCAATGAACCATCAGGATCGGATCTACTCTGAATAGCAGACAAGATTGCTTCATGATCTGACTCTCGAACCTTCCAAAGAATCTTGTTATTAGGTCTTCCTCGATATCTATACAACTGAATATTTGTCGCTAGAACTAGATGTGAATATAAGAGTATTTTCCTGTGTGTCTCAAAGTCTTCAAACACCCAAACAGAGGAGTTTTTTAATGGATACCGTCGAAGCCAAGTTCCAGTAACTACCACTGACCCTGTAGGATACTCAATCTCTTCGCCATCTATAATAGGAGAAGTCAACTTCTTTCTTTCCTCGATGCAACGACATAAGAAATAGTCTGTTCCTTCTTCATTGTCTTCTGTCGCAATTACTGCAAACACATGTCCTACAAAAAAAATAACCAAGGTTGAAAAACTCAAATTTAAATTACATATTAAAATTTCAATGGACATAACTCAATACAAAAATTAAATAAATAACTGGATAAATACCTTGTCGCACCAAAATCGAAATTTCGTCAAAGTCCTTGGATGTTGTAACTTCATCTGCAGAAACAAGTTGTAATGCTTGTGGAGGTTGATAACTAGGAAGCGGAGTTAGAGGCCTACAAATCCATCCTTCCACCCATTCTTGTGAATCACACTCAGCAGTGACAAATTCGATACAAGATGCACAAAAACATGTCAAATTTCTTGTCCATACGGCCCACGAAGTAGCGTCTGAGCTACAAAATGAGTGCATATCACTGGACCCAGTGAGTGTCATACAATCCTCGTAGTTAGCAATATGTTTTTCCTCTATCAACCAAAAAAATCTGCAAACTGTGGAATTTTCTTGAGAACCTCGGGCCATGTTGTTAGTACACCATTCCACTATGCTCTTTGCATCTTTTAATTCAGCACCATCTTTGTACTTCAACTCTTCTCTTGCAAGAGCTCTTTTCACACATGCCCCTGCACCGTCATGCTCTCCTTTTCCATGTCCAGCCTCAGTGAAACTCCAAATATGTTGCACACCCATCTTGACATGCATTCTGCTCATCCAATAAAACATTCGTGCATTCTTAAACTGAGACGTGCAATTATCTGACCATATATAATGTTGTTTGAAGTGGATGTCCCTATCACACAAGTTTCCATAAAATAACTGGAAACACCCTTGCACAAATTCAGTAGAATGAGTACGATCATCACTGATATAAAAGTGGTACTCTCTTAAAAAATTTCGATCATTCTCTGTACTGTCAGGAGAATGTAGAAATGCTATATGCACAAAAATGGCAACTTGTACTGAGTTGTAATATTGCGATTGAACCTCCATTTGTGGTTGCAATGTGTAATTCTCTGTAAAATCGACCACTGAAACAATAGTACCAATAGGAAATGTGTCTTTGCATAGCTTGAATTGTTCATCCAACCATCGAGCTCTATGTGTATGCCTCGCATACTCATAAACAATTTCATCCTTAAATTTTCTCATAAATTGAAAAATGGGCATTTGTTCTGTAACTAGCTCACACCGTTTCGACTCTTTTCCATCTTTCAACTGGTATGCAACTGATTTATATTTATCAAATTCAACTAAATTATGTCCTATTGTACCTTCAATTTGTTCATGGATGCAACTTTCCAATTTAGGTAATCCGCCGCATGTACTACAACTTCCATCTAAACAATCCTGACTATAAAAAAATTGTCCAACTTCTTTTTCACAAAATATAGTAGGAATGAAATCCCTAGAAGATATTGGTGGAACTTGAACACCACATTCAGATAACATAGTTTCAGAATGAAAAATAGAACGAATACGTAAAAATTTAGCATAATGCATCGCAAATTCAACATGTTGCCTACAACAACAAGTGGTGCGAGCATGGTTGATTTTCACATAGAATGGTTTCAACATTTCAAAAAAATGTTGACTAATTTTAATTTCCAGATTCTCTTGTTCAAACTTACAAAAAAATTGAGTTTGAGTCATATCTAAGAAATGCTTTGGATGTGGTTCACGATTAGTAGAACCAACTCTCCGTTTTATAACATCTCTTGTATTAGGTGAAACTCTAGTGTTATCATGCCAAAATTTAATAACAACTTCTCTTATAGCATCAGAATTATTTTTGTCCTTACGCGGTGCTCTAGCAGAAAATGCCCAAAAATCGACATTATTGAGTGATTGAAGGATATTACGTCTTTCAATTGCTTTCATTAGAGTTTTTCGATTAACTTGCAACATTCGACTTGTTTGCGTAATCAAACGTTGTTTTTTTATTGATTCACTTACAACACTAGTAGCAAGTACACGACGCACAATATTACTATCCCTAGTGCGTCTCTTGACACCAACAGTGTGATATGCATCATGAAGGTTTTCAACAATTGTAGAGGTTTGACCACGTATGTTAGATGTTGTCAATCCTAAGGTGTTTAATGTAGGTCTCATTTTAATCAATTTCATCAAACTAACCAACAACTGACATCTTTGGGAATCATTTAAAATTTCAAAATGATTATCCCAAATTTCAGTGGCTTTTCTTCTGATTTGTCGTTCAGAAAGTTTGTCAGACATTGGTTTCAAAATGTTTTCATCAATTTCAATCAAAAAATTAGGTTTCTTATGTAAAATCCTAGGAGGTGTTTTTGTCAAATTTTGCTTGTCTATAGTTTCAACATGAATTTCCTTATTCACATTTTCATTGTCTCCTTCAATTTCAACATTTGCTACATCATGAGTATTTAATTCTTCTTCAACATTGACAGTAAAAACTTCTTCATCACGAGTATTTAATTCAACTTCAACATTGACAGTAGAAACATTACCTAGTTCTTCATTGCTTACAGTAGTTGGGATTGAAGATGAACCTCTTCTAGATTCACGAAGTTTCCGCATTCGCTCAGCATTTTCAATTTTGTTGGCCTCTAATTCATCTGGTGTTTTTTTACTTAATGACTTCCTTTTTTGACTTCGTTTTTTGTCTCCCATGATGTTTTTGCTTTCGGTGATAAAAAACGTGCCTGGAAAAAGACAGAATTTCACAGTAATTCGTACGGTAAGGTCAGAGAGTAAAAATCACATGGTAATTCAGACATTGGGATGTGTGTAAATATGATTTATAAAGCACGAGCGCGCTTTATAAACCGCGAGCGCGCTTTATAAACCGCGTTCGCGGTATTTTTACAAAAAACCACGATCACGGAGCTATTTGCCGAACCTTAGCCTCGGAAAATCTTTGTTTTTCCCCAACCAAAGCTATGGAAGGTCATTATGAAGTGCAAAAGGTCAAAAAACCTCAAATCTGCTCTTCCAAAGACTTGAACCATGCTAAAAAACTGAAAACATTTCACAAAAATGGTGCCATCACGTAGGGTAGACTCTTAGCTTTGTAAAAATATTGTTTTTAAAGTGAATAGAATAAGATAAATATCATTTTATAATTTATTACTAACAATAGGTCCTTAAGACATTTTTTCCCGTGAATGTTCATGTCTACGTTTAAGACTGTAACTTTTGTTTCACTTATCAAAATATGATAAAAATTATACCATCCCAAGTGTGGACAAATTCTATACACCTTAAAAAAAAAAAAAATTGATTTCGATATTTTTTGATATAGTTATGGCGGGCAAACGGAAAGCGCTCCATTTTCTAAATATTTTCAGACCACTTTCACGGAAAAAATCATAAAAAAAAAAATATTGCTAAAAAAAATACAAAATAAAATCCATCCCAAGATAGACAACTACATCTAACGTTTCACCAAAGGAAAAAAAAAAAATAACAAGATTTGGTCATCCAAAATGCGGGCAAACGGACTACAATCTTATAAGTTTTTTCGAAAAAAAAAAGTAAGTCATATAATTTTAAGTGTTTAATATAGCTAAACTTGTCCGTTTTTTACAAAAATTAGTATTTTAGAAACTAGATTCCGAATGCTACGATTCATATTTATATAATTTTTTCTAATTTAGAGTGCATGTATAGCTAATAATCCCTACAAGTTGAGATTTCACTGTTTTTTGCAATATGACGTCCACGGATGACCCTATATTTGTCCATCAACTTGAACTTACTTTTGCAATTTTTACAAGATAAATATTTTCCAAATCTGATTAAAAACTCTACCAAGATGTAGAGCTCGCAAAAATACACACTTTAAAAAAAATGACACCTCAATCCGAGGTACCAGTTGAAAGTTATGCCTTTTTTAAATTGTAATTTTAATATCTTTCCGGGCCCCTTTCCAAAAATGGAAATTTTTTTCTAATTTTTTTCACGATGTCCAAAAAAGGAAAAAAAATTAAAATCAATTTTTTAAAACCAAATGCAGGTAATGACTTACATGCATGCGTACTTCATTTTAAGGTGCAACTGCAATTCTCCGCTTTGCATATGCGTTATAATAATCCTTGGCTACACTTTTCTTTTATTGTTTCTCTTTGTACGTAGGTATTTCTTTTGCTTGGAGGCAGCTTGTTCTTCCTTCTTCCAACACAGCTCTTTTGTTGCAGGTTGCAAATCTTCTCCCCGTTTAATTTGTATTCTTTGTTTTGGATTCAAACAAGTTGCAGATCATTCAAATATGTGATTTTCTGCTCCTTTGGCAGATGCAGGTTCATAGAGAACCTTCCACGTTTGATTGGATATCATTTTTTTAAATGCTCAAATATAGACAAGCGAAAGAAGAATAAAAATTACAAAGAAGAGCAAGAACAAGTAATGTGGGGAGCTTGAAAAGCTTTGGTACCCGTAGATCAAAAATATTGTATATATATATATATATATATATATATATTTAAATGCTTCCAATTTTTTTTAAATACTAGAGAATGAAACAATGTCACCTTTTACAACAAATTAGCATCCAAGTCTGCAAAGGCATGTGATTACGCTCCATGTGTTCTTCAACTAAAAATCAACTATGATTCAGGGTGTGGATCTAGGTAGGGGCTATGAAATGGCTGGGGGCATCTATGGCTCCTCCTAGCTCTGTAATTTCTCCAGATCTCCCTAAACTTCCCTAAAACTTCCTACACTCCTCTTTGGATCAGAATACTACTCTGATACCAAATCTTGACAATGAATACTAGAAAACAATATTGACATAGAAGCTTTGCACAGAAACAAGACGGTGCTTGTGTATTTTATTAATATCAAAATCAATCATTTCAAACAAATGAGAGAGCTACTATATTTATATATATTAGACAACTTCTATCTCATCCACAATATATGGAAACAAATCATCTAATCTGAACAAATATGTAGAAATAACATATTACCCCTAACTGCCCCTATTGCCTCTCATGGAAATCATCGGGGAACAAAATATGTAAAATATAGAACATGATCCCACAAACATTGGGATGATAACATTATCACTTAGTTAACTAACAACTAAGGACAACTAATATCTATTGACATAAGTTTAAAGTATTTAATTAAATACTTTAACTTATTACATTTATTCAAATATCAACTAATGATGAATTAACCTAAGTTTTATTCATAATAGATGATTCTTACTCTTGGATTACTTCTTCTAATACACACCTATGGGAGGCTATACACACGCTAAAATTTTGGTGTCAGTATATGGAAGCAAAAATTGTGTCTCTGTTTCACCGTTTTCTTTACGTTATTGAGATGAAACAGATAAGGGTAAGGGACAAGGAGGAATACATGTTTATGTTGGTTGGTTGATGGTTGTTGCACATGTTTTGACTTCTCAATCCAATGCTGACTGTGAGAGCTTCCTTTTGGCTAGGAGGAACTACGTGAAATAGAAAACAAGACCGCAAAAGAAGAGTTAAATAATATATTACAATGGACTACCTAGCGTGTGCTAGATCCGGGAGGTGTGATACTCCCTAGATGGCTGTCAATCCACTGTTTAACATAACTTAATGTGAGAAATAAATTAATTCCTATTGTAGTTGATATGATTTAGGTATTTCATTCAAGCACAATAAGCAAATCTAACATAACAGGCTAGGCTATAGTCAGCTCTGAAGGGTAGGTAGTTGTCAAGGTGTTGAAATCGGTCAGGGTCAGGTTTTGGGTTATTTGGGTCACTTGATAAAAGGTAGGGTGTAAAACAAATAGATTGGCGTTGGTTTAGTATAATAGGAAATGGTTTAGGAGAGACCGATGATGGTTATAGGTAACCAACATCGATACAGTAAGGTGACAGTAGTTCAATAAAAACTTTATCACAGAGTTTGGGTGAGGATAGACAAAACTAAAGGAGGGGAAGGTAAGGTCTATGGAAATGTTGAAAATATTTAGAGAGGTACAAGGGCTAGGATAGATAATCTGATAAAAGGGTGGGTGGGGTTTGAGTTTGTCAACAAGTAGACTATAAAGGAATGAGAATATTAATGGAAGAATGATAATAGAAATGATAAAAACCCTATGACTAGGATAAGAAGGGAAATGATCAGTGATAAAAGTACTTACCAATGTTGTAGATCCAATGGTTGGTTGGTGGGGATGCTTGATGGGTGAGATGGAGGTTGGTGCAATAGTGATGCTTCCTGAAATGACCATGAGTGCGAATACCTCTGGATCTAACCTGGTGTTGGCTATGGATGTCTGTAGGTGTGAAGAGGCTCTGGTTCTGCTTACATGCAGTTCTCTTCTCATCCACTTGAACTCAGAATCTGTCAACCCAAAAACAATGTTCCTAAGTGTTAGAGTAGGTATTTACCTTAGCTCATGTTCACCTAGGTACTTTATTTAACTTTATTGTATTTATCCTCACCCACTTATGTGTGTGGATATTTATTTTATCTTATTTAGATATTAGGAGATATTATCTAGTTGTTAGGTATAGTTCTTTTCTTTATCTATGGTATTGAATAGATCCTTGATGTCTAGTTCTCTCCTAAATCTATGGTCTTGACTAGTTCTTTGATGACTAGTTATTTCCTTGATTTATGGCTTGATCTACGACCTTAACTAGTTCTTAGATTATAATTCAATACCTATTTAAGCAAGGCCCATTCTCAATGTATTGCATTGAGTTCCATAATAATATATGATATTACTGCTCATTTGTTTGCAAAGGTTTTATGTAAAGTTATTCTTGCGAATTTCTTTCATCTTATTGATCGTGGTGTTTGATTAGCATCTGTGTTCTTGGCTTGGTATGATCTGGTTATCATTCCTTTCACTAAGGTGAATAAATGGTAATTGACGATGGTTCCGGATTGACCGGCGTCGGTTTAGGGGTGACCAACGTTAGTTAAGGTGGGATTCCCTAGGTTTACTAAAAATGGTAGATCTTTCCAATTTCTTAGGCTAGGTTGGTTTTTTTTTCATAGATCAGAATGGAAGCTTCCCTTCTAATGAGCAGGAATGTGGTTAGAGAAATATTATGCATGTTCTTTTAGGGATAGACAAAATCTTAGCTCATTAAGGCAAGCAAGATTAGGTCTTAGTTAGTTATGGAAACATGCTAAGAATAGGTCTAGGGTGAGGTGGAAATTAGGTTAATTAAGGTAATTAAATGATGAATATTGTGAGGATGGGTATTAATTAAATTAAATTAATATTAATGTGGGTGGAAGGGGCTGCGGTTAGGTGAATATATTTGAGTTGGCTATTTGACAGGGGGCTAAGGGGAGTGTGACCTAGTTTTGGTGTCTACAGCCTCTTCATGTTATGGTTGTGCAACTCCAACATGCTTCTACTCCTATAACTCCTTCCACCTCCCCTACTAGTACCTTCCTTGAATCACTAGTTCTACCTTTTCCTTCACCCATTATTCTTTCCTATAACACTATTCCATAGCACATTCTTGGTCACCTTCTTCACCAACAACTGCTTATGTTATTGCCTACTCATTCATATCCTCCTTCACGATTAATCCACACATGTGATCATCCATTTTTTCACTATCATCACATTCAAGGTCATTATACAAATTCTTGTCATGCATTAGCCCATGTTATCAAAGATATCCAACAATTAGTCCTCCTCTCATTGAGAACACAACCCCTTAGACACACCTAGTTCGTTGGTGTCAATCAAGCCCTACGCACATATCGTCTCAACACCCACCTTGAATATCGTATTCCCTATCTCCCCCTATTATTTTTGTACCAGATTCTTCATCACTAGGTCTTCCTTCATGCACATATCAATTTCACTTGCCCACACCACCCATCTCTACTATATCCCCACTAGAATATCGTGGTCCTCCATTTGCATCATCTCAAGTGCCAGTTGTAGGAATTTTTTCCTTCGAACTTCTCGATTACATCACATACTTATACTGTCTACGATTACATATTTTTATTCAGGCCATCATTCCTTCCATCTCGCATATTGTCACACCTTCATCACTAGATGACGTACCCTAGTGCTTTGGTTCACACTGGAATCTTGAGGGATTACCATTACACTAAACCCCACACACTATAGTATAGGGTCTTCACACTTACATTCTATCATCATTTCTCTACATAGCCTACATCTTACATTATCATATACATACCTCATCTATTGGTCATTTATACATCATCTCTAACGTACATGCTACACTAGTCATCACAGCATCTACGTCTATTTTTGAATCTCTTTCTTACATTCTATACTTACGCTAGGTCACATTATCCATGGGTATAGCTTTACTTATCACCACTACATATTCTATCTGTATCTTACATTACATGGTCTTATTTGCATTATATGCCTATCGATTATCTACATCCTACATGTTCCACTAGATTTTATAGCATTTGGGTTATATTTTATCATTGAATATCCTATATACATCATATATTTGACATATTGCATTAGGTTTCCTATATATATGGGCCTAGCTCTCCATCTAAACCTATAATCACACGTTACCGCTCATTTGCACAACCTCTTCACCATTTGGTCACCTACACTACGTTGTTTTCTACACATTACACACACTACCCTTTGATGCACTTTAGTTCCTCATTCCATACTTGACTACTGAGGGTTTAATAATAAAATGGACCTTACCTACATGTGACATGTCATCATACCACATTCAACGGACTAGTGACCTATGCTCTAGGCTATATCGTCACCCACACTTCTCATCACACCTTATAGTGGTATTCACCTTAGGTTAAATCACCACTCTTTTCATCACTTTTAAATCATCCTATTACGTTTTATCATCTCTTATTATATAATCCTATTACATTTTTGTTTTCTCAATTCCACGTTAGTCCATTACATTATCGCACCTTCAATTATCACATAGTGGTATACACCCTAGGTTAAATCACCACTCTGTTCATAAATCTTTCCTTATCCTCTTGCATATTATCATCACACTTTCTATTATCCTATTTTATGTCATTCTATTACCTAATCATTTATTGTACTCATCACTTAGTGGTATACGCTTTAGGCTAAATCACCATGTTGTTCTTATTCATCACATAGTGATCCACACTTAGTGTTAAAATACCACCTTCCATTATCCACCGCCTACTCATATACACTTCATATGCCCTCATCACCCATCTCATAGTGACATATGCTATAGGATAAATCACCACCTTCTTCTTCCATCAAGAAGAAATGCTTAGGGCTAAATCAGCACTCCTTCATTCAATAAGCAATGGTATATGCTGCGGATATAGGGTCCATGGACACCTCTCTAGATGCCGCATTTCACCACCATTCCATACACATACTCATCACAGTGCACTAGATATAACTAACACTACTCGACCATTTCCTCATGATGCACTCTCGTTTACTGTTCATTATTGACTGCTGAGGGGGGAAAATAAAATGAACCTCACTACATACACTTCCATACACTCAGGTGGCACGTAGCTCCTATCATTCCATATTGCATTCCATTCCATCCATCCACAACATATTGCATTGTCTTGGTAGCATTTACTCTTGCTTACTAGTGTTTTGCATCCTCATTCTACTACACATGTTAGATTGGTTTCTTCTATGTCATTAGCATACAAACATGCACGTTCATGAATTTTTTAGTGTGATCGCATATACAAGACATTTACATGTGGCATGGATGCTCGCCTTCTACCCTTACTATACAGGTTGTTGGGGTCATCCACATTTGTTTCATATAGGCGTTATTGTTTCATTTTCTACTTAGCATCTTATACTACTTGTACTTATATGCTTCCACATATTGGTTATCAATCTAGCCTGCTAATGGGTGTTCCATGTACAACACTTGTTTTTGTAGGATTACATGTTTCCATGACTACCTCTTTGTTTCCACTTGTCTTCCATTTTTTTACCATTGTTTGTGGGATTTTCCCTTTACTTGTGTGCACACTTGATTGTTTTTTGTGGCCATGATGGACTTGCTAGTATTGTGACATCTTGAGTGATGTCCCATGTTTGAAACCTTCTTTGTGCATTTTGTTTTTTTTATTGCATGTTTAAACTATTTTGTTTAGTATTTTTACATTGTCTTCATATTTTACACTTGTCCTATTTTGCATGCATGTGTTCATACTAACACTTGTATCAGCTAGCCATCCCCTTTTGTGTGCACATTGGTATCTACCAAGAGTTTACCTTTCCCCTTGCAGGGTAGAGTTCTATAGGTCAGAGTGTGGTTGGTCCACTTTTGGGGCTGCATACTCCTTCCAGGGTCATTGCATGTGCCCCCAAAGAGGGGGTCATCATTGAGGGTTTCTACTAACACAATGTATCTACATCAGTTCACACACAATGAGTGAGTTCAAAATAGTCTACGAACTCCATACACAGTGGCCTTAATAGGACATGGTTTCCTTTGGTAATTCTACGGAGCGGTTATAGGATCAAGGGTTTAGTGGGTGTTCCTCTATACATTTCTCCATCTAGTGGCGTCGGTTCACACAAAAAAATAAGACAGTACAAATATCTCTTCTAAAATTTCAGCAGAAGTGGTTAAAGGTTGGAGAATATAACATGGTTCCTCCCTATACTTCTTTAGCTAGGGTGGCATGATATCTCTCAAAAAACTTGTGACAGTACGAGATATCCTTATACACCCTTTTTATCAACATGGATCATTTAGAAATGTTCCATTTTTCCATTTACACTTTCTATTCTAGAAAACTTTACATTTCTGTATTTTACACATCATTTTTACATACATACTTGACTACTTGATCATTTTTTCCTTGTAGGTCTGTCGTATGAGAAAAAAATAGTGAAATTAGGTGCAAAAAATACAACAAAAAAAACAACAACAAACAACACACAACAAAAACTATTTTCCATACTAACCATGTAGGTTAACTACACATGTGTTTCACCCTAGGTTCACTCTCATCACTTTTTATACACGATTTTTATCTTTATAATCCGCATTCCTCCACATTTTTTTGTGGCATTCCACACTTGAGTCTAGTCCATCAGAACATCTTCCTTTACACTCTACATGGTTATCAGCTACACATCTCTATCTACTTTATGTTACCGAGCTTCCCGCTCACCAACATAAAGTGGGGGAAAATGTAAACACAAATATTGCACATTAGACAATATTTAACCATGTCTTATACTACTACCTAGAAGGTTCTCAAGTATAAAAAGTACTAATTAATCCCACATTTTGGCCACCTTTTTCTTGTCTTTTATTTCACCTTTCCCGCATATTTCCCGATACCTATCAGCCCATTTCATGACCTTTCCGACATTCTAGCATAAAATCAGGGCACCCCAGCCTATACTTGGGCACCCTGGTCCCATTCCAAGTGCCTCAGTCTATGCACAACCTCTTTTGGTTCTTTTTAGGTCACTTCTACATATTGGTTATCCTTATCTTCTTCTCAGTCATCCTTGTCAGGAGTAATTATGAAATTAAGCTTGAGATCCCTATAAATATAAAGTTATAAGACCATAATGAGATTCCTAGGTAATGAATTTTTTCCCTCACAAAAACTTAATTGAACAAAACTTTACACAGGAGAAATGGAGAGGTTGGTTCAGTCGTACGAGCTCACATTCGATCCCAAAAAATCAAATGGTAGGTGGGTTCGACAATGGAGAAGAAATGTTGGAAGTTGAATGGCCATGGAAATGTTGAAGAAAATCAAGCCCAGAGTGAGTTAACTTGAAAGAAAGAAGCAAAGCCAAGGAAGGTTCCACGTGTCAGCTTGACACACTTCAAAGGTGCGAAAAAAGTGGGGTCTCCAAACAAACGCTAGCCCTCCACGTGTTTAGGGTCTAGATTAATTGCACTGGCCATTGTAAATTCTAAGAACCATCGAAGGCCTCCGCGTACTTCATCAACACACCTTCAAAGGTGTGGTAAAAGTGGGTTCCCAAAAAAGCGTTGGACCTCCACGTGTCCAGAGCTCGAAAAGGAAGACTCGGGCATTGAAAAGTCTAAGCAAAGTAGCAGAGCCACGGAAGGTGCCACATGTCATCTTAGTGTAACTTCAAAGGTCAACTCAAAAAGGAGGACTCCAAACAAGTGCAAAGCATCCATGCATCTAGGGTCTAACGTAGTTGTTCCGCTAAACAGGAGGGACTTAGCCAAAACAATAGAAAATAGAGCAGGCCCACGGATGACGCCAAGTGTCCAATCGGTGCAACTTCAAGAGTGAAAGGAGGAGGGTGAAATCTTAAGATGCGCGGGGCTACCACGTGGATCTTGCATGGATAGACTCTTTTAAATATTGTGATCCCACATTAAACACCTAACCCTGACCTTCAAACATCCATATATTTCAGCTAGAAGCTCGAAATTGAGCGGGAGAGGACTTTTGGGAAAGCTCCCGATGTCTGCTACTCACCTACCCCCATAATGAAAAATACAATCGATCATTTACAATGTGATCAGGCTTCTCACCTTCCACTATAATGAAGTATGGGCTTTCTTTCTTTCCAAATTGGGAACAAAAAATGGAGGCATGGGTTTTGTAGTGGAACCCATCATTGTTACAGGTGAATTCAATACTCTTTCAGGGTGGTTGAGGTAGGATTCAAATTCTTATCTCCCTTATCTCTCATATTATTCCTATTTATTATAAGGAGGGGAATTTTTGTAAAGGTGAGACACTTTTCTTTGCACCTTCCATTCTTCTCTGCTCTGTAGGTGAATTTGTGGAGTTTAAAGCCTCCGATGTAGATTGTAATACAAATCTTGCCTCTTGGCCATTGTAGTGTACTGTATCAACTCTTGAGCAATAATGCATGTCTATGGATGATTTCCAACCCTCTATGTTTTCATTGCACCTCTCTAATCTCTCCAATAGTCCAAATTGAGAAGATATTACATGAGTTCCATGACAGAGAAGTAGGAGGCCACTTTGCTCCACTAGTAATAGTTCTCAGTATGATGAAGGCTGGTTACTATTGGCCTACAATGTTTAGTGATTGCTACTCATGGATCAATAATTGTAAGAAGTGTGTATTCTTCATAGGGAAAGAAAGGTTATTAGCCCTGCCCCTACATCCAATTTCAGTAGATCAACCTTTCATGCAATGGGGATTAGACTTCATTGGAGGTGATGAACCCAAATTCAAGTCAAGGCCACAAGTGGATACTTACAGAAATAGACTATTTCACCAAGTGGACTGAAGCAGGTGGCAGTTAAGGAGGAAAAATGAATCCAATATCTTGGATTTCTATGAAGGGATAGTCATAAGGTTTGGTTTCCCTGCTACTATCATATCGGATAATGCATTAAAATTTATTGGCACAAAGATCACTAAATGGGCTATCAAGAATGGTGTATACCTTAGCACATCTTCATATTATTACCCCTCAGGGTAATGGCCAAGTAGATTCCATAAACAAGAACTTACTAAGAATCATAAGAAGGAATCCTGATGAGAATAAGAGAACTTGGCACACAAATCTCAAATCAGCTCTATGGGTTGATAGGATCACACCCAAGAGGTCTACAGGAAACTCTCTATTCAAGCTTGTATACAGGAAAGAAACGCTTCTTCCTATATCACTCGAGTTGCCAACATTGGAACTCATTAAACAACTGAAACTAGCTGAGTTTGAGCCTACTGAAATTATTTATGTAGAGTTGATGGAATTACGAAGAAGAAAGAGAACATACGGTGCTGACCATGGAAAAGGATAAAGCACTGATCAAGAAGAACTTTGATAAGAAATCTAGAGCAGGGATCTTTCAAGAAGGGGACTTAGTTCTAAAGTGGGATGTAGACAGGAAAAAACCAAGAAAACATTCCAAGTTTGATGCCATTTAGAGTGGCCCCTACACGGTCATAGGATGTAAAAGTAGCAATGCCTTCTAATTGTTTACACTAGATGAAGAAGAACTTCTGGTTCTAGTTAATGAGGTCTATCTTAAACATTTCTACTGAAGGGGAAGGTTTCACCCTTGTAAGTATTAGCCTAGGATTTTAATCCCTCTAAGTGCATATGCACATTGTCTGGTTGAAGTTTAGGTTTCAAATTACCTAAGTGCTTTGGCACAGGTTTTTTTGCTCCAAGGTTGCATCACTACGTAGCTCAATATACCTACAGTCCATTTCCAGGACAGGTGAAAACTCCAGGTCAAGACAATTTTCTACTCTCATAAATCTCACCTTCAATATTTTCTTATGAGAATTGAGAGTGCAAATAGTGGAGCAGGTTCCAGATCAGAGGGTGCAAGCAGTCGAGTTCTGGTTTCGAGCATGATATCGATATTCATGACTCCATGCCCAATGGAAGCAACAAGGCAATTGATCTTTCCACCTAGCTAGCAGGTGACTGTACCAACCCAAAATTCCATGTGCTACATTGGTGGGAAAACATTTATAAAGGTCCCCAGTGATGATTCAAAATCCTTTTGAGATAGGTGTTAGAGCTCCAAAGCCCCCACTTGCAATATATATTTGTAGCCTAAATAGCCTTACATAGCTTCTCCTTGCATTTTTCCAGTTTTTCCCTGTCATTTTGTGCTTGCTTTGGCCTTAAGTACTCAAAACCGCCAGCCCTGCCTGGGGTGGCAGTCTTGAAACCACTGCCACCCAGGCATAGGGTGGAAGTCCTGATTGATTTTTCCATAAATATTCATGTGAGAAAATGTACATGTGATGATTCACTTAAGTTTATCTTTTGAACGCATCTGTGAGTTGAATTTTCTAAAAATAGCTTTGTTTTCTTGGTTCTCCTAGTTCCTTCTATTTTTAAATATATTTAATGAGTGGAACTGCCTCTTTAATTCCTTGTGCATGAAGTAACCTTCTAGCCTCCATTCCTATATATTCCATGCTTGTATTCAAGTAAAAGGGCCTGAGAATTTTGTGTATCTTGCATTGTTGTGTTGCAATAATCTTGCTAGGAATTACATAGCCAAGTTTATATCTCTTGCGCTATCTTTCTTCTACTACATTACGCCTAGATTGCTTCCAAGTTGCCATCGCTCAAGCACCATCCTCTTATTGTTGTTCTTTGCATTCCCATCCTTGGACTCACATGAACACTCAGAGAAAGAAAGGAAAGAACTGAGGGGACAGATACTCATAATTCTGGATTTTCCAAAGCTCTTGCTCTTCCAGGTTGGAGTTGTGTATTTGTTTTCTATGTTTTGTCAAATTGCATATCAAATAGAGTAGAGAAACAATTCATTTCAATTAATTAGATAGTTAAAAGTAGACCAATTCAATAGGAAGTTTTCTCTTCAATATTGCCAGGGAAATAGTGGGTGAATGACAGCTCTATTAGAGTCATGATTTATTCTTCACTTTTGAGGTAGAGTTGGAAGAGATTTTATTTGAATTAGAGTAGATATTAGATTTAGATTCACACATCTACACAAATAGCTAGCTACATCCAGCCAGCTATTTGTTTTATTTAAATTTTTGGTTAGATTAGATGCATTGTCTGAAAAGTTAGAAAAGCACAAAAATATTTATTTCCATAGATTAGATTGTTTTATTGTTTTGTTCTTATATATTGAGAGAACACCAAAAATATAGTTTAGATTTCATTTGATAGATAGTTTATTCACCGAAAATGAATCATAATTCACTGTTGTATGACCATCAACAGTCCACAGCAGGAAAATACCCTACGGTTGTGATCCTCTGGTCCCATAACCCAATGGGCTAGAGTTAGTAACTGACATTGACACAAGTCTATGCTTAACAATCCTACGCACAACCCACCACATACACAGAGAAAATAAGACAGTTAGAGACTTTAAACATAGCTTACTAACAAGGCCTACGACTTTTGGACTACTCCTGGGAATAGGATTTGACTACATGTATGACCATTCCAGAGCCTCAGTCTCAACAAGTCTTTGGTTGTGACCCACATAGTCTCACAACCCAACGGACCTACTAGTCAGTTAGATATCGACACTAGCCTACGCATGTAAGTATTCATATCCTCATTGCTTCCACCTGATATCATCACACAACTTTCATTGTTAAACATAACAGTCCGATCAGGCTAAGACTTTCTGGATGAGACCAGAGAATCGCCCTTAGTTCCTGCAACTATGCTACATATCTTGTCTCAATTTCCATGACCTTGTCTGGAAACCCATACGAGGCACCTGTTGGACTACTTTATATGTATTCCACAACCCACCAAAGAGAATCTCGGCTGAGCGAGACATCGATTGGAGTCTTCAAGTAGCTATCATATCAGACCCCACCATTACACCCCTTTAGGTTAAGAGAGCATTCTTTGCCTTAGATACACAAATTATGTTATTACGTGTCAAAGAAATAAGGTTTCCCAATTAGCTTGGTCATCACCGTCACTTTCACTCCCATTTCAAATTCCACACCGACTGTCTTAGCACAACCTCAGGAGGTTGGGTGCGCAAAAGGTCACGTGTTGATTTTCTATGTCATATAAATTGGTGAACCCAACATGAAGAGCTAGTCTCTAAGTGTTTCTGACTTTCTGTCCATCCTTTATTCTGTGGGTATTCTTATACCCCCCCGAAAATGTTAGGAAATGATGAATATGGTTGACCCATCTCAGGGTTTTGACTATGTACCAGTAACAATCAAACATACCACAACAGTCACCTTCACTTTCAACATGGACAGATAATCGCTCATCCACTCACAATCCTCTGCTTTAGGGAGCCAATGTTGGTTCTTCTGTATGCATCGAAGAACTAGATCAGATCACTCAAACTTACCCCCTAGAACAATCAAGTTCAAATAACATGACATTTACTAGAGAAACTAGTTCATCTTCTCGGGTATTGTTTTGACAGGCTCATCACCATGTAATCAGATCCACTCCCCCATCTTGATGAGGAGTATCTAGCATGATATGCTAGGAGTGTGCAGAAATTTCAACAAATGAACCAATATTTTGATAGGTTCACAAGGGCAAGGTAGTGTCCCGCTTCAAAACAATAACGCTACCCTACACTACCAACTGACAATACAACCAATGAGGGGTGGTAACATCATGAACAATTCATAGTGGGACACCATATTCCTCAACAACCTTCAAGGGTTCAACCAAAGGAGTCTAAGCAAGGGCACTGCCCCATCAACAGGTGATGTCATTTCAGCTTTGGTTGATAAGGTCAGGGAGTTAGAGCTTGCCCAGAATACACAGAATTCATACGTAGGGCAAGCATGGGACTCCTTCTTACGCACAGAACCATGGGAAAATACCGATTGCCCAGAACCCGATAGTCTACATGAATATTCCAAACCATGTGGACTTGCTAACTGGGATGGGTACCTTGGGTATGCCTCCTCAAGCCACATATGGTCATCTACAACAGGTACCATACCGGAAGTGCATTCTCAAATGCTATGCCATCTGAAAATGTGACGTTCCCTGGCTTCATGCCTTCAGCTCCATATCAAAGTAAGTCAACCCCTATATATGCACATGTATTCTAAATCTCCACAGGGGGACATGTACTCCTACCCAAGTCCATATGGACAAATTCACAGGGGATGTCATACACCCTTGCCGAATGTTTATGTTGTCCCATTTCAGCAGCCAACGAAGCCCCCACCTCCCCAACAAGGGTCTTTAATGGTGGAAACATATGCAATGGGGACTTATTCTAAATTTCTCAAAGAACCCCTAGATTTCTCCATTTGGGCAAGTCATGCTCCCAAGACCCTTGCCTAATCTCCCAAAGTTCAAGGGGGAGGGTGATCCAAATGCCCACATCAAAGCTTATGCAACGGCCATTCGAGAGTTGCTCCCATGGGATGCAGTCATTGCAAAGATTTTCCCTAAGACACTTGAAGGTATTGCTCTCGACTGGTATTATAGGATACTGGAGGCTTCAATACACTTGTTCAAGCAACTAGTGTCAGAGTTTATCAAAGCCTTTGATATGAACAAGCTTTTGCGAATAGGAATCAGATAATTTCTTCATATCAAATAAGAACATAACGAGTCTGCAGCTCACTTCATTCAGAGGTGGCAACATGTTCTCTACTCTTCCACAAGTGCGCCAAAAATGGATCAAACGGAACTTTGTGATTTGTTCCTCCACTCCCTCAACAGAGAGACAAAGGAAGAGGTTCAAAAGTTCCCACTAAGGAGCTATGAAGAGGTGCTAGAGGGTTCTCTTCAGATCGACCAAGCGGCCATCGACAGTGGTCGTAAGACCTACAGAGAAAATGGGAAGTTAGTTACCCCTTCTCAAAACACTCTCAGCTACTCCAACAATACAAATAACAATCAAGGACCAAAGATCCTTAACAAGAATTGTGGAGTCACGACCGACAGTGTAACTGACCAGCCCAAAAAGCCTAATGTTGTTAGTCCCACCAGTACAGGTACAACGAATAACAACAGTTGGGAATAACACTGGAGGCAATCAAAGGAGCAATAATTTCTCACCCTCAGTAAACGTTGTGGATTTTAATCATCCCCAACAACAGCAACAACCTCAACCATAAAGAAAAATGTTGATCCCAAGCCCTAGTCAATACCCCAACCAATTACAGAACCAGGGGCAAGGGTTCCAAAGTGTTAACTATAACAGTTAACAACCAAACAATAACCGTGGTTTTGGATCAGAACAAGGAACCAACCAAAGGCCTCAGGATTATGATCCTGACTTGTATTGTGGTTTCCATAGGGTCCATGGGCATGACGCAAGAACTTTCCACGATTGTAATAAGTTTTTACAACATTTACCAGAAGACCAAAGACAGTTATTTGTTGACATGTTTCTGGCCAATCCAACTGCACCTAATCAAAACACCTATATGGGACCAATGTCTCCACAGAACACACCATTGGGAATCTTCAATGATCCTCTCCCCACGCATCCGAAGGATGGAAGACTAGATCCTAATGGTTTGAAAAAAGGAATTGTAATAGGGACTCATGATCATGAAGCCTCAACTTCATCAAACCCACATGTGGCACCTCCTTTGGATGGTCGTCAGCAAACAAAGATCGTAGGTTTGGTTGAGTTAGACACTGAACTCTAGATTAACGCTGAAACAAGAGCCAGAGACTATTCATCGCAGCCAATCCTGATTTACCCAGTTGCCTTAAATAATACTCATGACATGCTAAGCAAGCCAGTAGGGGCTTATGACTTGATCAGTGATCTAACCAAGAACTTTTCACACATTTCCTTCTTAGATCTACTGAAGAATTCTCTCACTCATCAAGCTACTCTCTTGGAAGTGCTTGGTCTCGGCCATTTGGCTAATGTTACCCCCCATCACCGGAGGTGCAAATAAACCATATAGACTTTGACGTTTTCCCTTCAGGACAGCCCAAAAGGGATATCGGGTTTATATTTGACATAAGAAAAATGCCTACAGATGTCGAAATAGCTCGTAGAGGCGATCCAGCCCTGTTTTTGTAAGTCTGGATCTATAACAACTATGTGAAGCGTACGATGATCGACGATGGGGCAGCAGTTAACATTGTCCCCTTCTCTTTTCTTAAAAATTTAGGATATGGGGAGATTAATTGCTCCTCGACCGTGAAACACATTAAAAGGCTATGATAGTCTCAAGGTAACCTCGATCAGGACCATAGTATTATTGGTCACTCTTGGACCTAAGACAGTGCTTACTGAGTTTTATATTACAGATTGGGAAACCAACTATAATATGATTCTTGGTTGCCCTTGGATACACCGCATGAAATCAATCCCGTCTACCCTATTCCAAGAAGTTAGATTCCTACATTCAAGGAAAGTCTTTGTCACTCAGGGTGATACAAAGCCCTTTGACATATACCTGGCCAACTTGAAGAAAAGGCCAGGGGTCCACTCCGAATTTGAGCTTCTCACCAACCAGCTAAACAAACTGGTAAGCATGTTACCCAGAAGAAAAGTTGGTTCCCACGATGGAATTAGAGGTTACAAGTTTGATCGAGGGTATTTCTGCCTTCAAGGATGAAAGCGTTGTTGTAGAGACAGTTTCGCTAGGAACTACAGCATAGATTGTTGAGCTGTTAGAAAAGGATTTGCCTATCCTTCTTCCCTTCTATTCCATGGGTATGGGACATGCTTTGGGACCTGGTTCCCTTCTAGTAAATGAGGTTTTCATGGTAGATGTAACTGAAACAAAAGAAGAACTTGCAAGGGATGACTCAGCATCTATCTTTCTGAGTGATTGTTAGACTCTCCACTTTGATGGGGCCAAGTGTCACTTCGGTGTCGGGGCAGGTGCAATCCTTACCTCACCCGAAGGAAGGGTTTTACCTTTTGCTTTCAAATTGAATTTTAAATGCACAAATAATGGGGCTGAGTATGAAGCTCTTCTATTAGGTGTCATTATAGCCAAGAGAATGGGCGTGCTCAGTATTATGGTGTTGGGTGATTCATAGCTAGTCACAAATCAGGTATCCGAGGTATACGAGACTAGGGATGAACACTTACAGCTCTATAAAACTGTCGTGTTGGACCTAACTAAGGGATTTGATTTCATATCAATCGAGGCAGTTCCACGTGAAATAAACCTTCTGGCAGACTCTATAGCGACTTCTACCTCACACTTCACCCCAAGTAATGATTTAGAGGACACCAACTTCATGGTTTCACTCTGCACTAAATCCTTGATTTGCAAAGCACTAGTGGTATCAATGTTGACATATGTGGAAGTTGAGGGCCAGTTTGACTCTTCATACCCTATCGATGGGGATGAGTCAATCTTAACTTATTTAAATGCTTTGGTGGAATTTCATCTTACTTGTCAAGAGGTGGAATTTTCCTTAATTCTACGTGTTCCTCCTCTTATTTTGGGAATCCAATGATTGATTCATCACTGGGAAGAGATCTTGAAATTTAAGAGGTAGAAGAGGAAGGGGACTTGGAGTTGCCGCCAACCCCACCTAAGTTTGAGGAGGGTAATGCCTCCTTAATTGAGAGAATGATTGATATAAACATCGGAACGGAGGAGGAACCAAAAATCTTAAAACTAGGGTCTTCTTTAACTCCAGAGGAAGTAGAAATTCATACCCAAGTCCTTAAGGAACATCAGAAGGCCTTTGCATTTAGTTATAAGGAAATGACGAGAATCGCACCACACATCGCAGTTCACAATCTTGTTACTAAGCCGTATGCCAAACCAATTAAGTAGAAATCAAGACCTATGAAGCCAAAGGTAGCCCTTATGGTAAAAGAAGAAGTAACGAAGCTTCTCCAAGAAGGATTTATCAAGCCAGTTGATTATTCACAATCGGGTATCTACCATTGTCCCCATTCTAAAAAAAATGGAAAGATCCAGTATTTGCATAGACTTCCGGGACATCAACAAGACTTTTCCCAAGGATGATTTCCTGCTACTATCCATTGATTTTATCGTCAATGCAATGGCTGGATTTGAGTTGTTATCCCTCATGGATGGGTTTTTGGGATACAATCAAATCAAAATTTCTGCCAAGGATCAAGCTAAAACTACTTTTATAACTCCTTGGGAACTTATTGTTATGTTGTCATGCCATTTGGTCTTAAGAATGGTGGTGCTACGTACCAACGAGTAATGACCTACATATTCCATGATCTTATTCATAAGATTATGGAATCCTATGTGGATGACCTGCTGGCTAAGGCCAGGAAGTGTTGCGATCACCAAGAGGTGCTTCGTATCATTCTCTCGTGCTTGATTGAGTATGGAGTCACATTGAATCCAGATAAATGTGTATTCGTTGTAACAGGTGGAAAGCTCCTAGGCTACATTATATCTTCGCGAGGAATTGATGTTGACCCAGTCAAGATCTAGGTTGTGTTAGAAATGGTTCCACCATCGGATGAATCTGGTATTAGATATTTCCTTGGGAAACTTGGTGCAATCTGAAGGTTCATCCCTGACTTGACCTTTTTCATTCATCCAATCAACAATTTGTTAAAGAAATATTATAGCCTGGATTAGACAAAGGAATGTGATGAGGACTTTAAGGTAGTTAAGTGATTTTTGTTATCCCCTCCCACGCTAATGCCACCAAGTTCAGATCGCCCTTTGATCTTATATTCACAAGCTACAGATGTTTCACTTGTCCTGTATGTTGGCATAAGAGGACGATGACAAATGAGAACGGGCTGTTTATTTTATCAGTCGAATGTTACTCGATTACGAGACATGCTTCACACAGGTAGAAAAGGAATGCCTTGCCATAGTTTTCACAACCAAGCACTTAAGACATTACATGCTTAATTAGGAGACAAGGGTCATCGTCAAGGCAGACCACTTATGGACATTCCTCATGCAAGGATCCTTGTCTAAAAAGGCTAGGATGTTTCATTACATTAATGGGTGAGTTTGAGATAATGTTTGTAAATCAAAAATCAATTAAGGGTCAAATCATCATAGATTGGTTGGCTGATAATCCATTAGACGGGGGTGATTTGGTAGATTGGACTTTCCTGATGAGTGCGTATACTTCGTTGAAACCAGGCCCCCTATCTCTGTATGTCCTTGGTACACTGACATCATCAATTTCATCATGGACCACACGTACCTAGAAGTAAAAATGTCACAAAAAAGAAGTGGTTACGCATAATTGCCACCAAGTACGTCATCCTAGAATAGGTGCTTTTTCGCAGAGCCTTTGACGGAATGCTATTGAGATGTGTTGATTCTGAAGAGTCTGAAAAGATTCTTTATGAGTCACATAGTGGGGTATGTGGTGGTCACTTCGGTGGCCACACTACTGCTTGAAAGATACATCGGATGGGCTATTTCTGGCCCACCCTCGAACATGATGTGGTAGATTTTGTGCGCAGATGCCACGAGTGTCAAGAGTTTTCCCATGAAATTCACATACCAGCACAATCTTTACAACCGATCGCAACTCCATGGCCCTTCTCCACGTGGGGCCTAGATCTGATAGGGAAATTATCTCCCTCATCAATAGATGGCCCCTAATTTCATAATTACAACCACAGAGTACTTTACCAAGTGGGTAGAGGCCATGCCTCTTACCATTGTCCCTGGCTCTGTAATTGCTAAGTTCATCTTGAACCAGATCATTTGTAGGTACGGGGTGCCATATGTCATTATTTATGATAATGGTACGTCTTTCAAAAGTGATGAGGTGTGTGAGTTGTGTGCAAAAGTTCAAAATAAGTCATCACACAGACTTCTCTCTATTGCCCTTAGGCTAATGGACAAGCCGAGGCTACCAATAAGACTTTAAAGTCCATTCTTCTAAAAGTTGTTAAGGAGAATAAATGAGATTGGCATCTGAAGCTTTTTCCGGCCTTGTGGGCCTACCGAACATCAGTTAGAACACCAATGGGAGTGACTCCCTTTTCTTTAGTGTTCTGATGCTGAGGTAGTTCTACCACTGGAGGTCAAACTACCCAGCCTCACATTTCGTTACATGGGATCCTAGGAGAAGAGGGTTATCGAGAAGCTCATCTCTCCCAATTAGAAAGCCTCGATGAAGTTAGATTGAATGTTGAGCAATGACACAGTGTATACGATGACCACATGGCTTGGTAATACAATAAAAAGGTATATGAATGCAAGATCTATGAAGGATATTTGGTGTTAAGGCTCGATAGCCGAATTGACAAGAAGACCGGCGAGGGAAGAAAGTTCAGACCTAGGTGGATAGGTCCATATCAAGTGGTGGAAGATTATAAAAATGGCACATTCCATTTGTGTACTCTAGAAGGTGAGGATTTTAGTGAATCTGTGAACTCCCTTCACCTAAAGAGATACTACACATGATCCATCAACATTCTCATATGTACATTATTGCATCTGCATTGCATTTTCATTTGTCCCTTCATTTTGTAAAAAGTGTGATCAAGGAGACTTATCCTTATAGTAATCCCTAAGAACTTCTGAAAATATTGGCAAAACATGCAAACCATATCTCTTCAAATCTTCATTGTCATCAACTATTTTTGCATCATTTCATCAGTTCCAAACAGGATAAGATGAAGTTTTGACACTAACCATACCAAGGCCTGCATACTTGGTTCTACTTTTGGTCTCTTCTTAGGATAGGTGTATTTTGTTCATGGTCTATTCTAGAAGCTTCATGGTGTCACATCCATCCCACATACATCTCCTTGGAAATAAGAACATTCTAAATATTCTACCCAAATAACTAAGTCAAGTATGCAAATCAACAGAAATTTTTATTTTACACATTTCTTTTCCCTACCAACCTTCAGTGTTGAGCCTGCGTCTCTTACTAGTGATGTAGGGTTGGGAAAGGAAGGAAATGCCCTTACTCACCTATGATTTGTCCATGGTGATGAGCCCTTGCTTCCTACTGGTAGCATGGGGCAAGGTATAGGGGGTCTCTTTGACAAACCTGAAATTCATGAACAATTAGACCAATTACTGGGAAATCTTAAGTCAAAGCAAAGTGGATTAGATGTTCAAAATTCCAAGAAAGAATTCAAAACCTTAAAACCAGATTTTGTCAACCAAGTGGCCATCTACGGATCCAAGTCTAGATAAACTGTAGAGCAATTCACATTCTAAACTATGAGGTAGCATTAGTAGGGTAAGGTTGTAGCATCCCAATTTGGCTCTGTCAAACCTTTTTCTTCATCTCACCACTACCATTCAAAAAAATTCATGGCTTGTGCCCTTCCTAGCTCTCAATGTCGAGCCCTCACATCTTACTAGTTTTGTGGGGTTAGGAGTGGGGCAAGCATATCTATTCATCATATCATTATGTCATCACGTTTTGTCAAGACAAATACGAAGTACCAAAAATTGCAAAAGAAACTAAGTTTTAAGATCACATTGTGTTTGCATCATCATATATCAACATCATAGAGATACAAAAATAAATCATTTTGTTATCATTTCACATCCATTACATACATTCTGAAAAGCATAGGAAAGCATAAATTCGAAGCATCTAGATTAAACATGAGAGATAAGCCAAAGAAAATCAACTCGGATTCAACAGAATGTTGAACCAAAAATAAAGTTTGTATATCATAATGGATAAAGTTTGTATACAATTTCATCATGTGTCATGCATGGTCAAAAACACTTATAACGAGCCTAAAACACACAGTAAAAAAATTGTATAACATCAAAAAAATCATTATCAAAGGAATAAAGTCTTAGCGGCTTGTCAATCCCTTTGGGAGCCCTGAAATGGTACGCGGCCTTCCCTAGGGCTCCTGCTGTGACTGTGACAACGCTTAGAATGGATTGAATGGTGTGAGTGCTCATGGTGGTGCCCAATTCCCATAGCCTCACTATGAGAATGGTTTTCATCTCATCAAGTTCTCGGCGGTCTCGTACCCAGCTACTACAACACAAAGGGAGTTCACCATCTTTGCGCAATCTTCTAGACAAGGAGAAAATACATTAGAATGTCAGCCAGCGTCTAAGGGCTGCCCTGAATTCAGCAGCCATCTTGGCCTGAGTCTTCGTCGAGGGGATCAATAGGGTGTCCATGCATACCCAGCTGAATGAGCTCTCACCACTCCTGTATGCAGACGCTATAAAAGGAAAAAGAAGAGATAGTGAGCAAAGAGAAAAATCACATAACACGTAAGTCAGAAGAGAACACTAAAATAAACCTATGAAAATCAATAAGCAAAAATAGAGAGAGGAGTATTGAACATACTCGGGTCTCCAGGCATCCATGTGGGATCAACGGCTATCGTGGTAGGTGCTGCTGGTGGCTATGGATCCTCCCTGAATCCAAAGGCATGGTGATGTCCCATCATGGACTCATCATCTCCTCTAAGGGTCTCCTCTGAGACTAGATTCTCTCTCTCCATGCTCACCTCCTCATGCGATGCTCTGAGGATCTCCTGGGTATCATGCCACTCATGATTTGATGTCTTCTCCCTCCGAAGGTCCTGTCCCCTCATCCTCCTCTCCACTTGACTCCCCCTCCATGTCATCTCCTGCCTCCTCCTCATAATCAGATTCCAAGTCAATCATTTCATCCTCCTCCCCACTGTGAGCAGGAGCCACCCCAATCTGAAGTAAAGGTGCTTGAGGAGCACCAGCTACTCATCAAGCCTGAACTACACTGCCTAACTGTAATAAGCACACTAGGAGTAACAACTATCCAGCCAAGATCCCCTCTAGGACCTCTCTATGCCTCCTGGATAGTCCTATAAATAGGTGTCACTGGAGGAAGCATGACAGGGTATGGAAGACTGAACTGCTGAGGTACCCGGTCAAAGGGGTGAATCTCTAGTCTCTCGGCCCTGTCAACTAGCTTGCTCATGGAAGAGAAAGCTACCATCGTCGCAGTCTCCTCACCCCATATCCCTGTCATATCCTGATAGGGTGTGGGGGTCATGTCCAGCCATAGTCAGAGAGGCCACCGACTGATGTGGAGTCTGGAGCACTGACATGCCTATCCATCTAGCTACTCAGATAGCCCATGGATCTAACACCTCCACCCCCTACCATACGGGATGAAATGCTCGTAGACCCAGCTCATAACCAGAGTGGGGTGGCTCAACGACTGCCCCTATAATCTCACAACTCTGTATAAATCATGGTATGTGGTCCCCAAGATATCTTCTCCCCAGGCATACCTACAGCCATGAGCCTTGATCTGCATAATGATGGGGCCCCAATAGTACAAAATTGTATCTCCCCCCTTGTCCCTGAATCAGTCTCGTAGGACATAATACCCATGATGGCTTTCCGGAGGGTAGGAATGGGAGCAATAGCAATAAACCAAACCTTTATTCCCTTCTTTGAGCCAGAAGAGACAATAACATCTCCCATGTATGTAGCCTATTGTCTCATCATGGCTCTGGACCCTAGCTGGTCTCCAATGTCAATTTCCTACCAAGTACTGGGAGACCAAGAATGCGATAGACATCCTCCAAAGTGATGGTCCACTCCCCCTGACACCTAGGAACCAGAAAGTGTTACGGTCTACATCCCAGTAAGAAAATAAGTCACACAGAATATGACTAGCAGGAGCAACATGGGGCACCTGTGCTATCCATTCAGATGCCTGCCTATTGTATAAGATTTGTCTTAGCCTGGGTCAGTTGATCTAAAATCCCAGGGAGCCAATCACACTCTCTCTCTCTCTCTCTCTCCACTCCAGCGTATGTACTCCACCTTTTTCTGCATCCACCAAAACATAAGAAAAGAGCAAGTTAGTAAAGCACATCACACAATAAGCTCATCAAAAACTTAGTAAACTCTCAAAAATATAAAAAAGGTCAAGTTTTGAGCATGTTTTGACACTCTGTTCAGAACTGTTGCCTAGTGCAGGGCGACGGTTCCCAGAACGCCACCCTACCTTGGGTTGTGGTCCTGTGACTGTCGTCCTGGGCGGCGGTCCTGAACCGAATTTCAAAACATGCCCTTAACCCTAAGGAAGAACAAAAATGACTAAAATTTACCATTTTTGCTAAAATAAAAGCATGCCCTATGGGTGCCCCCCCTAAAGACCTATTCAAGACCAATTTTTTTGAAAATCTCCCCCCTAGGTGAAGTTTTCAACATTTGAACTTTTAGGGTACAAAAAATACAAAGAAGGAAATAACTAACCTGGGAGCACATTGGTCGATCTCCTACTCATGGGAGGCATGATCATGATCTCGACATGAATGTATTGACTATATTCTCATCGAAAATGGTCACCGTAAATCCAGAGCTCCAAATCAACCAAACAATCCAAATCAACAATGCACAAATGAATTGGAAAGTGAATTTGTTTTGATATATATATATGATCTTTCTAACTTCATTTTGAGTATATGCATTTACATGGCTAGAGTGTTGGCGTAAGGTATATTTCTACATCCCCACACAAATGGTAAGTCCTCTTGTCATTTTAATTTAATGTTTATTTTTTGATAATTTGTCTATCTACACTTGAGTCTTCCTTTTCTTTTACAAGTAGTGGGAGTTTGGACGGTGATATTTCGACACATGGGCATGTTAGGTATAGCTTCTAACTCCCCATTTCAGGAATGCCATACTCAGACTCTACATTTTACACCTCTTTCATGGCTAAGACACTTCTCTGAGGGGGCAATATGTACACACCCAAAATTACATGTGCTACATTGGCGGGAAAATGGTTATAAAGGTCCCCAATGATGATTCAAAATCCTTTTGAGAAGGTGTTCAAGCTCCAAAAACCCATTTGCAGTATATATTTGTGTCCTAGATAGCCTTACTTATCTTTTCCTTGCATTTTTCCAGTTTTCCCCTTTCATTATGTGCTTGTTTTGGCCTTCAGTGCCAAGACTTCCACCCTGCCTGGGCGGCTAAGAGTTTTTAGCAAACTCGCGAACCACAAGATAACATCACATGGAAGATTCTGGAAAAATTGGTCCTGAAACCACCGCCCTGCTTGGGTTCAGCCGCCGCCCTGACTGGCGGTCCTGAAACTGCGGTCCTGATCAATTTTTCCAAAATCTTCACGTGAGAAATTACATGCGACGATTCACTTAAGTTTATCTTTTGAACGCGTCCGTGAGTCAAATTTGCTAAAAATAGGTTCGTTTACTTGGTTCTCCTAGTTCCTTCTATTTTTAAATAGATTTAATGAGTGGAACTGCCTCTTCAATTCCTTGTGCATGAAGTAACCTTCTAGCCTCCATTCCTATATATTCCATGCTTGTATTCAAGCAAAGGGCCTGAGAATTTTGTGTATCTTGCATTGTTGTGCTGCAATAATCTTGCTAGGAATTGCATAGCCAAGTTCAAATCTCTTGTGCTATCTTTCTTCTACCTACATTACACCCAGATTGCTTCCAAGCTGCCATTTCTCAAGTGCCATCCTCTTGTTGTTGTTCTTTGCATTCCCATCCTTGGACTCACATGAACACTCAGAGAAAGAAAGGAAAGAACTGAGGGGATAGATACTCATACTTCTAAGATTTTCCAAAGCTCTTGCTCTTCCAGGTTGGAGTTGTGTATTTGTTTGCTTTGTTTTGTCAAATTGCATATCAAATAGAGTAGAGAAACAATTCATTTCAATTAATTAGATAGTTACAAGTAGATCAATTCAATAGGAAATTTTCTCTTCAATATTGTTAGGGAAATAGTGGGTGAATGATAGCTCTGTTAGAGTCATGATTTATTCTTCACTTTTGAGGTAGAGTTGGAGAGATTTTATTTGAATTAGAGTAGATCTTAGATTTAGATTCACACATCTGCACAGATAGCTAGCTACATCCGCCAGCTATTTGTTTTCTTTAAATTGTTGGTTAGATTAGATGCATTGTCCAAAAAGTTAGAAAAGCACAAAAATATTTATTTCCATAGATTAGCTTGTTTATTGTTTTGTTCTTATATATTGAGAAAACACCAAAAATATAGTTTAGATTTCATTTGATAGATAGTTTATTCACTGAAAATGAATCAAATTCACTTTGTATGACCATCAACAGTCCACAACAGGAAAAGACCTACAGTTTGTGATCCTCTGGTCCCACAACCCAATGGGCCAGAGTTAGTAACTGACATTGACACAAGTCTGTGCTTAACAATATTACGCACACCCGCCACATACACAGAGAAAATAAGACAGTTAGAGACTTTAAACATAGCTGCTAACAAGGCCTACAAATTTTGGAATACTCCTAGGAATAGGATTTGACTGCATGTATGACCATTCTAGGGCCTCAACCTCAACGAGTCTTTGGTTGTGACCCACAAATCCCACAACCCAATAGACCTACTAGTCAGTTAGATATTGACACTAGCCTATGCACGCAGGTATTCATATCCTCACCGCTTCTGCTAATATTATCACATAGCTTTCATTGTTGAACATAGCAGCCGATCAGGCTAAGACTTTCTGGATGAGACCAGAGAATCACCCTTAGTCCCTGTAACTTTGCTACATCTCTTGTCTCAATTTCCATGACCTTTTCTGGAAACCCATATGAGGCACCTGTAGGATACTTTCCACATATTCCACAACCCACCAATAGAATCTCAGCTGAGCTAGACATCGATTGGAGTCTCCGAGTAGCTATCATATCAGACCCCGCCATTACACCCTTTAGGTTAGGAGAGCATTCTTTACCTTAGATTCATAGATTCCATTATTGCGTGTCAAAGACATAAGGTTGCCTAATTAGCTTGGTCATTGCCATCAATTTCACTCCCATTTCAAATTCCACACCAGCTGTCTCAGACATGACCTCGGGAGGTTAGGTGCACAGAAGGTCACGTGTTGATTTTCTTTCGTACAAATTGGTGAACCCGATGTGAAGAGCTAGTCTCTAAACATTTCCACTTTCCTCCATCCTTTATTCTTATGAGTATTCTTATACCCCTCGAATATGTCAGGATATGATGAGTACAGTCGACCCATCCCGGGTTTTTACTTGTACCAACACCAATCAAACATACCACAACAGTCACCTTCACTTTCAACATGGGAAGACAACCGCTCTTCCACTCAAAATCCTCTGCTTTAGGGAACCAATGTTGGTTCTTCTGTGTGCATCAAAGAACTGGATCAGATCACTCAAACTTACCCCCTTGAACAATCAAGTTCAAATAACATGACATTTACTAGAGAAACTAGTTCATCTCCTCGGGTATTGTTTCAACAGCCCATCACCATGCAATCCGATCCACTCCCCCATCTTGATGAGGAGTATCTAGCACGATATGCTAGGAGTGAGTAACAATTTCAACAAATGAACCAATTTTTTGATAGGTTGCAAGGGAAAGGTAGTGTCCCGCTTCAAAATAATAATGCTACCCTACCACCAACTAATAATACAACCAATGAGGGGTGGCAACATCATGAACAATTCATAGCGGGACACCATATTCCTCAACAACCTTCAAGGGTTCAACCAAAGGAGTCTAAGAAGGGAACCGCCCCGTCAACGGGTGATGTCATTTCAGCTTTGGTTGATAAGGTCAGGGAGTTAGAGCTTTCCTAGAATACACAGAATTCATACACAGGGAAAGCGTGGACTCCTTCTTACCCATAAAACCATGGGAAAATACCGACTGCCCAGAACTCTGTCTAGTCTACATGAATATTCTGAACCATGTAGACTTGTTAACTGGGATAGGTACTTTGGGTATGCCTCCTCAAGCCACATATAGTCATCTACAATAAGCACTAGCCGGAAGTGCGTTCTCAAATGCTATGCTAGTCTGAAAATGTGATGTTCCCTAGCTTTGTGCCTTTAGCTCCATATCAAGGAAGTTAACCCCCATATATACACATGTATTCCAAATATCCACAAGGGGACATGTACACCTACCTAGGTCCATATGGACAAATGCAAGGGATGTCATACACCCCAAAAAATATTTATGATGTCCCATTTCAGTAGCCAACGCAGCCCCCACCTCCCCAGCAAGGGTCTTCAATGGTGGAAACATATGAAATGGAGACTTAGTCTGAATATCTTAAAGAACCCATAGATTTATCCATTTGGGAAGTCATGCTCCCGAGACCCTTACCTGATCTCCAGAAGTTCAAGGGGGAGGGTGATCCAAATGCTCACATCAAAGCTTATGCAATGGCCATTTGAGAGTTGCTCCCATGGAATGCAGTTGTTGCAAAGATTTTCCCTAAGACACTTGAAGGTATTTCTCTCGATTGGTATTATAGGATACTGGAGGCTTCGATACGCTCATTGAAGATAACTAGTGTCAAACTTTATTAAAGCATTTGATATGAACAAGCTTTTGTGAATAGGAATCAGATGATTTCTTCATATCAAATAAGAACATAACGAGTCTTCAGCTCACTTTATTCAAAGGTGCCGGCATTTTCTCTACTCTTCCGCAAGTTCTTCAAGCATGGACCAAACAAAACTTTATGATTTGTTCCTCCACTCCCTCAAAAAAGAGATGAAGAAAGAGGTTCAAAATTTCCCGCTAAGGAGATATGAAGAGCTGCTAGAGGGTGCTCTTCAGATCGAACCAAGCGGCCATCGACAATGTTCGTAAGACCTATGGAGAAAATGGGAAGTTAGTTACCCCTTCTCAAAACACTCTTGGCTACTCCAACAATACAAATAACAATCAACCATCAAAGATCTTTAACAAGAATCTGGGAGTCACGAATGATGGTGTAACTGACCAACCCAAAAATCCTAATGTTGTTAGTCCCACTGGTATACGTATAATGAATAACAACAACAAATGTTGACCCTAAGCCCTAGTCAATACCCCAACCAATTCCAGAACTAGGGGCAAGGGTTCTGTTGGTATCCAGATTTAATCTCCTTCATAACTTGAACAACATCATGAATCTGCACAAGAAACTCAAGGATAGATAGATGTTTTATATGTCATTTGTAGCCAGGGATCACACCTATCTTCTTGTTTACATTCAAGAATTGAGGGAGTGGATAACACCTTTAGAAGGGTTTTGATCTAACCCTCACTATTTTAGATTGTGCCTATCAACCAAGGTAAGAGAACCTATATTGCAGCCCCTATATGGTAAGGAGATGGAGGTATCCTTGTATTTTGTGTATGATGTGGAGGAGGCTTTGTGAAAACATGATCAAATATCCATTATCCAAACTCAAAGGAGCTGTCACTACTAAATGATGGAAATGTTCTCAAAACAAAGCTAGAGTTGCTAAAGACATGATAAAACCCTGATCAACTTTGTGCATTTTTTTGAAAGGATTGAATTCTTTTGTGGACACACAATGCAGATGCAAGGGTATTGTAGGTAGGATGAGTTAGTTTAAAGTCAAATTATGATGATAGATGTTGGGACAAGAGTAGTTAGGAGTCATCTCCTTCTTTGGGAAACCTTGCAAAATAGTTACAACACCTAAACAATAGAGATATTTCAATGAATTTGAAGTGCTCTTTCAACTAGGATGTGTGCACATATGGATGCCCAAATCTACACTATTCCATACAAAATTTGATAGCCTGCCACAAAGGCTTGAAGAAAAATATCAATAAAGCATTCAGAACCCCTTGTTAGATCATGACCTAAGGTACACCCAAAGGTTTACAAACACCCTCAATTTACAAGGAAGGTAAGATGAATTTAAGTCTATTTATCTCCACTCAAATGAAGGCTCTTCTGAATGGAAGATTATAGATGCCTTCAAACCATCTACAAGAAATGAGACCATACATGACCAATAAAGATCCCAAACACAAGATTGTAACATGAGCATGAAACACAAATTGAAAACATACGGAAATACAAGTGTATGCAAGCTTTGCCAAGAGATAAAACTAGTTAATCCAAGAATTTGATCAAATATATTACCAAGGGAATTTTATTTAGACAATCTCAAAGCTTATTGATGGCTTTACAGCTGAAACCAACTCAACATGATGAACATTTGATGCAAACTATAATTAAAATGGCTCTCAGGAAGTTTCTCCAAAAAGAAAATGGACTCCTTCCAGTTTTCCCTGTGAAAATTCTTCTCTCCTTCTCCAAAATTATCAACAGCCTTACTAAATGTTTTCCAAACTACATGATATACCCTGTGCCAACTTGGATCCTTGCATCCCAAGAAAATAATATGCCAAAAGGATCAAATTTGTTACAAAACCCTATCCATTTGATGAAAAATGATATAAAACTATGAAACAGCTCGCTAAATGGCAGAGATGCACAAATATTTTAAAATATTGCATGAACTCAGATCCTTATCCATCCCAGGGTCACATTTTTGGCATTCCACCATGCCAGCATGCATTTGCAATCATTTTTCACCTTTTTTCCTCACCATTTTTAACTCTACAACTTTTTAATTTCACCTTTCACGTGTTTTTCACAGGTTGAGTAAAATATTTCATGAAAAACACTATAGGGCACAAAATCAGCTCAAATAAATGATGCCATTCTGTTCAGAAGGTCGAAGGGATGCAGATTCATATAAAATTTCATGTGATTTGGTGCAAAAATGACGATTCCATACTTCTTGGAGCTCCAATGGCACCCAAAAACGAAAGTGCACAGCTGCCGTTGATTAAAATCAACTTTAAAATTCCGCCCTCCACGTGTTAGATGATATCTTGAATATTCTTCCTCTTTGTCTCTGGATGGGGTGGGACACGTGTGCAAATATGATTGGGGCGGGCCCCCAATCCTAAAAATGCATTTTGAACCTTTTCTGACCTTGGGAAAATTTGGAAAATTTTCCCCACGAGCCCCTGGATGCGCCATGTGTCCTCCTCTGGACCTTGTTGAAAATCACGGGCCAAAATGATAAATTTTCTCCCTTTTTTTAGAAAAGGAAAATTTTCTCAAAATGTTCCACGCCCCTGAACACCTGTTGTTTCTCTGCCATGTGTCACTCTCCCATTGGATGCGGAGACGACCCTCCAAATTTACCTTCATTCCTCCACGAGCACAAAATCTCATGTGGGCCCATGCTTTTTCCTTTCCCTTCTGAAACATGCCATGTGTTGCTGTCCTATTGGATGCGGAGATGACCCTCCAAATTTTTTGTGGGTTTATTTTTAACCTTGAGATTTTTCACCAAATTTGGAAGGTTTTCCATTTTTCCTCCGCGCTCCAAAATTCCATCAAATGTTGGACACGTGTCCACTATTCATTGGTAGAGGGACCTTAAGCCAAATATTTCCTCCTTACCTTTTGAAGTTAAAAAACTTCAACTACCTCCAAGCCTCCGCCCCTCCATTTCATCCCTGTGCATACGTGTCACACTATGATTCGCGTGGATATCTGACTCAAAATGTTACTTTGAAATTTTTCCTCCAAAGGCAAAAATCCAAAAAACACACATCACCCCACTTTTCCTTTGCTCCCATGGACACATGTCTCCCTTCCATTGGGCACGGTCCCTTGGGTCCAAATTTTCCATGACATTTTGAGCCCAAAAATTTGAAAATATTTTAAATCCATCGTCACCCATTTGATCCTCCCATGCCACGAGTCACCTTCCCATTGGGCGCGGGCCTTCGACTCAAAATTTAACATTGAGAACTTTTTCAAAAATGAAGAAAAAGTTTTAAGTTACCCCCTGCCACCGGCCTGACCATTCTTTGCCACATGTCTACTTCTCATTGGGCACAGATTTGCGGGAAAACTTCAACATTTGAGAATTTTTCAAAAATTGAAGAAAATGTTAAGTGACCCTCGCCATCCGCCTGACCTTCCTGTGACATGTGTCATCGTGCCATTCGCTGCAGGCCTTCGGGAAAAAATTTGATTTTAAGAAATAATTCCAAAATGGAAGAAAAATTTTCCTAAGTGACTTCCGCCACCCGCCACTCCTCGACCTATCACATCATGCCACGTAAGCACATCCATGTAGCACTGCGGGGCCACGGGAAAAAAAATTCTTTTTGCCAAAATTCAAAAAAACAACAAGTTATAATATTCTTTCGACCTTCCCCAGCCAATGAGAGACTGCCATGTCAGCATAAACTCTGCAATGATAAACTTGATGGGTAAAAAATGCCCGTACGACCGTCAATACATCAAAAAAATGCAGAAGATGCCCTAGAAACCAAATTTTTTGACAAGGAGGGCAGACTTTTTCATTTTTAAACCCACTGAATCATTTTTTGACATCACTTGCGACCTTGGGATTGAAAAAGCTTGCACAAATTTAGGATTTGATCAATTTTGAACTCTTTCATGATTTGGCAAATGAGAAAACGGTATAACCCGTGAAAATGAATAAATCAGGGCACAAATGGGGGGGAACTTGGATTTTACTTCAATTTAGGTTAGAATAACAACAGTGAGGGCAATTACGAAGGTATTCAGTTGGAAAATGTGAATTGTAGACCATGAAATCAAAAAATGAAATGTTTGTGAGCATATTCGGTCATGGAAAAACAAGGCACATTATGCAAACTCAATAATGGGACCAACATTGGCTCCTGCTTGGGGATGGCCACTCCTAGCGAGTGCCACAAGATCAAGACGTAGACCAAGTGCCAAAAATCCATTGGGAAAGGATTCAAAACATGCAGAGCAACCCTAAAAATTAGAAATTCCACCAAAAACAGACCGAGAAAACCACACCAACAATGGTTGCCAAGGACAAAAGGGAAAACCACAAGCCAACAATAGCAAGAACAAGGAAAATACAAAACAACAAGGGCTATAAAAAATGTACAACTTGTGCATACCTCCTTTGGGGATTTAATCCAAAAAGTGTTTTAAATGTCTACCATTAACAGGCAGCTCCAACAAATCCCCATCCAAATCCTTGAGAAAAAATGTATTTTCTCCAATCCTAATATCAATGGCATAAGGGCCCATCCATAGAGCATCAAACTTGCCATGCTTTCCCTTGTCTTCATGCCTACTATCCCATAGCAAAACCAGATCTCCAACACTGAAAGCTCTAGGGGTGACCTTCTTATCAAACAAATTCTTTAATTTCTCCCTAAACCTGACATGCCTTTGATGAGAAGCTCTCCTTTCTTCATCCAACTCAATGATCTGATTAATTCTTGATTCATATGGGCCATGTTATTAATCTTCCAATTGCTGAGAAAACTGAAAAGTGGATAATTGCAGGAGTAATGATAGCAAAGTCTGAGTTCCATACACCAGTTCAAATGGAATTTTACCAGTTGCTCTTTTTGGAGTTATCCTATCAGCCCAAACTACAAATTTCAACTGTTCTCCCCACTTCTTTTTATTGATTTCCAAGGTTCTTCTAATGATCTTGAGCAAGTTCTTGTTACTTGATTCAGCTTGCCCATTCCCTTGTGGGTTATAGTTTGAAGAATAGGTCAAATTTATCCCATATTCATCACACATTACCATCAAAGGCTTGGCTCTAAAAAACATAACATTATTAGACACAATCTTAACTGGAACCACAAATCTGCATATGATATGATTCAACAAGAAATCCATTTCCACTTGGTGTGTTGCCTTTCTAGATGGAATTTCCTCAACCCATTTTGTAAAATAATCAGTTGATACAAGGATCCATTTGTAACCAGCACTAGAAGGATCTGAAATCTCACTAATAAAATCCATTCCCCATTGTTTGAAAGGAGCTTCAACTGATACAGGCTGCAAAGGAAGGGAGCCTGAAGCTTTCAATCTTCCTGAAAAACATTGGCAACTATCACACCTTCTAACTAGCTGGTTTGCATCTTTGAAAAGAGTTGGCCACCAATAACTAGCTCTTAAAATCTTATGTGTTGTCACTCTCCTAGCAAAATTTCCTCCACAAAATCCCCCATGGAAATCAGCAATCAACTTGGGAGCTTCATCTTAAGTTATGCATTTCAAGAGGACACCTTCAGGGTTCTTCCAAGCCAGCCCAAGGTCTGTTATGACATATTTTTGAGAAGCCAGCTTGAGGGCTCTTTTTTTATTTTTATTTAAGTGATTGGGACAGCATAAGTGCTTGAGGTAATAGACCACATCCTTGTACTACTCATAATTCATCAATTTGTCAAGGAGATCTGCCCTTTCTTCCTCTAGCTGATTCACTCCTACATTGTGCAAATTACTCTCAGTGATAAGTTTGGCAAGACCTAAACCTCTTACCAGCTTTGTTGTTTGGATATCCATATCATACTCTTGTAATTTTTTAACCCATCTACATCTCTTTCTTGATATCTCCATGTCAGATAAGATGTCTTTAACCATTGTGATGCCCCGTTTGATGGTTACCCCGATTCTTGTCACAATGACCCATTTTTGTCGAGCGTCAAACGACTGTATGTAATTCCGATGTCTTGGACCATGTCTTAGTGATGTTTTAGCACCTTCCCTCTCCTTCTTGCTTTCTCGATTCATTATCGACACCTCTGTGTGTGGACTGTGTAATGCTTCCTGTGCTGGCCTCCGCAACGATCGTTACTTTTCCTTTTAATGAAATTTGTGTCTTCGAAGCCTTGTAGGCAGCCGGAATAACGTTTGGGTTTTGATAGGGCATGTTCAGTTAAAAAGAGGATGCCCATAATAATAATAATATTCCTTTTAAATTCATCGACCTTGACTGCTGACCATTATGACTATAATTAATAATTATTTTGCAAGCTGTAAAATGATAATAATGATAATAATAATAATGACATTATGATAGTATTATCGATCAACGATTTTATTTTATTACTATTTTCCTTATGTCGATTGTTATCGACATCATCCTTTGTTATCTTTAAACTACCCTTTTAATTTGTTTGACGCTCCCACTGATCGAGCCTCATTACGCAAATGAGGAAGAGTATGTTTTGTGGTGGCGCCACGGTTTGGGGGTGGCGTTCGTGTAGATATTTTATTTAAGTACTCAACCCCATTCTCTTCCTGGGTCGACCGATCCCTCAATCGTAGAATTTTTTTTAAATTACTAATTTTAAATATGGAATTTTATGTCCCCAACCGACCTTGTCTCTCCCTTTTGATCTCCTTGTGTACCACATTTGCCGTGGGGAAGGGAATGTTAATGGCTTTTGATTTTCTTCCTTGGTTGGCTGGAGGTGGGTGGCTTTAATAGCCACCTTCCATTGCATTAAAAACCCCCATCCTTCTTGGCGTGTTCAACCTTCCTTTTTGGTGGCCGCACATGCCCCATTTATTAAAATTTTGACTTGCAATCTGCTATCTCTCGTGGTCTACCTGTTGTTTTCTACCCTGGCCGCGTGGTTTTGTGTGGTGAAGGAATAATTGTTTTGTGTAGTCACATGGACTTTTTTCTCTGTATCTAGTTACTTCATTTCAAGATCTTTGAATGTTTGTTGGTTGTATGTTTAATTAATCTTCTATTTTCTCCACTATTGGGTTGTAAATCCTTGATAGTTAAAATGGGTTGTCTTCTTTTGGATGCATCGTATGAACATTAGCTGTGATGTTTGGAAGGATTACTTATCCTTGAACTTGTATTATGGCCTGAAAATTTTGTTTTCTTCTCATACTTCCGAGACGGGATGTGGGTGTTGTTTATTGGTTTGATTCCTTCCTGAGTGGTCGAAGATGATTAAATTTAACCGGTTCATATGTTCAGAGCCTGTAGGGTTATATGCCTGGACTATTTCTTTTTATTTTTTGTCATTTTATTGTCGGAATACTTGGGTATCTGTAGCATGAATATATAATGTTCCTTTGTTTTTCATCCCTGTTTGGGTTGTTAGATATGCCTTTCTGCTTGTGCACTCCAAGTTTATTGTTAGTAAAAATGTTAATGGAGGGTTTATTAAAATTTAATCTCATATTTGAGGTCTGTGATCATTCTTTGAAATGATTCCTTGAAGTAGGATGTGGGTATTAGATATTTTTTATTCCTATTGGGTTGGAGGCGGGGATTGGATTCAACGAACGGTTTGTGAAAAAACTGGTTTCAGTTGCATACACTCCAAGGGTATTCTGTGTTTTTGGGGTTCTGTGAATGAACACTAGTGAACTTCGAGACTAAGTTGAATGTTAGAGAATTGGCTATTATTGTCTGTACTTAGTTTTTATCTTCAAAATCAAATTTAGCAGAGATGGGCATCATAAAGGAGGTGGTGGAGGCCACCTTGACATCCAAACTCAACCTAACTCATCTGAATGTGATTGATACATCTGGAGGGTAAGGACATCACCCGTGCTTCCATGTAGTTTAAAACCATTGTAATTATCAGATGTGGATCAAGCTTTTCTATTGAGATAGTATCAGCTCAATTTGAAGGGAAGAGACTACTGGAGCGGCATCATATGGTAAATTCGGCACTAGCAGAAGAACTAAAAGAAATCCATGCACTTTCAATAAAGAAGGTAGTAACTCCACAGTAGTGGCAAGAGTAACACGCTCAATAAAAGCATCCAGTTGTGTACTGCAATGGGAAATGTTCTAGTTAACATAGCTTGCATGAGAGATATACGTGTTGAGGAAAATGAATGTTTTTGGAATGTGTTGTAGCTGCTAGAGCCTTGGTTCGACGTGGCTGCATTGAGAAAGCCCCAAACAGGCATGATAAGACTAACCCTCTCTCAATGATTTATCCCCTTTAGCATTTGGGTAAATCAATCTTTGTAATTTTGTTCGATTGCTATAGATGTGGGTTTCTTTTGGAATGTTGATGTGTTTTTGTTTTACTAAATAAATAGCGTTTGGACTCTGGATATTATATAACATGCATTTACATATATTGACTCTTTCTTGAAAGAGATGCCCAGAAAGAGATGGGCTTCAAATGAATTTTAATCATAATTGCATGAACTGATCTCTCCCCTCCTTTACAGTTTATCTTATTTACTATTTGAGTAGAAGAAATCTCTACATCGATTCTTGCCTACTAATCTTATAATGTTGGTGTTTCACTCGGAATGTTTCAGCTGCTGGGAATAGAGTTACTTCTATTCTTTCAATCCTTTTAGAAACAGATAAGGTTAGGGCTAGGAGGAATACCTGTTGAATGTCGAGATGGTGTGCGCGTTCCGTAGAGAAAGATCAGGTTAACTGCGAAGAACTCCTTTTTGTCTTGGAAGGACTACCTGCAAATAAGAACACAAGACCACAAGATTTTGATTAGACGATAAATGAGGGAACTGCCTTGGGCCCAGGAAATATAAAACTTCCTTTCGAAGGTGGTCAGTTCCCCTGCTAATATGAATTAACACCAAAAACTATAAAATATCAATTAAATTGCTTCATTGAGATGGGTAGGGGAAAGGCTGATTTCTGGTTTTGAGTCACAATAACCGATACCGGTTGCTGATAACCGATATCGGTATGGTCTAGGACCTGTACGTTGGTTGTTTTATGGGGTGGTTGTGTCGTAGGGTAACGGTGTTGTTGGTAAGGCTGGTATATGAGTGATATTAGGTAATGAGATGGTGAGAGGTAAATGAATGATAGTTAGATGCAATGACACGTTGGGTAGTGGATCTAGGAATGGATTTATGGGGACTGTGATTCAAAAAGTCTAAGAAATGTTATTAAAGAGGACATGCAAGATGTAACTTACTGGTTATAGACGAAGATGCAGGTCCAGGAACTCTGATGACAAAGGCAGAACTTAGGTAAGATGACTTGACACACAGAAGATGAGAGATCTCCCTCCCGATGATCAGCTGAGTATCACAGGTTTCTAGCTATTCCGTTGCAGTTTTGGGCTTGATCTCCTTTTGTTGCAACTCTTCTGGTTTCTTCACTCGTCTCTACTTGGTCAAGTGAAGATCTGGATTCTCTTGATCGCTCCTAATGATCTCCCTTGCTCCCAAAAATCCTTCGTCTGTTGTTTTTGGTTTGGGGAGCCCATTTACAGGGAGCCGATGGCGGTTACGTAACCGACGGCGGTTGAGTAGGAACTGGTATCGATTAGGAAAAAGCAGGCTATTTTTAGTAAAATCGCCCACTTTCCCTACTTTTCTCCCGAGAGATTAGTTGCGGGCTTGGTCAAGTGACTAGAAGGTCGGTTTTGGGTGCAAAAAAGGGGTCATTAGTCATGGGTGTAGGTGTGGACCAAGTTATAGGTCTTAATTAGGTTAGTTTAGGGTTAGGGCTAGGTCATGATGAGGTGGAAAAATGAGGTGGCAGGTAAGGTGATGTGGATTTATCAATTACAAGGTAATTAATAAATAATTGTGTAAGGTTTAGGTGATGAGGTTAGGTTGCGAAAGGAGGTGCGGGTCACAAGGGGTCGTAAGACACAAATTTGGTGTCTACATTAGCCCCTTATTGTCGTGTAGCTTGTTTTGTAAAGCTGCACGGACAATAATATGAAGTGGTTTCCCCTGTTAAGGGTATAGGTAATCCCCCTCAAATCTATCACGGATTGAGAGAATGTGAAATTAGGGATAGAGTTGATAAAGGATAAATGGTGTAGAGATGATGGTGAGAGAGTGGGGTAGGTCCAAGGAAGTAGACACACGTTGAAATGCAAAAGTGCGACTAGGGCACATGATTTGACGAGCAAACCAGCAATGCATAGGCAAAGGTCGATAGTTTATCCAAACAAGGGTGATATAATCCTGGTATCCAAGGCATAGGAAGTAGCTCCAGGGTATATAATAGGTAAGGTACATGAACGTTTAGGCATGTTTGGCAGTACCAAATGGTTGGTTTGGTTGAGATAAACGTCACGGTCTAGGTCTAGGCAAAGTTGGTCGACAGATCAAGTCAAGGACCCTAATCATGCTAAAACACGAACAGGTGAGCTCGATTAAACAAAAAACTATATGATGGGTGGATAAAAGTGTATGTTGCTGATGTTGGGTAAGGTATTGAAGTGGTACGGCCGTGGTTCGGGCCAAGTTGTTGGGTTGCGGCCTTGGGTCAGGCCGGATGGGAAGGGTGAGGCCTTGGGTCAGGCCAAATGGGTAGGGTGAGGCCTTGGGTAGGGCCGGATGGGTAGGGTGAGGCCTTGGGTAGGGCCGGATGGGTAGGGTGAGGGCCGTAGGTCAGGCCAAATGGGTAGGGTGAGGCCTCGGGTCGGGCCAAATGGGTAGGGTGAGGCCTTGGGTCGGGCCAAATGGGTAGGGTGAGGGCCGTAGGTCAGGCGAAATGGGTAGGGTGAGGCCTTGGGTCGGGCCAAATGGTTGGTTGCGGCCTTGGGTCGGGCTGGTGAAGTCAAAAATGGCTAAAGAGTAAATGGAGCGTATAGGCGATGTGGTAAATAGGCAATGTGGTGGGAAAGGGAGAGTAGTGAATAAGGGCAAAACCGATATCGGTTATCTATGACCGGTACCGGTTAGCTAACCGACGTCGGTTCCTTAGGGCACGATTTGACCGGTATCGGTTCTATGTTAAAAACCTATAAAAAGAAAAATACGGCCGGTCATTGTCACTTTGTCAATTTGGAAACCAAATTAAGTTGTCTGAGGTGGAATATTGATATTGGTGTATTTGTTGGTTGAGGTGGCACTAGTTGAGTGGAGAAGTGAGGTGATTGGCGGGCCCGAGTGAGGAGGAGGCAGTAGTTGATTGGTTGAGGACCCAGAAGAGGACATTTGGATCCATGGCACAACTAGGAGGAGCAGGAGGAGCTGGACCAGCTGGACCACCACCACCCATCCCACCATGATGATGTGTCATCGTACCGGTAGGTTCGAAACCCCATATTGTGTTCATTTTATTACATTATGCTAAATTTGGGGTTTTTGGTAGGAATGTATTTTTTGATAAAATAATTAATAAATGGAAGTGATTTGAAAAAGGGAGAGGGTAGATAGGTTAAGTACGCCAAGGCGGCAGGGTGGGTAGGTTTTTAGGGTATTTGGGTGGGTATGTGGGTAGAAAAATGTAAAAAAGTAGGTTGGGGGCCGCGCGGGGGCTCGGCTCCGGGTAATTACAGCGACCGATGTCGGTCTCTAAGCGACTGGCATCGGTCGCAAATTGTTAGGGCAGGGTGCTTTGTGTTTGACCGGCATTGGTCGTATATCGGCCGGCGTCGGTTTTTTTTTTTTTGTTTTTTGTTTTGTTTTTGTGGTTTGGTTGTTTTTGTTTTTGTTTTTGTTTTTTGTTTTTTTTTGTTTATGTGGTTTGGGTGTGTGGGCGGGGTTTGGGTTGTGTGGTTGAGTTGAGTTGGTGTTTTGGTATGATTGGGGTGGGATAGGGATGTTTTGATATGATTTAGGTTGTGTCAGTTGTTGGATTTGGTTGTTTGGGTATCGTTTTGGTTGTGTGGTAGTATGGTGGGGGTTGTTTGTTTGGGTGTGAAAAGGGGGTGGGATATTGGAGAAGATAGGTGGGTATAGGGGTGTGTTAGGGAGTCGGGGTGTGGTCGGGGGGATAAAAAAGGGGGTATAGAGGGAAAAGTAGTTGTTGGGATAAAGAGTAGGGCTAATGTTGTGGGTTGATTTTGCAGGCACGTCAGCAGCTGACGATGCGGGACAGGATGCCCCCATTGTTGGTGCGGATGCGGCCACACGTATCCGCAGCACACTAGGCTATCATGCGCGAGGTGGGACTCGGTGGAGTCCAGCGATACAGAGCTATTGACAGAGATCATAGTTTGATGGTTGCCCTCATCGAGAGATGGGATCCGGTGACCAATGTGTTCCATCTACCGACTGGAGAGATGACCATCACATTGGAGGATGTGTATCGCATCCTTTGATTACCTATCGATGGAGAGGCCGTCTTTCAGGTGGATGTAGAGACAGCCATGGACAGCATCCTATAGGTTTTCGGGGATGCAGCCGTGCTACTGACATATCACAGCGCGAGCATCGGGTATGGTGATATGTACCGTGCGCACCGACATGAGACACGGCTTGCCGTGTTGATGATGATCGGGATCACCTGCTTCGCCCTTCCAGACTCATAGGGAGGCCACTTTCCACGGGCGCTGATGGGGGTGCTACATGAGATGGTGGAGGAGCACACATGTTATGCTTGGGCACCAGTATACCTGGTGCAGATATATAGAGAGCTGTGGGGCTATCACCAGATGAGGTGATTTGGGATTTGTTCGACATTTTTGCTTCACTGTTTGGGCATATGAGCACATCATATGCATTAGACTAGTAGGATTACCCCAGCAGCCAGGGCCACAGGTCATATATAGATACGGCTTTCAGAGGTGGTTGGGGGTCGTGGGTCAGCCACGAGTAGTGCTTGCAGGGTGAGAAGTTACTTACTATAGGCATTTATTAGAGGGCCTGACAGCGGTAGATATTGTATGGAGACCATATAAAGGTCATCACCCCCATGGAGGAGCCCGAGGATAGTTGCAGTGGATCCAGTACACATTCTGGATAGCGGGACGAAGGCCAGGAGAGTGGAGAGGGTACGCAGGCAGATGGGGCTACGACAGGATGAGCCCCCTCGCTTCCCTCAGTACCAGAGGGATGATGTAGAAGCCCCACTGCCTGCACCACAGCCCGTGGATCCAGATTGGGTTGCTGAGAGGCCGGCAGATGACACTGTAGATGATGCTGGCTGTACAGGAGCATATATGGTTTGGTGGGCTGGTCAGAGAGCAGCGAGGGTAACACAGCCTGGACAGCCAGACTTGGCAGCGGTGATGGCAGAGCGAGATCAGCTCAGGGGTTAGGTGCAGCTATTACAGGGGCAGCTGGCTGCTGCACAGGCACATATAGGTGTTTTACAGGCACAACTAGCCTAGGCTCAGGCACAGGCACATGCACCACCACCAGCAGCGATACAGCCACAGCCCCAAGCACAGGTACAGGTACAGGTACCACCACCAGTAGCGGTACAGCCACAGCCCTAGGCACAGGTACAGGTATAGGTACCACAGCCACAGGCACCACCAGCGGCACCATCATAGGCACAGGGGGCACTGGTAGTAGGTGTCAGGGGACCAGCCCCAGTACCTACGGTGGCTCAAGAGCGTTACATGGAGGCTAGAGTGGAGGCCCGATACTATCAGGATATTCTTGATGGTACCGGGGCTGATTATTAGCCCTATGCAGCACATAGAGCAAAGACCTCTCGGAGCCAGAGGTCTTAGGGAGGTGCAGCCACAGCTGGTGGGTCCGTCACAGGCAGGAGGCGAGAGGCAAGACAGGGACCAGCAGGCAGACAGGCAGAGGGAGGTGGAGGGAGCTGAGGGGTCCCTGCACTTTTTGTATATTAGACGTGGGCACCGGTCTGCGAACCGGTTGTGTTGATAGAGGCCTGCGTGCCTACATATTATTCATTTATTCATTCATTTATTTATTAAACCGGCCTGCGAGCTGAGTATGGGTTGTACAGTTGATACCGGCCTGCGAGCCGAGTGTGTTTTTGATATGAGAGACCGGCCTACAAGCCGTGTTGAGGTTTGTGACGGTTATTGCGGCTTGCGCGCTGGATTTGTTGTATTATGAGATCACAGAGGCCCCGATGCAGGGCACATTGTATATTTGAAACCTTGTATATATATATAGATATGATGTTTTGATCCACATGCTGTGTTTAAAAATGCGTTAAATGTTTTGTCGATGGTTTGTGATATTTGATGTATGATGAGTTGGATTTACATGGTGTGATATATAAATGATGTTGACGTCTTTTGTTAATGAGATGCACATATATATGGATGACATGTTATATTATGAAATTTTGCATGTGTTGTTGCTGGTTTTGTGACATTGAATGTATGTATCTGATGAGTTGGATCCAAATGGTGTATAGATTGATAGTTTTTTGATATCCTTAGATGATGGCATGTTTGTTTTGGTAATGTAGATAGATGATATGGATGAAATCGTAATGAGAAGTGGATTGGATGGACAAATATGGATAATGGTGTTATTATGCAGGAAAAAGAGGCAGGCGCGACAAAAATTAGGTAGAAAATGAAGAAAAGAACTATGTTTTCAAAAGGCAGGTGTATAACCGATATTGGTTATGTAACCGATGCCAGTAGTTAATAGACCGATATCGGTTACGTAACCGATACCGGTTATGTAGGTATAATATTTTCTTAAAATAGAAAAGCTAGGGTGGCAACTTAAGTTCTAATTTTGAGAGCCATGCAAGAAGTTAAATACGTGAACGCGACGCTTTTTGACGACTGAGACAGGTAATTGCATGAGAGATTTGAGTGATAAGGAGAAAAGAGACAGGGAAAGTGAATGTGATCTGAGATTGAGGAGGCAGAAAGGCAAATTTGAAAAGGGTGGTGAACATGGCAGAACGAGGAGAAGCATCCAGCAGGCAGGGACGAGAGGGAAGACAAGTGCCACCTCAAACTGCTGCAACCCAAGAGGTAAACGTTTTGGTTGTAATTTGGTGTTTGCATGTTTTGTAAATAGGAGGAGGGAGATTAAGTGGGTAGATATGATAAAGAAAACGTGATAGCAAGGGTTATAGGTGAGGTGAGTGTTATGGGGTAGGTAATCAGGGGTTTCGGGTATGTCTGTGTATACATGGAGGAATAAATGATCAACTTATTGTCATAGGTGGTTGTTTAGGCAAGGTGTATGTAATTGACAGTGACCGATAGCGGTTAGGGATAACCGGTATCAGTTACTGAACCGGTACCGGTTATTTATAACCGATACCAGTTACTGGAGGAATTTCCAGAATGTGAGAAAAAAAAACCTTTAGGGATTCGATGGATTGAATGGTTATTTGTTGTTGTGATGTGTGCAGGCAGAGGCAGGGCCGAGGATGAATGATAGTGTACCAGCACTGTTGTCACGAATCCGAGCGGATGTAACACCAGTTGAATGGACATTGATAAATCATTTGGGGTTAAGTGGAGTCTGCTATTATTCACGAATCGCACATAACCATGCTATGTTGCAGGCGTTGATTGAAAGATGGAATCCAGAGAAGAATACCTTCTATCTGCCAACAGGGGAGATGACAGTAACATTGGAAGATGTGTTCCGTATTTTGAGGCTCCCTATTACAGGAAAACCAGTATATCAGGCATTACCTAGCGTGGCGCAGGGAGCGATAACAGCAGTATTTGGTCCATACGCACGAGATTTGACACAGTGAGGTTTTTCATTCACATATGGGATAATGTATGCAGCACACCCTGAGGAGACAAGGTTAGCAGTGATATTGATGATAGCGGTAGGGTATTATGCATTACTGAGGGCGGAAGGGGGGAAGATTTCCAAATTCATTGATGTGTGTTATTTGGGAGATGATAGAAAGGAACGTGAATTTTGCATGGGCACCTGTATATTTGGCGGAGTTTATACAGGGGGTTTATGGGCTTGTAGGCGAAATCACAGGACGACACTGGATTATTCATACTTATTACACTGTTGGGCCTATGAGCACATTGTTTGTGTGCGACCAATAGGCCGACCCATCCAGTCAGGAGAGACCGAAGTATAGAGGTTGGGATTCAGATGATGGGTCCAGACAGAACAAAGAGGCAAGATCCCAGGCCGTGATGGGGTGACATTGAGTATTACAGGAAGGTATTGGGAGAGGGTGACGATTGCGAATATCTGTTGGAGGCCTTTCGGGAACTATATGGTAATAAAGAACATAGCTGAGGAGTTGAGGGGTGGTAGAGCGATTGAGGTGGATCGCAGGGCACAGGACTAGGTGAGTAATGAGAGGATTCCTCTAGATCGCATGCGGCGACAATTCGGATTTGTTCAGGATATACCCCTGGCTTTATAGACCATATATGAGGATCAACGCCGAGGCAACATTCTCACCTCCCTGGCCAACACCTCTAGAAGGGCTAGAGGAGATAGTAACCGATCGCAGGGGAATGGATGCAGGAACGATAGAGGCCTATAGGTTATGGTGGGTAGCAGAGCTGCGAGGTGTATGTGATCGCCCTGACATAGCTCTGATTACAGCGGAGAGAGATCGTCTACAAATTTTAGTTCATCAGCTCCAAACGCAGATGAATGAGACAAGAGGATTGTTAGCGGTTACGGAGTCACGAGCAGAGAGACTAGAGGCTAGATTCCTCCATGTGAGAGGGCGTATTCATATGTTACAGGAGAGATTGGCAGATCAGTGGGCTGGGTACCAATAGCCGCAGTACCTTTGAGGACGGAGAGGCCCGGCGAGAGGCGTCGACGATCACGATCATCTCCTGGGTCGGGATGAATCGTGAAGGTCTAAGTAAATGTTATAGAGGTATAAGAATAAATAAGGATGCCGACTTGCGTGTCGATGATAGAGGAGATGTATTTGTTTAACATCTAAATAAGACTGAATATGTATGTTGATTTGAGTTATGATAATAATAAGAATGTTTGCGTTGTGATTTTTGGTGTTGAAAAAGGATAAAGAGGAATGTGATTAAATAGAAATACACAAAAATATTTATATTTACCACACATGATAAGTTATGGCAGGGGGATGGTCAAGCTAACCTTGGGAGACCCCATGTCTCCAAAGTGCTGCCTACATAGCCCATTGCACAAAGCAAGGAGGGGCCTCAGACCGATGTAGTTCTCCCTTAGGACCAGGGAGAGGTGAATTTAGGCAATTTGGTACGGTTCAGGCAATTGGTTGGTTGGTAAAAATATTGATATTAATATTGGTAAGGTAAGGTTGAGGGTGTTGGTAATGAATTGGTAATGTTGTAAAAGGTATAAGGGAAGCGAAAGTTAGCCTACCCAAGTAGAAGGGAACCATGTCCTGATTAAAATCAACACACAATCCTAGATGCGAGGCAAAGCGGAAAGAGTGCTCCGTAGGTGAAAAGAGCTAAACAAACCACACAACGTAGAACGAGCTTGAAGCCCTAGGTACCGTGCATAGACGAGAAGTCAATAGGTGAAAAGAGTTGTAAGATCACAATATATCGGGTGTACATCACGTCCCTTGAGTTGAAACAAATGGTGAGGCGAGGTGGATGGTATAGCTGAGGTACGGAGAACTTATTACAAAGTGAGTGTTCTGACGAAAGAGAACCTACCCTAAATAGACAAGTCCATGACTCAAAAGTTCTTTTGAATGAGGCTTTTATTTTACTGAATGTAGACTGATCGATGCAGGGAAGTCTACAAGGGATATTGATTGTATTATACTTGAGGTCTTCACGAAGCTGATCAATGCGAGAAGCTTCTGATAAAGGCTGACTGTGTATAGCTGTCCTTCGAGGGAGCAGTCTATTTATAGTAGCAGATATGATTTTAGTGCATAGCTGTCCTTCGGGGGAGCAGTCTATATATAATAGCAGCAATAGTTTGGCATATAGCTGTCCTTCGAGGGAGCAGTCTATATATAATTTAGATAGCTAGATGTTCTTTTGGCGTGAAGCATCTAGTTTGGTAGGAAGTTTGACTCAAGAAAATCCCATAAGAAGGTGTTATTTTAATACTTTGAAGTCATGGACTAGACTAAAAAGGGGAATGCATCGTTAAGGGGAGGTGAGAAGTGAGCTTGATTTTATTTGGAGATGTAGGAAACAAAGTGTATGTAGCGGTAAATGAGCTCAAGGGATGAGCAGTAGGTAGATAAGAAGTGATGTAACACTAAATTCAACAGTAGAATGGTCGAAGATGCAAGGCATTAAGGGGTTCAGGCTCAGGCTTACCATTAAGCGAAGCTAAACGATAAGTACCTGATCCATAAGTGTGAGTGATTATATAAGGCCCAATCCAATTAGGAGCAAATTTTCCACGTTTTCTCTTTTCCAGTTTGGTTACATGTTGATTCTCTTTGAGGACAAGATCACCAACTTTAAAGGTACGCTCATGAAGTCGCTTATCATAAGCACGCTTGATGCGTTTTTGATAGATTTGAAGGTGATCGAGAGCTGTAAGACGACGTTCGTCAAGAAGCTCCAATTGGGCTAACCGCTCTTGGCGGAAATCATCGTTGGTGAGAATATCCTGAAGAGATATCCTGAGGGAGGGTATTTGTATTTCGAGAGGCAAGACAGCCTCGGTACCATATACCAAAGAAAAAGGTGTAGCATTAGTAGAGGTACGAATGCTAGTACGATAAGCCCAAAGGGCAAAGGGGATGTGATCGTGCCAATTTCTTCCAGACTCATTGACAACTTTCATGAGGATTTTGGTTAGGGTTTTATTAGAGGATTCAGCTTGTCCATTTGCTTGTGGATAGTAGGGTGATGAGAAGCTGAGTTTGATACCAAAGTTGTCGCAAAGGTCCTGTAACAACTTGTTTTTGAAAGATTTTCCATTATCTGTTATCAGGCGATGAGGAACACCGAAACGACAGATAATGTGGTGGTTAATGAACTCTACAATTTTTTCTTTTTTAGTTGAAATGAGTGGAATGGCCTCCACCCATTTTGTGTAATATTCGGTTGCTGTGATAATCCATCGGTGACGTTGCGAAGAGGACGGATGAATCTCACCAATAAGGTCTAAACCCCATTGTGAGAAAGGCCAAAGATCTCGGGCGACCTGTAGCGGGTGGCTAGGAGTATGTTGAAGGTTGGCATGTTGTTGACACATAACACAATGCTTAACATATTCATAGCAATCGTTATTGAGAGTGGGCCAATAATAACCTAGGCAGAGGATTCGTTTGGCCACGAGCAAGGCCGCTAAAATGTCCGCCACAAATACCGTCATGGACTTGTTGGATGGTATGGGTGACCTCCGCACCAGTGAGACATTGAAGGAGGATGCCATCAAAGCCACGTTTATAAAGGAGTCCCCCCATAACAACATAACGAGAAACGCGTTTAAGAAACGCGCATTTGCCGGTACTAGTAAGGTCAGATGGGAGAACAGAGGTTGTAAGGTAGTCGTGAAATTGGTGATACCAGGTATCCTGCGAATTAACAGACACATTATTTATCGTACAAACAACCGAGGTCTGAATAAGATGGGGCAAAGAGTTGTTGGACCAAGACGAAAATGTCAGAGTCAGTTGATGAAGCTGGAATTTGTGAGGCTAAGCAAGCCATAGTATCCACAAATTTGTTAGTGGAGCGGGGAATGGTTTGGATAGAATAGCGAGTAAATAAGGCTAGAAGTGAATCCACGTAGTGTTTGTACTTTTGAAGTTCCTCATTTTTGCATTGGTAGATGCCCATAACTTGATTGACTACCAATTGAGAATCACCAAAAAATATTGATAGATTTGATACCTAAGTGTAACGTAACTTGGAGACCCAGAACAAGGGCCTCGTATTCCGCTGTATTATTAGTGCAAGGGAAATCGAGTCGGAATGAGAGAGGCATAGGCTCAGCGTCGAGAGGAATGAGAACAATGCCGGCTCCTCCACTGCGCTGGCATTTGGATCCATCGAAGAAGAGGGTCATTGGATATGACTCCTCCCTGAGTGAAAGAGTGGCGATGAGTTCGTCGGGGAATGTAAAATTGGTAAATTGTTCCCCTGGTAAAGGGGCTTCCGCAAGTTGATCTGCGATGGTTTGTCCTTTGATTGATTTCTGGTGGACAAACTCAAGGTCGAGGTCGGCGAGGAGCATGAGCCATCTGGCGATGCGTTGGTTTAGATGAGGTTTGGCATACATGTAATGGATGGGGTCCGTGTTGGTGATGACGAAAGTTTTGTGATTCAGAAGGTAGTGTCGGAGTTTGGTAGCCACGAATGATAGGGCTAGGCATAACTTTTCTACATGTGTATACCTAGTCTCATAGTCCACCAAAGTACGACTTATATAATAAACCGGCTTGTTCTCGATTCTCAGAGTCACGATGTGCAAGCATGGCCCCTACAGCGTGGTCAGTGGCAGAAAGGTAAAGGTAGAAAGGGCGGTCGTCTTGAGGTGGGATAAGCACGGGTGGCTGCAAGAGATAAGTTTTGAGAGCTTCAAAGGCTAGGTGGCACTCTTCGCTCCATTGAAAATCAATGTCCTTTTTAAGAAGGTGATGGAAAGGTTGACATCGATCCGAGAGTTGGGAGATGAAACGTCGGATAGATTGGAGCTTACCTTGTAAACTATGCAATTGTTTGAGATTGGTAGGTGGGGGCATTTCTAGGATAGCTTTGACTTTAGATGGGTCGACCTCAATGCCACGCAAAGAGACAATAAAGCCAAGAAGTTTTCCCGAAAGGACGCCAAAGACACATTTCTTTGGTTGAAGGCGGATAGAATATTGTAACAGGCGATCAAAAATAATGGTTAAAACATCGAGATGTTCACTACGATGTTTAGATTTGCCAAGAAGATCGTCGACGTAATCTTCAAGGATAGTGTGCATAATGTCATGAAAAATGTAGGTCATAGCCCGCTGATAGGTTGCACCAGCATTCTTAAGGCCAAATGGCATTACACGGTAACAGAAGGTTCCCCAAGGAGTTATGAAGGCAGTTTTATGTTGATCGGCAGGGGCAAACCAAAATTTGGTTATATCCCGAGAAGCCATCCATGAGAGAGAGCATCTCATGGCCTACGGTGAGATCAACAAGTTGGTCAATACTAGGTAAGGGGAAGTCATCCTTAGGGCAAGCGAGGTTGAGATCTCGGAAATCCATGCATATTCGAAGTCCCCCCGTCGCTTTAGTGACAGGTACGATGTTAGAAATCCATTGAGGATAGTCAATAGGCAGAATGAAGGAAACAGAAAGAAGTCGTTGAAGCTCCTCTTTGACCAAGAGGGCAATGCGTGGATGCATTTTTCTCAATTTCTGTTTAATTGGCTTGGAATCGGGTTTCAGTGTAATGTTATGGATGGCAATGTCAGGATCAATTCCTGGCATGTCAGCGTAGGACCAAGCGAAAGCTTGGTTGCGAGCACGGAGAAAGGTAGTAAAGGCGACTTGTTCTGATGTGTTAAGGGATTGTCCGATCTTCACAATGTGAGGATCCTCCTCCGTGTGGATGTTGATTTCTATAGTAGATTCGTTCAGCATGGTTTGAGTTTCAGATGGTAAGGCGCGTTGAATATAAGAGTCATCCGCGCCAAGGTAAGTGAGGATGGAGTCATCATCCTGACACTCAACAACGTTAATTGAAGGTGAGTCCTCTTCAATCATGTCTGGATACAGAAGGGGGATAGAAGAGGGGTCCTCATTATCGCGTTGATAAGTGAGAGGACCTAGGAAGATAGCATTTATGAAAAAAAAAAAGTTAGGAGGGATAGATTCGGGATCTATCGACTCTGTGGGTGACGAAGGCAAAATGGGTGATGATGGTTCGGTAGGGGTGACGTCGTTGTCTTCTAGAAGACAACTGACATGAGGTTCCTCCTGTGTAGGTGTTTCAGGAAAACCGAGACCACTGCGATCATTGTGTTTGCGTGTAGTCACGGGAATGAGTGTATGTCGGCCTTGTTCATAAAGACCAAAACCAAAGCCTTTCCAAGCACAGCGAGTCAAGAAGGTGAGGGCGAAATGACGATTTGTCAAGTATTGAAAATCGGATTGGAAGGGAACCACACCAAGAGGGGGTTCAGGGGTAATGGAGGATGCGTCAACACCCCCATATGTTAGGTTGGTGCGGCAATGAGGTGGTCCGTAGGGGATTACTTCCCCCACACGACGGTCATAGGTAGGATGTGCATGTACCTGTCCGTACTCCTGTGGGGTATGGAAAGAACTAACGTTATATAGGCGATACTCCCCCAGCGTAAGGCGTTGAAAAACATCTACTAAGGGGTCTGCGGTTGGGATATTAGCTGCAGGAAGGGAAGTGGTTTTTGCGACAGTGGTTTCATTTGAAGGTGTAGGTGCGGTTGAGGTGGATGGTTGAGGCACATTTGAAGAGGATGGTTGGGTTGAATGAATGGGTGTCTTGATTGGTACAAGCACATCATTAGGGCGGTATATCATATTGCAGGTTTTAAAGGGGGGAGGATCAGCTTTTACGGTGTAGGACTTCCCCTCGTATTCAAATTTTATGCATCTATGTAAGGTTGAGGGAACGCATCCCATAGCCCGGATCCAAGGGCGACCTAGCAATATATTGTATTGAAACTCTCCCTCAAGGACATAGAAGAGTTTGGGTAAAGTACGTGGTCCTACACGAATGTTAAGAATCACGGTGCCTAAGGTAGAGGTAATAGCGTCATTGAATGACCGCAACATGATGGGATTGGCACACATGTAGCTAGAAGGGATATTCATTTGTTGGAAGGCTTTTGAAGAGATGATGTTTAGGCTAGCGCCCCCGTCAATCATAACACGACGTACCCGAATGTCCCGGACGTAAGCTGAGATGAAAAGGGCAGGGTCAGGATCTTCTGTACCAAAGTCAACAATTTCATCTTTGGAGAAACTGACTGCAGCAGCTTGTTGTACAGAGATAGAAGTGGTTGGGACAGTGGGTTGTTTGGTGAGAGAAGCAACGTGATTGGGTGTTAGAATGGAGGCAACAGGCAGGGTTTCATTAGGTAAGACCTCAATCCCTTGAAGAATTTCAACGAGAGCCTGTCGATGAGATTCAGAAGTCTGAATGAGATCATATAGTGTCATTTTTACGGGTGATTGGTGAAGCTGTTTGATCATGGCTCGATGGGCAACTCCATTGGAGACGGGGTAAGCGGGTCCACGAATAACCACTTTGGGTGGTGGTGCAATCGGGATGGTGGACGGAGAAAGAGAGGACGCAGGTGTGCTAACTTTCGCTTTCTCGTTGTTTTTCTGCGCTCGAGTAGCAACACTAATCATATTAATCTCGTAGACCTGAGATGAGGAAGATGGTTGGGATAAATCATGGTCTTCAAGAGGTGGGGTTGTAATAATGATAGATCTTGGTGAGGCGGGGGACAGATGGTATAGGAGAGGGAATTGAAGCTAAAGGTCTCTCCCTTCGTAAGTTGTCTTTCTTAACCTTTCTATCTGGGAGAGGTGACTGACGAAGGATGGTTTTTAAAGCTTTGCATCCCTCCACATCATGTCCTGGTGTGCGGTGATAGGCGCAGATTTTAGACTCATCATAACCTATAGGTCGAGGTTTAGACGGGTCATAAGGTCTAAGTGGGGGTAGGGAAATGGTCGCATTCTCTACCAACATAGCAAGGATTTTGGCGTAAGATCCTTTGAGTGGGTCAAAATCGGAGGAGGATGAGGGTATTGGTTGTGCGGGTTTTGGTAATGTTTGGGCGTGGTTGGTTCGTACGGGCGGTGGTTTAGCCAAGGGGTGTTGACACGTGGTTTTCACTAAACGTGGTTTCTTTGGCGCAGGAGCTACGTTCAGCTGGTGAGATGATGAGGCTACAGATGACGTGGTAGCGGGGAACAACCACGGCGAAAGGGGAGTGACAGAAAATAAATCCTTTGATGATGGAGTTCGTTTAGGGTTGATGGGTGGACAGGATACGTGGGGTGACAACGTTGATATATCCTTTGATCTCTGTATGGGTGTAGGAGGCGTAGGTCGTTTTGAAGAAAACACAGGAGGTATGATATATTGATGCAAGGTGGAGGGATGAGGTCCCAATATGGAAGGTAGGTGTGACGATGATGGTTTTGATTGTGATAGAGGCACGGATGGAGTTTGTCTCCTAAGTGGCGGGGCGGCTTTATTTTTGGATAAATCTAGTCGCTTAGGCGGGTGTGTTAGGCTGGGTATTGGTGAGGTCCCAAGTGTAGGGGAAGATTTGGTTAGGTTAATAGAGGTGGATGAGATACTTGGTATAGATGCGGGGGATGGAGATGAGGACATAGGGATTTTGAGTTTCTGTAAACACTTAGGGTATATGGTAGAGGTGTCTGGATCGGTCACCTGCATTTGAGTAGAATAGGGGGTACTCAAACGTTCCCATAGGACTCGTCTATCTTCTGGAGAATGACAATCTTCAGGCATGAATTGTAAATTTGGTACGGAAGAAAGACGGGTTGTGATTCCAGTCCACTGTGGGTGTGATACAGGGGGTAGATGAGGCACTGTATCAATAGATGTTAAGAGATCGACTGGTTGTTGAAAAGATTTAGGCGATGAAGAACTAATAGGCAGGAGGGCATGTTTGAGAGGGTCTGTTATGGTTAAAGAATTCGGTGATGTCGGTGCGAGAGATTGCTCGTCTAAGGATGACAAAAGGAGTGGTGAGCCTTCCTCTTGTGCAGCAAGAGCGGGAGGAGGAGACGTTTGGGAAATAGATAAGCTAGATAACATCCGTTCGCAGTCTTGTAGGGATGTGGTATAAGAAGACTCATCGATGAGAAGAGAAGTCTGGGGAGTTAACTCCTTTATGGGTAAAGGAATGTTTTCGCTTTGGCTTGATGGTGGTGAAGGAGGTTCGGACTCCTGTGTCAGTGAAGAGGCTTGATTCAAAATTTTCTCGATAGAGGCTTTTGGCTGGGAGTCGAAGACTGCATGGATCTCATGAACACTTTCCTCGGCTAAGATATCCTGGTTGACATTACTGTTAGAAGAGTGATTCGGGAATGGTTTGTTGAAGATTTTCAGATTTCGGTTGGCAGGGGCATTAGGGTTATCGAGGGTTATATCACCTGCGTCAACCATTTCCTGCACTATGTTTTTCAACATTTTGCAGTTTTCATGACTATGTCCTTTTACGCGGTGAAAGTTACAGAAGTCATTTTCTTTGTACCAGGAAGGTATAGCGCGGGTAGAATCAAACCCGGAGTGGGGTTTAACAGGAGGCAAGGTGATAGCTCCGGCTTTGAGCAGTTTTTCCAAGATGACACCATAAGTTTCTCCCAAGGGAGTGTAATTGATGGGCTCTGCTTTGTACTTATAGGTGGTTTTTGGTGGGGTATTAGACGGTGCTTGAGATTTGACCATCACCGCGTGGACAGCTCCTTTTGATTTAGAAGAAGCGGACGTGTGAGGAGTGGTGGTGTTTGGTTTATTGGTAGAATCTGGAGTTCGGAAATTGGGGTTTTTGTTGCGCAACCGCAATTTCTCTTCTTCTAAGGCTCGAATTTCTAGTTTCCGAGCCATGGTAAAGGCCTCATCAAATGTGCGGAAAGTTTGAATTTGAAGAGTAGGAGAAATGTGCTTAGCACATGCCCGCGTAAAAAGTTCGATAAGTTCAGCCTGAGGCAAGGCATATGTAAGTTGGTTGATAAGGCCCCGCCATCGTCCAACGAAATCTGCGATAGATTCGTCTTCGAATTGTCGGATGGCATAAAGGTCGGTGATAGATACTTTCTTGGCAATGTTAATGGAGAAATGATCCAAGAAAGATTGGGCTAGTTGGTTAAAAGAGAAGATTGAGTGCTGGGTTAAAGCACTGTACCACTCCAAGGCGGGTCCTGATAAGGACATGGGAAAGGTGCGGAGTAACAAGGCATCATCATGAGCAATCAAATAACAAGCATGTCTAAATGATCGCAAGTGTTGTTGAGGGTCCTCCTTACTGTTAAAACGGGTAAATTTTGGTAATTCCCATTGAGGAGGATATGAATGAAGGGGGACAGAAGGGTGAATAGGCTCCCGACAAACTTGCTCGTATGTCAAGGCGCTACGACCTCCTGAAACAGAAGCCTCCAGATTATGCATTTTGTCCATCATTTGTTTGATGAAATCTGTGGTTGGATGAGATGAGGGTGCGGTTGTGGTAAACGGAGGCAAATTGGGCCAAGGGCCTCCGCTAGACAATGGTGGGGTTAAGTGTTGATAAGGTATGGAGGATGAGTATGTTGAGGCGACCGAATAGGGATGTCCCATATAGGATGTTGAGGTCACTGGATACGTGTATGGGAATGAAAAGGTAGGTGGAGCTTGAGAAGGAAAGCCCGTGTGGATAGGTGGCAGAGAGCAAGTCATGAACGGAGCGGTCTGCAAGAGAGATGAGGTAGGGGCAGTCGGTGGTAGTGATATGTGGGGTCCAAGATTAACCAAAGGAAAGCTAATCTGTGTCGTATGAACCTCTGAAGCCATCGGATTGGGAGACGGGGCTAAAGATGCGGGAAGCAAGGCGGTATCATCAGGCGGAGTGGGAGCTAAATGAGCAGCTATACTAATAGGCATACCAACAAGGAGCTGACCATCGGGCGTACGGTCAGGGGTATGAGACAAATAGTATTGTACAGCACTAGGATTAGCATCCAGAAACTTGGCAAAGTCCTTATCTCCCACAGGAATTTTAGGAACCTCGCTGGTATCCGTAGGATTCCCCACAGAATGTGAAGGGGGTGATTCAGGCAAAGAAACAGAGCAAGCATGTGAAACCATGGCGGCGGCTTGCTTTCGAGTGATAACAACCATGGACAGGAGTTCACAGTAGGGTTTCAATCTGTCAGGAACAGAAACAAACTCAGACTGGTAAAATTGGTAGGTTGCTGGTTTGTCAGGAATTGGAAAAGACAGTAACCGATATCGGTCTAGTAACCGATGTCGGTTATACTATAGCCGACGTCGGTCAGGTAACCGATGTCGGTGTAAGAAGCCTGGGCTAACAAGATATAAAAGGCTGCTAATTTGATTTTTAACAACGTTTAGTATACTTGTCCAATTATTGATCACAGAAGACAGAGTATGAGAAAGAAAACAGAACTAAAAACAAGCAAGATGCACACGTAAATCCAGAGACTAACCCTAGGGTTAATTTTAATTATTGTGGGCTTATGCCTTTAGACGTAGAATGATGTCAATCCTAAATAAAGGACTTAGGGGAAATGTCAAGTTGTTTTGGCTTATAAGGTTACCTCAATCGGGCGGAGGAATACCGCGGAAAAAAGGGGGGATGTTTGAGCTGTTGAGTTAATTGTGAAGTGATTCGGTATGTGTTGTGCAGTGAAAGTAAGATTAATTTCTTGTCAATACCGTGGATATCACCCCCACGTGTACGACCTGTTACTTAATCTACGTTCACTAGAATTGAAAAACAGCAAGCAGGAATGCAATGCACGTGTTTTAAACCCAAATCGAAAATTATGTTCGATGAAGCAAAAGAGATGACTTTCACTAATGCGAAACTAGGAAAGCAAGAAAAATTCTTTTACCAAAATAATAAAAAGCCTTGTGAATATCTTTAGAAGAATAAAACAGCAAGTATGCTCCCTATATGAAAGTAAGCAAGAAAGAAAGAAACCCAAAATGGGTCCCACCGGGCGTGCCAAAATGTTTCACTCGGAATGTTTCGGCTGCTGGGAATAGAGTTACTTCTATCCTTTCATTCCTTTTAGAAACAGATAAGGTTAGGGCTAGGAGGAATACCTGTTGAATGTCGAGATGGTGTGCACGTACCGTAGAGAAAGATCAGGTTGACTGCGAAGAACTCCTTTTTGTCTTGGAAGGACTACCTGCAAATAAGAACACAAGACCACAAGATTTTGATTAGACGATAAATGAGGGAACTGCCTTGGGCCCAGGAAATATAAAACTTCCTTTCGAAGGTGGTCAGTTCCCCTGCTAATATGAATTAACACCAAAAACTGTAAAATATCAATTAAATTGCTTCGTTGAGACGGGTAGGGGAAAGGCTGATTTCTGGTTTTGAGTCACAATAACCGATACCGGTTGCTGATAACCGATATCGGTATGGTCTAGGACCTGTAGGTTGGTTGTTTTATGGGGTGGTTGTGTCGTAGGGTAACGGTGTTGTTGGTAAGGCTGGTATATGAGTGATATTAGGTAATGAGATGGTGAGAGGTAAATGAATGATAGTTAGATGCAATGACACGTTGGGTAGTGGATCTAGGAATGGATTTATGGGGACTGTGATTCAAAAAGTCTAAGAAATGTTATTAAAGAGGACATGCAAGATGTAACTTACTGGTTATAGACGAAGATGCAGGTCCAGGAACTCTGATGACAAAGGCAGAACTTAGGTAAGATGGCTTGACACACAGAAGATGAGAGATCTCCCTCCCGATGATCAGCTGAGTATCACAGGTTTCTGGCTATTCCGTTGCAGTTTTGGGCTTGATCTCCTTTTGTTGCAACTCTTCTGGTTTCTTCACTCGTCTCTGCTTGGTCAAGTGAAGATCTGGATTCTCTTGATCGCTCCTAATGATCTCCCTTGCTCCCAAAAATCCTTCGTCCGTTGTTTTTGGTTTGGGGAGCCCATTTACAGGGAGCCGATGGCGGTTACGTAACCGACGGCGGTCGAGTAGGAACCGGTATCGGTTAGGAAAAAGCAGGCTATTTTTAGTAAAATCGCCCACTTTCCCTGCTTTTCTCCCGAGAGATTAGTTGCGGGCTTGGTCAAGTGACTAGAAGGTCAGTTTTGGGTGCGAGAAAGGGGTCATTAGTCATGGGTGTAGGTGTGGACCAAGTTATAGGTCTTAATTAGGTTAGTTTAGGGTTAGGACTAGGTCATGATGAGGTGGCAAAATGAGGTGGCAGGTAAGGTGATGTGGATTTATCAATTACAAGGTAATTAATAAATAATTGTGTAAGGTTTAGGTGATGAGGTTAGGTTGCGAAAGGAGGTGCGGGTCATGGCTTAATTTTGAGGCACTACTTGGATCTTTGAATCGGTTAAAGTAATATTGGATACATCGAACTCTCATGAATGTCGACATTCTTCAAGTTTGATTGATATGTGATTTCCTCATGCATATGAATTCAGGCAATGCTTGAAATATGAAATTATAAATATATCTTATACTTTGACCTTGAAGCTTGTCGAAGGACTTGTTGGTAGGAAAACAGATGATTGGGGAAGTTAAGATAACTACCCTAAAATGGAGTCATGCATAGCCTTAAGTAAAGGTGACAGCTACCATAATGGTAATGTGCATATCATGTATGACAGTAAGGATATAAGTCCACCTGAAATTATTTAACTTCATTTTTTTAGAACAATAATTAATACCCATAAATTGGGGTATGCAAGTGGAGGTTGAATTATATAACAGGGTATATTATGTTATTAGGTAACCATTAAGGATAAATATGTTTTTTTCAATACTTGGTTAACGAGTGGAATATTTTCTGGCATTTACGATGATTATTATGTTAGCTAAAAATTGATACTTGCATCTCAATTGGGAGTTGAAATAATGTTGATACTTGTAATTATAGTGGCTTGGACAGCGCTTACATATCCTAGTTAGTCAAATGTTTCTTTGACATATTAGCAAAATATAACAATATTGTTGATCGTAACTCATTCCAATGAGTTGGACCCTTATACTAATAGAAACATATAAAGGCATGGAATAAGCAACCAAAAGGATACCTAATAATATATGAACTTGTGGATTGATGGAATCTTTGTTAACATAAGTATATTCTTAAAATTGTGAGATAAATATCCAAATTATACTTACATATCACTGATTATCTATGAAGGTTTGATACTTGGGTAATATCGATGAATAATATAAGATTGATACTTGTATTTATTATATAAACTTAATGTCGTTGGTGATTTTATTTAATTGAAAGATAATATTGTTGGATACTTATATATGTGAAGTAGGTCGAGGGTATTAGGTGAGTGCTATTATTATTACTGTAATTTAAGTATGATTGATTGCATGTTAAGGTTGTATATCTAGTCACTTGGAATTGTATTCTTATGTAAGCAAATCTTAAGGAAGTGAACATTAATGAGTATGGAATGTATTATCATGAGATGTGTAGTTAAGTTTTTAAATGTATGTTAGAAATTTATTTGATAAGGAGTATTGCAAACTTTCATTTATTTATATGCTAGATGGCATAAATTATTAGGTGAGGTTTATATCTTATCATGCTCAGTTCTAGCGAACTGACTCTAGTAAATATTTGTGCAGATGCATTATGCGAGTAGATTAAAGGAAAAGAGTGTAAAAGTTTCATCAGTTCAAATTACGAAGTTATTTGTAGAAAGTTCAATGCGTTGTAAATTTTGTAACTTTGCTTGCAAGGAGTTTGGAAGATCTCTTGTCGTGGTATGTTCGGAAAAACTACGTGGTGAAGTGTTATTTCCCTTTTGTTGTTAGACTAGTAACTTACCTTGGTGAGAAATGATATTCAATCATTACATTGGCATAAGTATTGTAAAACCTTGATTTTGAGAATAAAGTGTTAAGTCAAAACTCTCTGACACCTTATAATGATGTGATATATACAAAATTAAATGGAGTGGTTAACCCTTATAGAAGTTAACTGAATATATATATTCAAATAAATTAATGTAGAGATGACTTACTTGAGAACAAGAGATTCCTGAAATAATCAAAGGTGAAACTATCCTTGTAAAGTAAAATTTTGAAATTTGATATCCCTAGCTACACTAGTGAACACTACCCCTTTTAGGTGAACTCTGAAACAAGCTTAAGGGAAAACAATGGTTAGTTTTGGGAAGATAATAAGATTTAGCAAGTAGGAGAAGACTTTAAGTGAACTACTCTACAGTGTGTAAGAAAATAACTCAGTTGGTAAGATGAATTTGTGCGAATCATTTATTGAATCTTTCTGAAAACATAAGTCATGAGTTAAAGGGTGTTTTATCAAAATAAATAACCTTCAATCATTTATTACTGTGGCTTGCCCTAGCTGTGAGAGTGTCATGTGGTTGGACTTCTATGTTGTTCTGTAAAAAAAAAAGTGTATTATCCTTTTGGGTGTGAACGTTTCTGTGTAGACCTTGTGGTCATCCCCGTAACAAGTGGTTCCCAGAGTTGGTTGTAACTTTGTGATGACATGTTGTGTCGTGTTGTGTGTCGAAGCAAGTCAACAAAAAAAATATCTTGTCTTTTACTGTGTTGGTATCAGAGCGTAGGTTCATGCTCTCGAACCTATGGGCCGGATTGGTGTTGTATGGTGATGTTACATGATGGTGATGGTGTTACATGATATTGTTTCATGGAGATGATGGTATTGCATGATGATGATTTATATTGGAAGAGTAATGTGGTATAAGCGTGATGTGATTATTGTCGTAATTGTGATATTGTGAACGCACGTGATGTGTATGTTACTCAGTGCGTATTTGTTATCATATTGATGTGCTGGGGATGGGAGTATTCTCTCTCCTTTTTGTGGATTCTATGAAGAGTTCACGTGTGAATTACTGGTTGTGATGTGTGACAAGAATTATAATGTGGATGACGTAGTGTTGGAGCATTGTGGCATATTGTGATATGTAGGTGTATCAATGTGTTGTATGACTAGATTGATGTAAAATGAAATGAGTTGTATCATGATGTTTTTACCATGTTTTAAAGAAATGTGTGTATCACCTTGTATGTAGCAAATGAATGTAATGTTGTGATTGTTATTATGTTCATCATATGTATGATTTGTGTGATATATAATGATTCATGTCGTAAATTAGGGTCATACGGTGAGCGTATGAACCCTATCATATAGTGATTGCACTTTGGGGTGAAGAATGTGGTAAAGTGATGTATTATTCCCTATGAATGTATGATTGTGACCTACCCTGTATACATACCATATGTGAGACGTTATGGTAGCTATGTGTGTACCACCATTGTGTTAGTGATGTAGTTACATGTTATGTTGTGAACCTTTCACTAATCGACCCTGAGGGAAATCGGTAAATTGTGTATGTTCAGAGTGAGAAAATGTGTACCGTTGACCAGTCACTCGAGCCGAGTACGAGATAGGAAGTGGAGCCTTACATAGGCTGAAAACTCATTTTTGTTCGTTTGGTATGTGTGGCACTTGCTCAACGGGTGTCATGCATATTGTGTTTCATGGACACCTTAGGCTCAGTAGATGGTGACTTGTACTTCCTTTCTCTCTCCTGATATGGTTGTCTTATAGATTCAACCTATGTTATTTTGACTATGTTGAGCCTTGTTGAAGTTGTGGTGAGATGATTCTGATTGAGATGATGATAGTTGTATTATTGATATGTATTTTACGAGCTGAGGCTCGATGTTCCGAGTGCTAGCAACTCGTTGAGTACCCCTTTGGTGGCTAGATAAGGCCACACAGTTACCGTAATGTGACAGTATTATAAGTTGATTTATTCATAAATTGAGCTTTTTTACTTTATTTTGTAAGGATCAGCAACTTTTCTTGTTTGTAATGCGTTGCAATTTTGGGCATTTCCTTGGTTTGTGGCACTAACATGTGGATTTTGATACTAACTATGGCTATTTGGCCATTTATTTTGCTTGATTTTGGGTCTTCTTTTAAATTTGGAATTTTTACCGCCTTGCCCAAGGCTTGTACTTTGCCACTTAGCACTTAGATTGGATTGTTGTGCTGGTTCTATTGTCGTGATGTGTGGAATAGGGTCATGGGATGCATCATGGAATGGTTGTACCTATGGACCCGCTTCGTTGTATGGGGGTACGCCCCAAGGAGTTATAGATAACTAGTGGGTTGTTGAACCACGTGTTATTATGTCACTTGGGTTAGGAGTGTTCGAACTCTATGTGTCTTGGGCCATAGGGTCAGCCGGCCTCCTTGAGGGAGGCATAAGAGACTTGAGGTTTGAGGGAGGCATAAGAGTTTGAGGGAGGCATAAGAGACTTGAGGGAGGCATATGATATTTGTGTGTATGGTTGATGTTTTGGGATATATGTTGAGTTATTGTCAGTCTTTTGATGTATGTGTTACTCATGTCAAATGGATATGTGTTGTGATGTTGTGGATATGTCATTGATTCCCTTGTGGACACTATGTACCTATAGCATTTGTTTGGTGTTATGTGAATTTTTTTTTTCATCGATGCAAATTGAGGGAATGTCTGGAAATCGTAGTACACCTTGTTCAAGTAGTATAATTTTCAGTCATGGTTGTGTGACCAGTACTATATTATGTGGACTGTGCCTAATCCATTCCGTATTTGAGTAACCTTTTTTGGTGTAATGTAATCATGAAGTATATACTTGTGTGCTTGTGAATCTGTAGCGTCTTTTTGAACCTGATAGGGTGTTGTGTTAGTAGTTCATGTTGGGCACCCACAATAAGGAATAAACCAAAACTCTTCAATGATGAAATTTTAAAAGAAATTAAACTAAGAATAATGCTAATGGAAAGGAACTAATGAAATGATAAATAAGAGGGAACTGCCAATCTTCACAGAACCTTGAAATTTAAAATTTCTACCAAATGTTCCTAAGGCTACCCTATGGCCATGCTTTAATCAACTAAAATTTTAACCATAGGGTGTACTCTCTCCTTTATTTGTTCTTTGTTGCATACCATTTCTTTCCCTTTGTATTATGTTGCATCGAGGACGATGCTCTTCCTAAGGGGAGGAGGATGTGATGCCCCATTTGATGGTTACCCCGATTCTTGTCATAGTGACCCATTTCTATCGAGCGTCGAACGACTGTATGTAATTCCGATGTCTTGGACCATGTCTTAGTGATGTTTTAGCACCTTCCCTCTCCTTCTTCCTTTCTCGAGTCGTTATCGACACCTCTGTGTTTGGACTTTGTAATGCTTCATGTGCTGGCCTCCACAATGATCGTTACTTTTCCTTTTAATGAAATTTGTGTCTTCAAAGCCTTGTAGGCAGCTGGAATAACGTTTGGGTTTTGATAGGGCATGTTCAGTTAAAAAGAGGATGCCCATAATAATAATAATATTCCTTTTAAATTTTTCGACCTCGACTGCTGACCATTATGACTATAATTGATAATTATTTTGTAAGCTGTAAAATGATAATAATGATAATAATAATAATGACATTATGATAGTATTATCGATCAACGATTTTATTTTATTACTATTTTCCTTATGTCGATTGTTATCGACATCATCCTTTATTATCTTTAAACTACCCTTTTAATTTGTTTGTCGCTCCCGCTGATCGAGCCTCGTTGCGCAAATGAGGAAGAGTACGTTTTGTGGTGGTGCCACGGTTTGGGGGTGGCGTTTGCGTAAATATTTTATTTAAGTACTCAACCCCGTTCTCTTCTTGGGTCGACCGATCCCTCAATCTTAGAACTTTTTTTAAATTACTAATTTTAAATATGGATTTTTATGTCCCCAACCAACCTTGTCTCTCCCTTTTGATCTCCTTGTGTACCACATTTGGTGTGGGGAAGGGAATGTTAATGTCTTTTGATTTTCTTCCTTGGTTGGCTGGAGGTGGGTGGCTTTAATAGCCACCTTCCATTGCATTAAAAAACCCCATCCTTCTTGGCATGTTCAACCTTCCCTGTTGCTGGCCGCACATGCCCCATTTATTAAAATTTTGACTTGCAATTTGCTGTCTCTCATGGTCTACCTGTTGTTTTCTACCCTGGCCACGTGGTTTTGTGTGGTGAAGGAATAATTGTTTTGTGTAGTCGCATGGACTTTTTTCTCTGTATCTAGTTACTTCATTTCAAGATCTTTGAATGTCTGTTGGTTGTATGTTTAATTAATCTTCTATTTTCTCCACTATTGGGTTGTAAATCCTTGATAGTTAAAATGGGTTGTCTTCTTTTGGATGCATCGTATGAACATTAGTTGTGATGTTTGGAAGGATTACTTATCCTTGAACTTGTATTATGGCCTGAAAATTTTGTTTTCTTCTCATACTTCCGAGACGGGATGTGGGTGTTGTTTATTGGTTTGATTCCTTCCTGAGTGGTCGAAGATGATTAAATTTAACCGTTTCATATGTTCAGAGCCTATAGGGTTATATGCCTAGACTATTTCTTTTTCTTTTTGGTCATTTTATCGTCAGAATACTTGGGCATCTGTAGCATGAATATATAATGTTCCTTTGTTTTTCATCCATGTTTGGGTTGTTGGATATGCCTTTCTGCTTGTGCACTCCAAGTTTATTGTTAGTAAAAATGTTAATGGAGGGATTATTAAAATTTAAGCTCATATTTGAGGTCTGTGATCATTCTTTGAAATGATTCCTTGAAGCAGGATGTGGGTATTAGATATTTTTTATTCCTATTGGGTTGGAGGCGAGGATTGGATTCAATGAATGGTTTGTGAAAAAACCGGTTTCAGTTGCATACACTCCAAGGGTATTATGTGTTTTTGGGATTCTGTGAATGAACACTAGTGAACTTCAAGACTAAGTTGAGTGTTGGAGAATTGGTTATTATTGTCTGTACTGAGTTTTTATCTTCAAAATCGAATTTAGCAGAGATGGGCTTCACAAAGGAGGCAATGGAGGCCACCTTGATCTCCAAACTCAACCCAACTCATCTGAATGTGATCGATACATCTGGAGGGTAAGGACATCACCCATTCTTCCACGTAGTTTAAAACCATTGTAATTATCAGATGTGGAGCAAGCTTTTCTATTGAGATAGTATCAGCTCAATTTGAAGGGAAGAGGATACTGGAGCAACATCGTATGGTAAATTTGGCACTGGCAGAAGAACTAAGAGAAATCCACGCACTTTCAATAAAGAAGGCATTAACTCCATAGAAGTGGTAAGAGCAACACGCTCAATAAAAGCATCCAGCTATGTACTGCAATGGGAAATGTTCCAGTTAAAATAGCTTGCATGAGAGATCTACGTGCTGAGGAAAATGAATGTTTTTGGAATGTGTTGTAGCTGCTGGAGCCTTGGTTCGACGTGGCTGCATTGAGGAAGCCCCAAACAGGCATGATAAGACTAACCCTCTCTCTTCATGATTTATCCCCTTTAGCATTTGGGTAAATCAATCTTTGCAATTTTGTTCGATTGTTGTAGATGTGGGTTTCTTTTAGAATGTTGATGTGTTTTTGTTTTACTAAATAAATAGCGTTTGGACTCTGGATATTATATAACATGCATTTACATATATCGAATCTTTCTTGAAAGAGATGCCCAGAAAGAGATGGGCTTCAAATGAATTTTAATCATAATTGCATGAACTGATCTCTCCCCTCCTTTACAGTTTATCTTATTTACTATTTGAGTAGAAGAAATCTCTACATCGATTCTTGCCTACTGATCTTATAATGTTGGTTGATTTTTTTGCCTTGATTCTTCCTTTGAATGATGGTTTCTGTAGAAAATATTATGGAGCGTGAATGAGGTTTATAATTTTTCTTGTATTGTTTATATTATGTAGAACATGGCTTGAAAAAGGGAATTTCCGATATGACTGTATTTGGATTTTACTGTGGGTTTATAATAATATAAACTCCCGCTAGGATTGGTGGCTTCTATTTGGGGAAGAGTCATACTAGTTTTATTGGTCTTTCTAGTTAGTTCCATCTGATTCATTCGATTATCATTTACCTTGGGGATTATTGAAAACCCCTCACCAGGCCCTCTACTATTATTATTACTATGAGCTTATTATTAGATTGGAAACCTCCTGAAGCATGCGTTAATGGGTTTTCTATGACCTTTACAAATATGTTATGCACACAAGTCATTATCCTGTGTGGATAATTCTTTGGCTTAATTTTGAGGCACTACTTGGATCTTTGAATCGATTAAAGTAATATTGGATACATCGAACTCTCATGAATGTCGACATTCTTCAAGTTTGATTGATATGTGATGTCCTCATGCATATGAATTCAGGCAATGCTTGAAATATGAAATTATAAATATATCTTATACTTTGACCTTGAACATCCTCATTTTATACATTAGAACAAGTAATTTTTTTATTTTTGATAAATGCTTCCTGGTTCTAAATACATAATTTAGAACTTTCAAATCAAAGCAACCATTCTTATAACAGATAACCATATGCAGCTGTAATGACTCAGAGTACCTCCGATCTATTCATTCCATGACTCGGTAATCTACCGATCTATTCATGTGTATTAAGAGTTGGCGTTTTTATTTAACACAACACTCTTGTGGTTCTCTTCCCTAATCTGAGATTCAGAAAGCTCTGTCTAAGGAACCTATCTGAATAATTGTTACCATTATTCATCGACATCTCATCCCTTACACTAGGTGACTTAGGACAACGCAATCAGCATCTTGCGATACTTTGGTCAAATATTTGAAACATACTGCTTATGTCTCGTATTCCTTAACGGCATACTCGTCAATCTAGAATACGTCCTTCACCCCATTCCTATGTTATGTAGAATGTCTTATACTGACTTCTGTCAGTCTCTCATGTCCCAAGTTATTCACTCGGAAATAGATTAGTAAGGTGACAACGTTATATGGATGCTCCCGAGGACTAGGGATACGCTTACATACTGGGTCAACCCTAGTTAAACCAGTGTGTCAAGATACCCCGAGTCTCCTAGGCAGCCTTATATCGTGACCACATTCCTAATCAGTCCTAGAGTAACTTTTTCGAGTTTAAGGTGTAAATATTAACGATCAATGCAAAGGGTGTCGTCATAAGTCACCTGCATTGTTGTATCTTTGAGAAGATCCTAATCTTCTCGAAGGTTCAACCTTGCAGTTGACTTGTGCCGTCAACCTTTAAATCTGACCTCGAAAAGATCTAATTATTAATAAGTGTTACATACGTTGGGTTAAAATTATACCGAGATACGCTCCCCTAAGGGTAGTCTTTCCCAATCCCCAGGTTCCTCACCTTAGAATTACTTTTCTTAGTAAAACCCATTACACAAGAGAAGTTATTAAGACTAGAGGTCCCTTCAAGGAGTTCATAGAATATACTTAATTCTTAAATCAATGAAATTGGACAATAACCCATAATCTTCACATGAGATTGCCAACCAAACCCTTTTTAGGTTTATATCAGTTCTCATAACTGAATTTATATCTTACTTAACAGTATCGAGATATAGTGATTAAGAATCCAATTAAACGTCGTATTGACCTAGATTAAGACCAGGAAGTAATAATTTATTTAGCTTGTTTAGCTTCCTGCTCAGGTATATTTTAACCCTAACTTCCAGAAAGACAGTGAACTAAATTCCAATTTAGCTTTAGCTAGAACATACTAGAACTACTAAACAATCATAAGTATTCAGTAACATATTCTTGCAAGCTTACATTGATAATAAAAAAAGTCTCCAAATTATACAATAATAACAATGCTCTCAAGATCATTTGAACCGAAGAAGGTCAAACTATCAAGATACAAATACAAACACATAACTAACAAATATCTCTTTTCATTCCCTTCGAGCTAATCAAATACATTTTATGCATTCAACATACTTGATACAATACTCAATAGAAAAAGAACATCTTTCCTCATATAGTACATTTAGAGAATCAAGCTGTAATTCATCATAAAACCAAATTACACAATCTGAACATCCTATCAGATCTGCGTGCTTTTACCTCTTACGGAAACCATCTGCAAAAATTGTCAACATGGGTCAGTTCGATGAACTGAGCATGATAAGCACTAACTTTTAAAACAATTGCAATCCATCAATTTTTTTCATTAAACACCCTGTTTAAATGAGATCATTTCACCAAACAAGTAAACATATTTCAGACTATGCTCTTGTAATACAAACATGACTATAAACGTGTAACTCATATTATCGTTATTGAATAGTTCTAAATACTTTTCAAATATTTCATCAAAATATTAGAAATCAAGAAGAACAAAAGTATCCAAAACAACTATCCATCTGAATCCCAAGGACAAAAAACATCAGACAGATCATTACATTCATCATAGTAAAATGAATATCATAACAAATCATGATTCCATCAATATGTTAAAAACAGTTCTAACGGTTAGGTAAAAATATATCAACATATACTTTACAACAGAAGAGAAAGAAAACAAGTCATTCATATTTCCCTTCAAACAAGCTCATGACTGTACCGTCTCCTCAAGAGTAAGCATTCACCTTATACGCATACAAATAAGTCAGACGAGCCACAAGAAGAACCACAGTTTTGTTAAAATTTAAATATAACAAACTCCTGTAGCTTACTAGCAGTACAGTAGCTCTCACGCCAAAACAGTGATGAATAATCTATCAAATAGACTCCACATAACCTTCCATACGAAGCGACAAACAAGAAAATATTCAATGCCATCATTTTTGAGGTACAGTTAACAGCTCTATAGTTCAGTCAAGCTCACGACTGGATATTCATGTTAATAGAAGACGTAATCATGTTCAAACACAAGAACAATTCTAATGAGTCAAAACTCACATCAACATTCAGTTCAATTTAGTCCCTACTAAAACACAGCAAGGACAAAGATCAAGAATCGAGCCAACATATAACATAACATGGGCTCCAACAGTGCCAAATTCAACCAATACTTATGTTAAAGTTTTCAAATCAAGTTGAATTCATATGATAACAAGTCAAGAATACTAAAAGTACTCACAGCAGGAACTCCTACAGATGTTACAACATGAATTATTTTTCAGTGTCTCCACCGAAGTTAATAACATTTAGTATTCATAATAACAACCGCGTTCACAACCCAGCTTTGAATGAAATTAAAATACTAGACACCTTTCAAGGACTCTCACTGAGTCAGTATCGACCGAAATCATAACAAGGCTTTACACAGAAGTTGAAAGATACAAGTTACATATCAAATTCAAGAGTTCTAACCAGAATAATAACATACCGTATTCACATCTGAACTCCTTCAGAGGTAGAAAAGTATGGCATTCATGACCCACTTCTACGGAGGCCAAGATACATGATATCTATATATATACATTAAGGATTCCAACAGAGCCGAAAACAAAAAGTGTTCATAACCAGGCTTATACAGAAGCAAAATACTAGTTTCGTAACAAGGATTCCAACTGAACCCATACAACAATATTCACTCTAAGCTTACACAGAGAGGAAAACATAAAAAGTACACCAACTGAGTCTGTACCAAGAAATTCATTGCTAAACGAAGGTATTCATAACAAGACAACAGAAGTCGTATTACCAGTTACCCCTCCAGGACTCCGACTGAATCAAACTACCAGTATTCACATACATGACTTCTACAGTAGTCCATAATATACAAACCATTCCAAGGACTCCACAGAGTCATTTTGCATATAAATACATATATTGCAAACTTATCGATGGGTTGAATCCCATAATTGCAACACAAGGGGGGGGGGGAACAACTTCTACAAGGTCGCATTAAAATACTATAAACACAGCAAGTTATCCATTCAAAATAACCTAAGTATATAGCGAAACCCAACAAGATTCAGTAACCACCACTTATATTAACACGACAGAACTTACAAAGAAGTCGAATTATACTGAACATTCAAACAAAAATCCAACAGTATCCTTTTCGACAAGAATCAACAGCAAGTATCGACTGTAGCCTGAACCCAACAAGGAAACAATTCATGGGCTCACACAGAGTAGGTTTCGTATACTTTCTTGCATGCATTTCACAAACTTTATCCGGAATGCAAAACACAACGAGATAGTATAATCGTTCGAAACAAAATATACACCCATCAAGGGTTCTCTAAAAAAAAATCCATCCAGTAAGAAGATACAGCAACTAATCCATTCACAGTTACCATAGAAACCAACTGAACCCAAAAATCATTTGAACAGAGTTGTTCTAATGAAATCATTTGAAAGAAAGTAAGAACTTTAAAAGTTAGGGCCTAACATGCCTGGTTATTTGCTTAAAAATCCGAAGAAGACCACTGAAAGAGCTCGTGCCTTCTCCTCTTTTTCCACGTTAGATTCAACAACAATAACTTGTTATTTCCATGCCTTATAAACTTTCCTTGACAGAGAAAAGAGTGAGTTACACTCATTTTTGCCATGCAACACCAAGTAGACTGGTGCGAAGAACCAGTGATCAGACAGAGGGAAAACCAGAGCGCATGAAAAACCAAACAAACTACCAGTTTTCCATTTTGCATGCCTTCCCGAGAAACCCAAGCTCGAAGACCGAGTTAATTAATTGCATTTACTCCAAATTTCCCGCTCAATCTCCATTGCCACCGACCACCATAGTTGGCGATGGATAAAAACAATTCAAAGACCATTTCTAACTTTGGCGTCTCTGCCACGTCGGCTTTTGCTAGCCATTTGAAACTTCCACTAAATCCCTGTCCTTCATACTTATCCATCTATTTAATGCCATAGTAACTTCCGCCCATGGCTCGCACCCTTTCATAGGTCCCCTTTCCTCCTTGTTCATTAGTTAGGTTAGTAACATAGGTTAGGATTTAAGATGCTACTTAGTCTAACCTCCATAGTGCTAGGTTACTAACTTAGAACATTTAGCTTATAGCTTAGGCCTAGGTTAGATTAACACTAATCTAACCCCTAGGTTATAGTTTAGTTTTAGGTTACTAACCTTAATAAATCCAGTTTAGGTCTAACATTTCAAATGTTCAGAAAAAGAACCTACAAACATACATTCATGAACAGGATTCACTCCTGCACTGCCAATAGGCTAGTTGAATAAATGTATCTGAATTTATTACCTGGCCCACTGATCAAGACCTTCCTGATATTACGATATCAGGAACCAATTCATTTAACATGATCATTCTGAGTTAGACTCCGAAATAGCTTATTCAACGCATTCAGACCTTGCAACCTGCATAAGGTCTATAATTTTTGTTCATCCCGAATAAACTTTAAAGCATCACTTGGATCAATGCCATTGATCCCAGGCTGGGTCTTATAGATGGATAAATCCACAATTCATTCCGAGATCAGATTAAACTCAGGTGAAAAAAATGAAAGAAATAAAAGAGTCCAATTATATTCCGACTCAGTCAAAGATCTTCAATTGCAAAGAAGATACAGTACATATCAAGCATGACTTCACAATCAAAGGAACACATCCTTTTACAGAAGAAATCATATATCAACACTTGAATGCTCAGGAGGAAGTAACAACAGTTCAGAGTGTTACATGCTTCCCTCCTAAAAGATTCATCGTCCCGATGATTACATATTTGATTAACCTTCAGGTCAACCAATTTATTAGTTCACAAAACAATGCGACTATTTCCAACTTGAATAGTTCAAGAAATCAATGTCACAACTCATTTTATTCAACCTGAATAATGTTTGCCTCCATTTGGCTTTCATATAAACTTGAAAAAGATAAGTTCATAAAAGAAATGTTTTGTCAACAGATTTCATTCTGTTGAAAAAGAAAAGGAAAAGCAATTTTCATCTCTTCCATATTTTCCCAAGTTGCACTTTCTTCGTTAAACTGGTCCCACTGGACCTTACATTGCTGTATTTCACGATTTCTCAAATGCAATTGGCGAGTTTCCAGCACTCGTGTGGGTTTAACCACGATTATTCCTGGGTCTTGGACCTGCAAGGAATTCCAATTTAAAACATGTGACAGATCTGAAACGTATTTCTTAAGCAAGGAAATATGGAAAACATCATGCATGTGAGATAAAGCAGGTGGTAATGCTAATCGATAAGCTACAGGATTGATTATTTCGACAATTTCGAAAGGTCCCACGAATCGAGGTGACAACTTGGTAGCCTTGCCAAAAGTTATAGAACTCTTTCTGGGTTTAACACGAAGAAAAACCTTCTCACCAAGCTCAAACCTTTCGATCAATCCGCTTAAGGTCAGCATAGCTCTTCTGCCTATCCGACTGCTTCCTTTAATCATTCCCGAATCAGCTTAACTTGCTGTTCCATTTCTGTGAGAATCTCTGGTCCAATTACCACTCTATCCTCAACACTATCCCAGCTAACAGGGGTTTCTGCACTTTCTTCCATAAAGTGCTTCAAATGGTGCCATTATAAGAGATGAGTGATAAGTGTTGTTGTATGCGAATTAAACTAATGGAAGATACTCTTCCCATTTATACTGTTGATCCATACAATACATTCGCAACATGTCCTCCAACACTTGATTTACCCTCTCAGTTTGTCCATCTGTTTCTGGATGATATGTAGAACTAAAATTTAGTTTTGTTCCAAGAGATGTATTAAGAATTTTCTGAAATCTTGATGTCATTATTGGATCCCTGTCAGATATAATCAATTCTGGTACACCATGCAATCTGAAAATTTTTTGTACGAATATTTTGGCTAGCACTGGTGAATCATCCTTTAGATTTCTAGTGATGAAATGAGCTACCTTAGTTAGTTTATCTACAACTATCAGGATAACATCATGTTTATTCCTGGACATATGTAACCCTTGTACAAAGTCCATGGTTATTACTTGCCATTTGTACTGCGGTATGCTATGAGGATATAACAGTCCAGTAGGGTGCATATGTTCTGCCTTAACCCGCTCACATTCTAAATAATGAGTCACAAAATCAATGACATCCTTTTTCATACCTTTCCAAAAGTATTGATGTTTCAGATCAGCAATCATTTTTTTGATTCCCGGGTGTCCAGAGAAAGGTGAATTATGAAATTCAACTAACAACTTCTTTCTCAAATCATTCAGCATAGGTACATATACCCTGTTTTCATAATGCAAGATTCCTTCATCATCAAAATGAAAACCTTTATACCTTTCATCATTAGGTTCTGCAACAAGCAGTGCTTTTACTTGTTGAAAGTATGCATCTGATTCTGAGGCACTTTTTACCTCATCCTTAAACTGAGTTCTTAATGTTATAAGAGCAGAAATGTGCCTCCTACGACTTAGAGCATCTGCTACTCTATTCTCCTTCCCTTTGATGTAGCTAATATCAAAATCATATTGTGATAAAAATTCTAACCACCTTCTCTGTCTGGCATTCAGATTAGGCTGAGTAGAAATATATTTCAGTCCTAAGTGATCATTTTTCAACTCAAAAGGTTTCCCAAGTAAATAGTGTCTCCAGAACTTGAAGCGCATGAACAATGGCAGCAAGCTCCAAATCATGAGGAGCATAATTCAGCTCATGTAACTTAAGTTTTCTACTTTCATATGCTATGACTTGATCATTTTGTAACAAAACACCTCCAAGGCCTTCCCCAGAAGCATTTGTTACAACACTAAAGCTCCCATTAGGGTCTGGTACAGCTAATATAGGTGTAGAAGTCAACTGGATTTTTAGACTTTTGAAAGCCGCTTCGCACTTATCATTCCAAATAAATTTCTCATCCTTCTTCTGCAATGAAGTTATTGGTGCAGCCACTTTAGAAAAATCCCTAACAAATTTTCTATAGTAACCAGCAAAACCCATGAAGCTTCTTACTTCGTGCACATTCTTTGGTTCAGGCCACTCAGTTATTGCCACTATATTTTGAAGGATCTACAGCAATTCCTTCTTTGCTAATGACATGACCCAAATAGTGAACTTCTGAATCAAAGAAAGAACATTTGGATAACTTACCATACAACTTCCTTTTTCTCAAAATTCCCAAAACTATCTTCAAATGCTCATTGTGCTCCTCAACGCTTTTAGAATAAATGAGAATATTGTCCAAGAATACAAGTACAAACTTGTCCAAATATTCTTGAAAGATATTGTTCATTAAGTTCATAAAGGCTGCAGGTGCATTAGTTAATCCAAAGAGTAGAACCGTGAATTCATAATGTCCGTACATTGTTCGGAAAGTTGTTTTATGAATATATTATTCTCTAATCCTTAACTGATGATAACCAGATTGAAGATCTATCTTAGAATAAACCGCTGCCCCATGCATCTGATCAAATAAATCATCGATCCTTGGAAGTGGATATCTGTTCTTGATTGTTGCTTTGTTCAACATCCGATAATCAATACATAGCCTAAGTGTTCCATCCTTCTTTTTCACAAATATTACGGGTGCTCCCCAAGGTGAAACAATTGGTCTAGTCAAACCTTTAGACAAAAGTTCTTGCAATTGTGCCTTAAGCTCGACTAACTCTGTAGTAGTCATCCGATACGGTGCTTTGGAAATAGGTTCTGTTCCTGGTTTGATTTCGATGGTGAAGTCAAATTCCCTCTTGGGTGGTAACCCCAGTAATTCCTCTGGAAAAACATCCCTGAAAATTTGTAGCAGAGGAAATCATTTCATGGAATCACCATCTTCTTCTGAAAATTCAGATATCTTTACTGCATAAAGGGTACATCCTTTATTTTTAGCCTTTTTAAGCTGCATAGCTGATAGTTTTCTAACTGAAATTTCTTGTTTAACCCCTTGAATCTCTGTTGTTTCTAGCTGATCATCTAAACATTTTATGTTCTTTTCATAGCAGTCTACTTTTGCTTTATGGTCAGCTAACCAATTGACACCGATGACAATGTCATACGATCCCAAAGGTGTAACATAGAGGTCAACTTCTGTGGAGAAATTAGGTAATTCAAGGACTGCCCCAAAAAGACACATACTCACTGTATGAACATAGTTATTACCATACTGTACAGTCCAAGATTTATCCATTTTTCCAGCTTTTCTCTGAAGTTTAGAAGCAAGTTTATTAGAAATAAAACATTCAGTAGCTCCTGTATCAAAAAGAATAGTGACAGGTATGCCAAATAACTTACCCGGAACTTCTATAGATGTCACTTGCTTTTCAGCTTGCTTGTCTGCTACTGCAGCATGTATCTTATGCTACTGATTATGATCATCCTTCTTCAAAGGGCAATGATTTGCGTAGTGGTCTTTGCCACAATTGTAGCAACCTCCTACAAGTCCCTTTTTAGGCTCAAAATTACCTCCAGCCTTGTAATTATCACGTTGGCCTCCATAGGGCTTCTACCCATTGTTATAATTTTTGGCAAAATTATCCCTTACATTTCCAGCAGGCTTATTTGCTACTGCTTTCTTACTATTATCCCCTGGAAACTTAATTTTGTTTCCAAACTTTTTCCATGGTCCCTTTTTGGGTGCAAGAGAGGTTGAAGAAGGGTTTGCAGTCTTCTTCCGCACTTCCTCTTTATGAGCAGAAATAGCCTTTAATTTCTGTTCTTGTCTTATGGCCTTTTCAACAACTCCTTCCATAGTGGTTGGACTATGAACATCGACCTCTCCCCCAATCACGGGATTCAATCCCATGATGAATTTCTGTATTCTGAACTTCTCGTCAGTTTGATACTGCGGTACATACTTGAGGAGTTTTGTAAACCGCTCCCAGTATTCAGTTACCATTAGCTTCCCTTGAGCTAAGTTCTAGAATTCTGTCATTTTCTGATCATAGAAAAGTTGTGGCAGCCAACGTTTCCTAAAATAGCCTTTAAATTGATCCCAAGTAATATTGGTCTCATCAATATTTAGCTCAGCTTTACGGCTATCCCACCATGAAGATGCTTCATGGGAAAGCTGATAGGCTACCCAAATAGCTTTGGTTTCCTCTAAGAATTTTCTTATTGCAAAGTACTTCTCCATTTTGCTGAGCCAGTTCTTAGCTCCATCTCCTAATGTGGTGCCATCATACTTAGGTGGGCTTATCCTTTTTATATCATTAGTGAGTTCTGCTGCCAACCTGGCCTTTTTGTTTTCTGGTTGGACAGGTGCATTTCTAGCATTAATATCAACACCCATATCGGGGTTGTCCTCAGGAGGTTGCTGATTGTTATTACTAGCTTCATCATCCTCCTCATTTCCCATCACCTGCTATTCAAGTACAGCTAAATGATCTCTTGTGTCCAACAGGGCAGCAAGGATCTCATCAAGTTTTTGGGTTGTTGCTACCCCTCCTTTAGGTGGAGCATTATTCACAACGTTCCCCCTTGTTCTAACCATTTTCTATTACAAGAAAATTCAGGTTTTTATCAGATTATGGACACAATAGGCCCAAGAGCTGCAACCTTCAGCTCTGATACCAAGATGTAACATCCTCAATTTATACATTAGAACAAGTAAATTTTTTTTTTTTTTTTTTTGATAAATGCTTCCTGGTTCTAAATACATAATTTAGAACTCTCAAATCAAAGCAACCATTCTTATAACAGATAACCATATGCAGTTGTAATGACTCAGAGTACCTCCGATCTATTCATTCCATGACTCGGTAATCTACTGATCTATTCATGTGTATTAAGAGTTGGCATTTTTATTTAACACAACAATCTTGCGGTTCTCTTCCCTAATCTGGGATTCAGAATTCTCTGTCTAAGGAACCTATCTGAATAATTGTTACCATTATTCATCGGCATCTCATCCCTTAGACTAGGTAACTTAGGACAACGCAATTAGCAGCTTGCAATACTTTGGCCAAAGATTTGAAACATACTACTTATGTCTCGTATTCCTTAATGACATACTTGTCAATCTGGAATACGTCCTTCACCCCATTCCTATGTTATGTAGAATGTCTTATACTGACTTCTGTCAGTCTCTCTTGTCCCAAGTTATTCACTTGGAAACGGATTAGTAAGGTGACAATGTTATATGGATGCTCCTGAGGATTAGGGATACGCTAACATACTGGGTCAACCCTAGTTAAACCAGTGTGTCAAGATACCCTGAGTCTCCTAGGCAGCCTTATATCGTGACCACATTCCTAATCAGTCCTAGAGTAACTTGTTCGAGTTTAAGGTGTAAATATTAATGATCAATGCAAAGGGTGTCATCATAAGTCACCTGCATTGTTATATCTTCGAGAAGATCCTAATCTTCTCGAAGGTACAACCTTGCAGTTGACTTGTGCCGTCAACCTTTAAATCCACCTCGAAAAGATCTACTTATTAATAAGTGTTACATACATTGGGTTAAAATTATACTGAGATATGCTCCCCTAAGGGTATTCTTTCCCAATCCCCGGGTTCCTCACCTTAGAATTACTTTTCTTAGTAAAACCCATTACACAAGAGAAGTTATTAAGACTAGAGGTCCCTTCAAGGAGTTCATAGAATATACTTAATTCTTAAATCAACGAAATTGGACAATAACCCATAATCTTCACATGAGATTGTCAACCAAACCCTTTTTAGGTATATATCAGTTCTCATAACTGAATTTATATCTTACTTAACAATATCGAGATATAGTGATTAAGAATCCAATTAAACATCGTATTAACCTAGATTAAGACCAGGAAGTAATAATTTATTCAACTTGTTTAGCTTCCTGCTCAGGTATATTTTAACCCTAGCTTCCAGAAAGACAGTGAACTAAATTCCAATTTAGCTTTAGCTAGAACATACTAGAACTACTAAACAGTCATAAGTATTCAGTCACATATTCTTGCAAGCTTACATTGATAATCACAAAAGTCTCCAAATTATACAATAATAACAATTCTCTCAAGATCATTTGAACCGAAGAAGGTCAAACTATCAAGATATGAATATAAACACATAAGTAATAAATATCTCTTTTCATTCCCTTCGAGCTAATCAAATACATTTTATGCATTCAGCATACTTGATACAATACTCAACAGAAAAAGAAAAACATCTTTCCTCATATAGGACATTTAGAGAATCAAGCTGTAATTCATCATAAAACCAAATTACACAATCTGAACATCCTATCAGATCTACGTACTTTTACCTCTTACGGAAACCATCTGCAAAAATTGTCAACATGGGTCAGTTCGATGAACTGAGCATGATAAGCACTAACTTTTAAAACAATTGCAATCCATCAATTGTTTTCATTAAACACCCTGTTTAAATGAGATCATTTAACCAAACAATTAAACATATTTCAGACTATGCTCTTGTAATACAAACATGACTATAAACACGTAACTCATATTATCGTTACTAAATAGTTATAAATACTTTTCAAATATTTCATCAAAATATTAGAAATCAAGAAGAACGAAAGTATCCAAAAAAACTATCCATCTGAATCCCAAGGACAACAAACATCAGACAAATCATTACATTCATCATAGTAAAATGAATATCATAACAAATCATGATTCCATCAATACGTTAAAAATAGTTGTAACGGTTAGGTAAAAATATATCAACATATACTTTACAACAGAAGAGAAAGAAAACAAGTCATTCATATTTCCCTTCAAACAAGCTCATGACTGTACCGTCTCCTCGAGAGTAAGAATTCACCTTATACGTATACGAATAAGTCAGATGAGCCACAAGAAGAATGACAGTTTTGTTAAAATTTAAATATAACAAACTCCTGTAGCTTACTAGCAGTACAGTAGCTCTCATGCCAAAACAGTGATGAATAATATATCAAATAGACTCCACATAACCTTCCATACGAAGCAAAAACAAGAAAATATTCAATGCCATCGTTTTCAAGGTACAGTTAACAGCTCTATAGTTCAGTCAAGCTCACGACTGGATATTCATGCTAATAGAAGACGTAATCATGTTCAAACACAAGAACAATTCTAATGAGTCAAAACTCACATCAACATTTAGTTCAATTTAGTCCCTACTAAAACACAGCAAGGACAAAGATCGAGAATCGAGCCAACATATAACATAACATGGGCTCCAAAAATGCCAAATTCAACCAATACTTATGTTAAAGTTTTCAAATCAGGTTGAATTTGTATGATAACAAGTCAAGAATACTAAAAGTACTCACAGCAGGAACTCCTACGGATGTTACAACATGAATTATTTTTCAGTGTCTCCACCGAAGTTAATAACATTTAGTATTCATAATAACAACTGCATTCACAACCTAGCTTTGAATGAAATTAAAAATACTAGACACCTTTCAAGGACTCTCACTGAGTCAGTATCGACCAAAATCATAACAAGGCTTTACACAGAAGTTGAAAGATACAAGTTACATATCAAATTCAAGAGTTCTAACCAGAATAATAACATACCATATTCACATCTGAACTCCTTCAGAGGTAGAAAAGTATGGCATTCATGACCCACTTCTACAGAGGCCAAGATACATGATATCTATATATATACATTAAGGATTCCAACATAGCCAAAAACAAAAAGTGTTCATAACCAGGCTTATACAGAAACAAAATACTGGTTTCGTAACAAGGATTCCAACTGAACCCATACAAAAATATTCACTCTAAGCTTACACAGAGAGGAAAACATAAAAAGTACACCAACTGAGTCTGTACCAAGAAATTCATTGCTAAACGAAGGTATTCATAACAAGACAACAGAAGTCGTATTACCAGTTACCCCTCCAGGACTCCAACTGAATCAAACTACCAGTATTCACATACATGACTTCTACAGTATTCCATAATATGCAAACCATTCCAAGGACTCCATAGAGTCATTTTGCATATAAATACATATATTTCAAACTTATCGACGGGTTGAATCCCATAATTGCAACACAAGGGGGGGAAACAACTTCTACAAGGTCGCATTAAAATACTATAAACACAACAAGTTATCCGTTCAAAATAACCTAAGTATATAGCGAAACCCAACAAGATTCTGTAATCACCACTTATATTAACATGACAGAACTTACAAAGAAGTCGAATTATACTGAACATTCAAACAAAAATCCAACAGTATCCTTTTTGACAAGAATCAACAGCAAGTATCGACTGTAGCCTGAACCCAACAAGGAAACAATTCATGAGCTCATAGAAAGTGGGTTTCATATAATTTCTTGCATGCATTTCACAAACTTTATCTGGAATGCAAAACACAATGAGATAGTATAATCGTTCGAAACAAAATATACACCCATCAAGGGTTCTCTAAAAAAAATCCATCCAGTAAGAAGATACAGCAACTAATCCATTCACAGTTACCATAGAAACCAACTGAACCCAAAAATCATTTGAACAGAGTTGTTATAATGAAATCATTTGAAAGAAAGCAAGAACTTTAAAAGTTAGGGCCTAACATGTCTGGTTATTTTCTTAAAAATCCAAAGAAGACCACTGAAAGAGCTCATTCCTTCTCCTCTTTTTCCATGTTAGATTCAACAACAATAACTTGTTATTTCCATGCCTTGTAAACTTTCCTTGACAGAGAAAAGAGCGAGTTACACTCATTTTTGCTATGCAACACCAAGTAGACTAGTGTAAAGAACCAGTGATCAGACAGAGGGAAAACCGGAGCACATGAAAAACTGAACAGACTACCAGTTTTCCATTTTGCATGCCTTCCCGAGAAACCCGAGCTCGAATACCGAGTTCATTAATTGCATTTACTCCAAATTTCCCGCTCAATCTCCATTACCACTGACTGCCATAGTTGGCGATGGATAAAAACAATTCAAAGACCATTTCTAACTTTGGCGTCTCTGCCACGTCGGCTTTTGCTAGCCATTTGAAACTTCCACTAAATCCCTGTCCTTCATACTTATCCATCTATTTAATGCCATAGAAACTGCCGCCCATGGCTCGCACCCTTTCATAGGTCCCCTTTCCTCCTTGTTCATTAGTTAGGTTAGTAACATAGGTTAGGATTTAAGATGCTACTTAGTCTAACCTCCATAGTGCTAGGTTACTAACTTAGAACATTTAGCTTATAGCTTAGGACTAGGTTAGATTAACACTAATCTAACCCCTAGGTTATAGTTTAGTTTTAGGTTACTAACCTTAGTAAATCCAGTTTAGGTCTAACATTTCAAATGTTCAGAAAAATAACCTACAAACATACATTCACGAACAGGATTCACTCCTGCACTGCCAATAGGCTAGTTGAATAAATGTATCTAAATTTATTACCTGGCCCACGATCAAGACCTTCCTGATATTACGATATCGGGAACCAATTCATTTAACACGATCATTCTGAGTTAGACTCCGAAATAGCTTATTCAACGCATTCAGACCTTGCAACCTGCATAAGTTCTATAATTTTTGTTCATCCCGAATAAACTTTAAAGCATCACTTGGATCAATGCCACCGATCCCAGGATGGGTCTTTTAGATGGATAAATCCACAATTCATTCCGAGATCAGATTAAACTCAGGTGCAAAAAATGAAAGAAATAAAAAAGTCCAATTATATTCTGACTGAGTCAAAGATCTTCAATTGCAAAGAAGATACAGTATATATCAAGCATGACTTCACAATCAAAGGAACACATCCTTTTATAGAAGAAATCATATATCAACACTTGAATGCTCAGGAGGAAGTAACAACAGTTCAGAGTGTTACATACTTGGTTAACGAGTGGAATATTTTCTGGCATTTACGATGATTATTATGTTAGCTAAAAATTGATACTTGCATCTCAATTGGGAGTTGATATAATGTTGATACTTGTAATTATAGTGGCTTGGACCGCGCTTACATATCCTAGTTAGTCAAATGTTTCTTTGACATATTAGCAAAATATGACAATATTGTTGATTGTAACTCATTCTAATGAGTTGGACCCTTATACTAATAGAAACATATAAAGGCATGGAATAAGCAACCAAAAGGATACCTAATAATATATGAACTTTTGGATTGATGGAATCTTTGTTAACATAAGTATATTCTTAAAATTGTGAGATAAATATCTAAATTATACTTACATATCACTAATTATCTATGAAGGTTTGATACTTGGGTAATATCGATGAATAATATAAGATTGATACTTGTATTTATTATATAAACTTAATGTCGTTGGTGCTTTTATTTAATTGAAAGATAATATTGTTGGATACTTATATATATGAAGTAGGTCAAGGGTATTAGGTGAGTGTTATTATTATTACTATAATTTAAGTATGATTGATTGCATGGTTAAGGTTGTATATCTAGTCACTTGGAATTGTATTCTTATGTAAGCAAATCTTAAGGAAGTGAACATTAATGAGTATGGAATGTATTATCATGAGATGTGTAGTTAAGTTTTTAAATGTATGTTAGAAATTTATTTGATAAGGAGTATTGCAAAATTTCATTTATTTATATGCTAGATGGCATAAATTATTAGGTGAGGTTTATATCTTATCATGCTCAATTCTAGCGAATTGACTCTAGTAAATATTTGTGCAGATGGATTATGCGAGTAGATTAAAGGAAAAGAGTGTAAAAGTTTCATCAGTTCAAATTACGAAGTTATTTGTAGAAATTTCAATGCGTTGTAAATTTTGTAACTTTGCTTGCAAGGAGTTTAGAAGATCTCTTGTCTTGGTATGTTCGGAAAAACTATGTGGTGAAGTGTTCTTTCCCTTTTGTTGTTAGACTAGTAACTTACCTTGGTGAGAAATGATATTCAATCATTACATTGGCATAAGTATTGTAAAACCTTGATTTTGAGAATAAAGTGTTAAGTCAAAACTCTCTGACACCTTGTAATGATGTGATATAAGTAAAATTAAATGGAGTGGTTAACCCTTATAGAAGTTAACTGAATATATATATTCAGATAAATTCATGTAGAGATGACTTACTTGAGAACAAGAGATTCCTGAAATAATTAAAGGTGAAACTATCCTTGTAAAGTAAAATTTTGAAATTTGATATCCCTAGCTAAACTAGTGAACACCACCCCTTTTGGGTGAACTCTAAAACAAGCTTAAGGGAAAACAATGGTTAGTTTCGGGAAGATAATAAGATTTAGCAAGTAGGAGAAGACTTTAAGTGAACTACTCTACAGTGTGTAAGAAAATAACTCAATTGGTAAGATGAATTTGTGTGAATCATTTATTGAATCTTTCTGAAAACATAAGTCATGAGTTAAAGGGTGTTTTATCAAAATAAATAACCTTCAATCATTTCTTACTGTGGCTTGCCCTAGCTATGAGAGTGTCATGTGGTTGGACTTCTATGTTGTTCTATTAAAAAAAAAGTGTATTATCCTTTTGGGTGTGAACGTTTCCGTGTAGACCTTGTGGTCATCCCCGTAACAAGTGGTTCCCAGAGTTGGTTGTAACTTTGTGATGACATGTTGTCTCATGTTGTGTGTCGAAGCAAGTCAATATATATATATATATATATATATATATATATATCCTGTCTTTTACTGTGTTGTTCATGTGTAAATTTTTTGGGTCGTTACAACCATGGTGTGGGGAACATAAGCAACAACCTTTGAACTCAAAATGTAGGGTCTGAAAATCTTTGTTGCTTTTACTAATGCAAATGCTTGTTTCTCCATAATTGTGTACCTCAATTCAGCTGCTTGTAAAGACTTTCTAAAGAAAGCAATAGGCCTCTTAGCTCCATTTTCATCCTTTTGTAGCAAAACTAAAGCAATAGTAAATTCATATGCAAAAGAGAAGATTTGGAAAGGCATCTTATAATCTGGAGCTGCCAAAATAGGTGCATGCTTGAGTGCATCCGTTATTCCTTCAAAAGCTTGGATGGCAGCCTTTTCCCACTTAATAACTTGATCCTTTCTTAGCATGCTTGTGATTGGAAGAGTCAACTCAGAAAAATTGGAGACAAACCTTCTAATGAAATTGATTTGGCCAAAGAAAGATTAGATACCCTTCTTGGTTCGTGGCATAGGCACCTTGCTGATTTCTTCCAGTCTCTCAGGGTCTATCATAACACCCTCTTTAGATACAATATGTCCCATCAACTTGGCCTCTTGCATGCCAAAATGACACTTCTTTGCATTAAGTGAAATGCCACACTCCCTACATCTGATTAGCATCTTCTCTAGGTGTTACAGATGGTCTTCTTGATGTCTTGAAAAAACAGTCACATCATCTTGATAAACTGCAATAAATTCATTGATATAACCAGCAAAAGCAACATCCATTACCCTTTGAAAATTAGCACCAGCATTCATCAATCCAAAACGCATCCTTACAAAAACATAAGTCCCCCAAGGGGTAGTGAAGGTTGTCTTAAGTCAATGTTCTAATTCTTTAACAACTACTTGATTGTATCTGGAGAAACCATCCAAAGTAGAAAGAATTTATGACCCTGTCAAAAGCTACATCATATTCTCCATGTTTGGCAAAGGATAGTTGTCCTTCATAGATGCTTTGTTTAGATTCCTAAAATCCACACAAAGTCTGATATCTCCATTCTTCTTTCTAACTGGCACAAGGTTGGCAACCCAAGAAGAGTATCTAGTAGGATGAATGATGCCACCATCTCTCAATTTCTTCAATTCTTCTTGCATTTTCATGGAAAGAAATGAGTTAATAGGCCTTTTATTTTGTATAAATGGTTTTGTTTTAACCTTGAGAGGGATCTCATGCTGAAATAAATCTTCTCTATATGCCTTCAACTCTGAATAATACCAAGCAAGGTAGTCTTGATATTTCTTTAAAAGTTGGGCATAGGACTATTTTTCTTCTTTGCTGAGATGACTACCCAACCAGATCTTCCTTGGTTTGTCTTTAGTTCCCAAGTTGTGCTCTTCCACATCCTTGAAGTAGACATCTTTTTATTAATGATGTAATCAGCATTGCTAAAATTGGATTCAAGTGCAACAAGACCCTTAGGAATGGTATTTGTTTTCAATTGTATAAAATCCTTGTCAAACAAATTTTCTCTACCTTCATTCATGCACACCATTGGTTCCCAATCAATATTCTGACCAGCAAACTCTCCTTGGCATTATAAGAATCTCAACACTTGTGCATCATCATCAAAAATCTGCCAATGTTTCACATTATCCGAGATAGTTGGCCTTGTTACCACTTCAACATCATATTCACAAAAAGGTGAAATGGTGCAATTATCAAATTTAGAACCAAGAACAGCCAGCTTATCAGCAGCAGCATTAAGAATTCTATCATGGTAAACAATGTTAAAGGAATCAAACGTTTCAATCAAGTCCCAAACAACATGCTTATATTGTTTCATATGTTGAATTTTTGTTGCATACAACTTTCTTACTTGCTCGACAACCAGCTCTGAATCTCCTTTAGCAACAATATCCTTTACTCCATACTTCCATGCAATCCTTAATCCCAATAATAATGCCTCATACTCAGCAATGTTGTTAGTACATTCAAAATTGAGCTTGATGGAAAAAGGAAACTCTTCTAAACTAGGGGAGACCAACACTATACCAGCACCATTTCCAACTTTGGAGCAAGCTCCATCAAATAGTAATGTCCATGGAGAACCTACCATACCAAGGCACTCTAATTTATCCATCTTATTCTCTTTTCCATCAGCAAAACCAATGAAATTGCCAACATCTACATCAGCAAACAACAATTCATAAGAAGCATTGTTAGGATCTTCAATCAAGTGTAACATCTTCTTTTCACCATAGATTTTGACAAGGCTGCCCTCAATGGGAATGGTGGCATATGAAATGTCCATTTGAACATTACCACCAACATTTGCAGCCCATTTCCTTGACAAAATCATACCCCATTTGGCAGGGAAGTCAACAATTACAACATCAAGTTTTAAATTCTTACCCGGATAGGCTGCAAGTTGCACTACTAAACCCTTCACACATCCAACAACTGGAACTTCCCTTGAATTCATGGCTGTACACTTCCCATATGCTGCTTTCACCTTGATATCCAACTCATTCATAACTTCTAGAGGCATAACATTACATGATGCACTGGAATCAAACATGCAATTGTGAAGCAACCTACCTTTTATGAGCAAAGTTTTGAAGAATGGATCGACATTCAATTGGGAATCAACCAAGGATGTACCCAAATACACTTCAGGTGCCTCTCCAAGATCTTTCTTTGAAGAGGATTCTCAACAACATTTACATTTCTGTTGGGTAAACTCTTTTCTTCCTTCAATCCCAAGTATTCAAAGGCTCTTTTCTTGTCTTCAAGAATTCTAAGAAATTCAATAATGGGAACACTCACTTTAATTTGGCTCAATACCTGGGCTATATCACATGGAAAATTCTTTGGCAAAATAGCTTTGGAAGGGAGACAAGAAGGTTCATCAGATGGAGAAGTATTCTTGGCAGCCTGGGCATGAAGAGGACTAATATTTTGCATGGGACAGCAGGGTTCTTAGCAATTGTTTCTCTTCTAGGACTATCTTTGGGAATGCTTGTGAGCAAGGGTGTCTTTGGCTTGGCTTGAGAACTAGCTCCCCTAACAACTTTACTTCTAGTATTGTACTCCTTTTCTTGACCAACCACAACGTTCATTAACAATTGTCTAGCTTCCTCCGAAGGAATACCACCATCATACTTCTTGATCATTAAAGCCCTTAGATATTCAAAGTCATTATTAGGAATTTCAAAAGCCTGAAATACATCTACATAATGAACTTGAGGAAGAGAAATAAATGGTACCCTCTTTATGCGATCCCAAAAGGTTACAGCAGTCCTTGCACTTATCCCATCTATTGATGTTGCTACTTGTTGTGAGCCTGAAGAGCTTCCCATCATACAAATGTCATCATCCATTTCATTCTCATTATCATCATTAATATCTTGCTGGTCCATTTCACATGGTGGATGAGGAAGAAAACATCTGTCACACCAATCCATATCAACAACTTCTTGAACAACAACAACTCTTGCAGTCAGAGGGTCAAGCACCATTCTATTTTCATGTGTTTGGGGTTGTCTATTTGTAGATCCAATAATCCCTTTACCTCTATCATCTTGTCTTTGATCACCCCTAGGATGATTGACAAATCTATCATGGTTTTGAGTTCTTTGCTATCCTTGTGAACTTTGCCCAATTCCTTTCTCAACCTAGGCTAATTTGTAGGAAATTTCTTTGACAGCCCCTACCAAGTCTTGACAACATCTTCTAACTCAGCACCCTTGCTAGCTTGAGGCTTCTCAGGGTTTATCAGCTTCACACCATCCCTCTTAAGTGGTTTACCAATAGCCTTAATATTATTTTCAATTTGAAGTGCCATGGTGAAAGCTTGCCTCAAGTTTGTAGGATTTTTGTCTCTCAAGTAATAGGCTGCCTTTTTATCAAATGCATCTGCATATTTGATCAAGCAAGATTCATCACAAGGCCTCAAAATTATAGGCAGCCTTCTCAATGTCTTATTAAATCTTGTATTGAAATCATGAACGGTCTCATTAGGGTTATTCTTGATGTTCTCAAACTTGGATAAAAGGAACCTTGGATCTTTTTTGTCTCCATATTGTAATCTAAATGCATTACTCATCGTAGTCCAAAAATCAATAGAGTTATCAGGTAGAGATTTATACCAATATCTTGAATCTTCCTCAAGTGCATGGATAAACAACTTGATATACACATCCTCAAATTCTATTTCAAAGTCTTCCATCATGTTAACAAAGAGTTTGAGGTGTTGATCTCCAGTTATGGCATTGTTACCTTGGAATTTTGGTAACCTATTTCTCACATCCTGTGGGACAACATTCAAATAACCATCCATTCCTCCAAAATTTATAGGACCAAAGGTGTTTTCAACAAATGGAGGTCTAGGTTGAGCCATATTGTTTGGTGGGGGTGATTTTGGAGGTGAAACAAGCTAATGAGGAGTAGTAGTGGGTCTGATTGGAACGGGTGACTGATTTCTAAAATGATATCCCCCCAAAGGCTCTCTCTCTTGATATAATTTAGCAAACTTAGAAACCACAGGAGAAGATTTAGGAGCAAGTTTTTTAAATGCACAAGAAAGTCCCTCACCTGATGGAGAATGAAAATCAGCAAGAAGATTTCCTGAATCAGATCTACTTGAAGAGGAATTATAATATTCAATGACAGGATACTCTCCTTCAAATTCAACTATGGGGATTCCTTTCCTTGCAACCAAATCACTAACCACTTTCCACACTCTTCTTCCTTCTATTTCTGAGCTTCTTGATTCAGTGAGAAACTTCTTAGAAGAGTCCTTGATGAAGAGGAATCTCCTTCCCTCTAGTTTGATAGATTTAAACAAGTTTCAAATGATAAAAATGTGTTAGACAACTGGTATTTCAAGATCCCAACAACATGGAGTCGCTACCAAGGATTTTCACCTTAGTTGTGCAAGAAAGCACTAAAAATATTTTGTCAAATGCATGTTATACTGAAAACTTACAAGGATTTAAAAATCAGATTTTCTTCTTCTTAATTCAATCAAACCTTTCAAGTACTTCAAAACCACCAAGAAATTGCAAGAATTCCCCGGCAACAGCACCACTCAGGTGTTGGTATCCAGATTTAATCTCCTTCAAAACTTGAACAGCATCATGAATCTGCACAAGACACTCAAGGATAGATAGATGTTTTATATGTCATTTGTAGCCGAGGATCACACCTATATACTTGTTTGCATTCAAGAATTGAGGGAGTGGATAGCACCTTCATAAGGTTTTTTATCTAACCCTCACTATTTTATATTGTGCCTATCAACCAAGGTAAGAGAACCTATATTGCAACCCCTATATGGTAAGGAGATGGAGGTATCCTTGTATTTTTTGTATGATGTGGAGGAGGCTTTGTGAAAACATGATCAAATATCCATTATCCAAACTCAAAGGAGTTGTCACTACTAAATGATGGAAATGTTCTCAAAACAAAGCTAAAGCTGCTAAAGACAAGATAAAACCCTGATCAACTTTGTGTATTTTTGTGAAAGGATTGAATTCTTTTGTCGACACACAATGTACATGCAGGGGTATTGTAGGTAGGATGAGTTAGTTTAAAGTGAAATTCTGATGAGAGATGTTGGGACAAGAGTAGTTAGGAGTCATCACCTTCTTTGGGAAACCTTGCAAAAGAGTTACAACACCTAAACAACAGAGATATTTCAATGAATTTGAAGTGCTCTTTCAACCAGGATGTGTGCACATATGGATGCCCAAATCTACACTATTCCATACAAAATTTGATATCCTGCCACAAATTCTTGAAGCAAAATATCAATAAAACATTCAGAACCCCTTGTTAGATCATGACCTAAGGTACACCCAAAGGTTTACAAACACCCTCAATTTATAAGGAAGATAAGATGAATTTAAGTCTGTTTATCTCCACTCAAATGAATGCTCTTCTGAATGGAAGATTGCAGATGCATTCAAACCCTCTAAAATAAATGAGACCATGCATGACCAATAAATATCCCAAACAGAAGATTGCAACATGAGCATGAAACACAAATTGAAAACATACTGAAATACAAGTGTATGCAAGCTTTGCCAAGAGATAAAACCAGTTAATCCAAGAATTTGATTAAATATATCAGCAAGGGAATGTTATTTAGAAAATCTCAAAGCTTTTTGATGGCTTTACAGCTAAAACCAACTCAACATGATGAACATTTGATGCAAACTGGAATAAAAATGGCTCTCAGGCAGTTTCTCCAAAAAGGAAATGGACTCCTTCCAGTTTTCTCTGTGAAAATTCTTCTCTCCTTCTCCAAAATTCTCAACAGCCTTACTAAATGTTTTCTAAACTACATGATATACCCTATGACAATTTGGATCCTTGCATCCCATGTAAAGAATATGCCAAAGGGATCAATTTTTTTACAAAACCCTATCCATTTGATGAAAAATGATATAAAACTGTGAAACAGCTCGCCAAATGCCAGAGATGCACAAATATTTTAAAATATTACATGAAATCAGATCCTTATCCATCCCAAGGTCACATTTTTGGCATTCCACCATGCAAACATGCATTGGCAATCATTTTTCACCTTTTTTCCTCACCATTTTTAACTCTACAACTTTTTACTTTCACCTTTCACGTGTTTTTCACGGGTTGAGGAAAATATTTCACAAAAAACACTATAGGGCACCAAATCAGCTCAAATAAATGATGCCATTCTGTTCAGAAGGTTGAATTGATGCAGATTCATATAAAATTTCATGTGATTTGGTGCAAAAATGACGATTTCATACTTCTTGGAGCTCCAATGGCACCTAAAAATGAAAGTGCACAGCTACCGTTGATTAAAATCAACTTTAAAATTCCGCACTCCATGTGTTAGATGATATCTTGAATATTCTTCCTCTTTGTCTCTGGATGGGGTGGGACACATGTCCAAATAGGATTGGGGTGGGCCCCCAATCCTAAAAATGCATTTTGAACTTTTTTTGACCTTGAGAAATTTTTTAAAATTTTCCCCGCGAGCCCCTAGATGCGCCACGTGTCCTCCTGTGGACCCTGTTGAAAATTGTGGGCCAAAATGACAAATTTTCTCCCTTTTTTGAGAAAAGGAAATTTTTCTCAAAATGTTTTGTGCCCCCAAACACCCATTGTTTCTCTGCCACATGTCACTCTCCCATTGGATGTGGAGACGACCCTCAAAATTTACCTTCATTCCTCTATGAGCACAAAATCTCTTGTGGGCCCGCGCTTTTTCCTTTCCCTTCTAAAACATGCCACGTGTCTCTTTCCTATTGGATGCAGAGATGACCCTCCAAATTTTTCGCAGGTTTATTTTTTACCTTGAGATTTTTCAACAAATTTGGAAGGTTTTCCCTTTTTCCTCTATGCTATGAAATTCCATCAAATGTTGGACACGTGTCCACTATTCATTGGTGGAGGGACCTCGAGCCAAAATTTTCCTTCTTACGTTTTAAAGTTAAAAAATTTCAACTGCCTCCAAGCCTCAGCCCCTCCATTTCATCCCTGTGCATACATGTCACACTGTGATTCGCGTAGAGATCTAGCTCAAAATGTTACTTTGAAATTTTGCCTCCAAAGGCACAAATCCAAAAAACACGCATCAACCCACTTTTCCTTTGCTCCCATGGACACGTGTCGCCCTTCCATTGGGCGTGGGCCCTCGGGTCCAAATTTTCCATGATGTTTTGAGCCCAAAAATTTGAAAATATTTTAAATCCATTGTCGCCCATTTGATCCTCCCATGCCACGTGTCGGCTTCCCATTGGGCGTGAGCCTTCGGGTCAAAATTTAACATTGAGAACTTTTTCAAAAATGAAGAAAAAGTTTTAAGTTACCCCCCGCCATCGGCCTGACCATTCTTTGCCACATGTCTACTTCTCATTGGGCACAGATTTGCGGGAAAAATTTGACATTTGAGAATTTTTCAAAAATTGAAGAAAATGTTAAGTGACCCTCGCCATCTGCCTGACCTTCCTGTGACACGTGTCATCATGCCATTCGCTGTGGGCCTTCAGGCAAAAATTTGATTTTGAAATTTTTTTCCAAAATGGAAGAAAAATTTCCTAAGTGACTTTCGCCACCTGCCACTCCTCAACCAATCACATCGTGCCACATAAGCACATCCCTGTAGCACTGCGGGGCTGCGGGCAAAAATTTTCTCTTTGCCAAAATTCAAAAAAACAAGTTATAATATTTTTTCGACCTTCCCCGGCCAATGAGAGACTGCCACGTCAGCATAAACTCTACAATGATAAACTTGACTAGTAAAAAATACCCGTACGACCGTCAATACATCAAAAAAAATGCAGAAGATGGCCTAAAACTGAAAATTTTGACAAGGAGGGCAGACTTCTTCATTTTTAAACCCACTGAATCATTTTTTGACATCACTTGTGACCTTAGGATTGGGAAAAATCTTGCTTGAATTCAGGATTTGATCAATTTCAAACTCTTTCATGATTTGGCAATGGAGAAAATGGTACAACCCGTGAAAATGAATAAATCAGGGCACAAATGGGGGGAACTTGGATTTTACTTCAATTTAGGGTAGAATAACAACCTTGAGGGTAGTACGAAGGTATTTAGTTGGAAAATGTGAACTGCAGACCATGAAATCAAAAAAAGAAATGTTTGTGAGCATATTCGGTCATAGAAAAACAAGGCACAATATGCAAACTCAATAATGGGACCAACAGGTTCCAAAGTGTTAACTATAACAGTCAACAACCAAACAATAACTGTGGTTTTGGACCACAACAAGGAACCAGCCAAAGGCCTTGGGATTATTCATCCTGACTTGTACTGTGGTTTCCATAGGGTTCGTGGGAATTAGGTAGGAACTTTCCCTGATTGTAATAAGTTTTTGTAACATTTTCTAGAAGACTAAAGACAATTGTTTATTGACATGTTTCTGGAAAACCTAACTATGCCTAGTCAAAACACCTATATGGGACTGGTGTCTCCACAGAACATGTAGTTAGGAATATTTAATGATCCTCTCCCCACGCGTCTAAAGGATAGAAGACTAGATCCTAATAGTTCTAATAAAGGCATTGTAATAGGGACTCATGATCATGAAGCCTCAACTTTGTCAAACCCACAGGTGGCACCTCCTTTGGATGGTTATCAGTAAATGAAGATTGTAGGCTTGGTTTAGTTGGATGTTGAACTCTAGTATAATGTTGCAATAAGAGCTAGAGACTATTCATCACAGCTGATCCCGATTTACCCAGTTGTCTCGAATAATCCTCATGACACACTAAGGAAGCTAGTAGGGGATTATGACTTGATGATTGATCTAACCAAGACCTTTTCACACATTTCCTTCTTAGATATATTGAAGAATTCTCCCACTCATCGAGCCGCTCTCTTGGAAGTGCTCAGTCTCAGCCATTTGGCTAATGTTACCCCACCTCCAGAGGCGCAGATAAACTATATAGACTTTTTTTTTCCTCCAGGATAGTCCGGAAAGGATATTGGGTTTTTATTTGACATAAGCAAGATGTCTACGGATGCCGAATTAGCTTGTAGAGGTGATCCAGCCCTATTTTTGCAAGTTTGGATCTATAACAACTATGTGAAGCATGCGATGATTGATAATGGGGCAGTAGTTAACATCATCCCCTTCTCTTTTCTTCAGAAGTTAGGATATGGGGAGACTAATTACTCCTCGACGTTAAACACATTAAGATGCTACGATTGTCTCAAGGTGACCTCGATCTGGACCATAGTATTACCAGTAATTCTTGGACCAAAAATGGTGCTTACTAAGTTTTATATTATAGATCAGGAAACCAACTATAATATGATTCTTGGTCGCCCTTAGATACATTGCATGAAAGCAATCCCATCCACCCTATTCCAAGAATTCAGATTCCTACATTTAGGGAAAGTATTTATCACTCAGGGTGATCCAAAGCACTTTTACATACACCTAACTAACTTGAAGAAAAGGCCAGGGCTCCACTCTAAATTCGAGCTTCCCACCAATCAGTTAAATAAACCAGTAAGCATGTTACCCGAAGAAAAGTTGGTTCCCATGACGAAATTAGAGGTTACAGGTTTGATCAAGGGTATTCCGACCTTCAACAATGAAAGTGTTGTTGTAGAGATAGTTTCGCTAGGAATTACAACAAATATTTTTGAACTATTAGACAAGGATTGGCCTATCCTTCTTCCCTTTGATTTCATGGGTATGGGACATGCTTTGGGTCCTGGTTCCCTTCTAGAAAATGAGGTTTGCATGGTATATGTAACCAAAATAAAAGAATAACTTACAAAAGATGACTCAACGTCTATCTTTCCGAGTGATTGCTGGAATCTCCACTTTGATGGGGCAAAGTTTCGCTTTGGTGCCGGGGTAGGTGTAATCCTTACCTCGCCCGAAGGAAGGGTTTTACCTTTTACTTTCAAATTGAATTTTAAATTCACAAACAATGGGGCTGAGTATGAAGCTCTTCTATTATGTCTCATTATAGCCAAGAGAATGGGCATCCTTAATATTAGGGTGTTGGGTGATTTACAACTAGTCACAAATTAGGTGTCTGAGGTATATGAGACTAGGCCTAAACACTTATAGCTCTATAAAACTGTTGTGTTAGACCTAACTAAGGGGTTTGATTTCCTATCAATTGAGGTAGTTCCATGTGAAAATAACCTTCTAGAAGACTCTATAGCAAATTCTACCTCACGCTTCACCCCAAGTAACGATTTAGAGGACACCAACTTCATGGTTTCACTCCATGTTGAATCCTTGATTTGCAAAGCACCAGTGGCGTCAATGTTGACATATGTGGAAGCTGAGGGCTAGTTTGACTCTTCAAATGCTGTCAATGGAGATGAGTCAACCTTAGCTTATTTAAATGCTTTGGAGGAATTGCATCTTACTTTTCAAGAGGTATACTTTTCCTTAATTCCACATTCCTCCTCTTATTTTGTAAATTGAATGATTGAGTCATCTCTAGGAAGAGATCTTGAAATTTACAAGGTAGAAGAGGAAGGGGACTTGGAGTTGCCGCCAGCCCCGCCTGAGTTTAAGGATGGTAATACTTCCTTAATTGAGGGAACGATTTATATAAACATCGGAACGGAGGAGGAACCAAAAATCTTAAAGCTAGGATCCTTTTTAACTCGAGAGGAGGTATAAATTCATACCCAAGTCCTTAAGGAAGATCAGAAAGCCTTCACATTTATTTATAAGGAAATGATAGGAATTGCACCACACATCACAATTCACATTCTTATTACTAAGCTATACGCTACACCAATTAAGTAGAAATAAATATCTATGAAGCCAAAGGTAGCCCTTATGGTAAAATAAGAAGCAATGAAACTTCTCCAAGTAGGATTTATCAAGTCAGTTGATTATTCACAATGGGTATCTAACATTGTCCCCATTCTAAAAAAATGGAAAGATCCATATTTGCATAGAATTCTGTGACATTAACAAGGCTTTTCCCAAGGATTATTTCCTTCTACCATCCATTGATGTTATCATTATTGCAACATATGGATTTGAGTTTTTGTCCCTCATGGACGTGTTTAGATCCCAAAAAGGTAGAATCGGCCATTCAAAAGTTGAAGCAAAGCAGCAGAGCTGCAGAAGGCGCCATGTGTCAGGTCAACGTAACTTCAGGGGTAGAATAAAAAAGGACTCCAAACAAGCACAAAGCATCCACAATTCTAGGGCCTGACGTAGTTTCTCCACCAAATAAGAGGGACTTAGCCAAAACACAAGAAAATAGAGAAGGCTTGGGGATGATGCCAAGTGTCTAGTTGGCGTAACTTAGAGAGTGAAAGGAGGAGGGTGAAATATTAAGATGCGTGGGGGTGCCATGTAGATCTTACATGGATAGACTCTTTTAAATATTGTGAGCCCACATTAAATGCTCAACCCTGACCTTCAAACAACCATATATTTCAACTGGAAGCTCAGAATTGAGCGGGAGAGGACTTTTTGGAAAGCTCCCGACGTCTGTTACTTACCTACCCCCATAATGAAAAATACAGTCTGTTGTTTCCAAGGTTGTCAGGATTCTCACCTTCCACTATAATGAAGTATGGTCTTTCTTTCTTTCCCAACAAAGAACAACAAATGGAGGTATGGGTTTTGCAGTGGAACCCATCATTGTTGTAGGCAAATTAAATACTCTTTTGGGGTGGTTGAGGTAGGATTTTAATTCTTCTCTCCCTTCTCTCTCCTATTCTTCCTATATATTGTAAGGAGGGGCATTTTTATAAATGTGGGAAATATTTTCTTTGCATCCTCCCTTCTTATCTACTTTGCACGTGAATTTGTGGAGTTTCAAGCCTCCCATTTAAATTTTAATACAAATCTTACCTCTTGGCCATTGTAGTGTACTGTATCTTTTCAGTGGATGATTTCTAACCCTCTCTATGTTGATTAAACCTCTCTGATCTCTCATTACAATATTTGTCACCTGTGCATGGTGGTTATATGCATTTTTATGGTTTTTGTTTATTTTCAAAGCAAGTGTTCATCATTCCTTTAGTGCATCACCTTTGTTAGTTTAGGTTTATTTTCTTGCATCTTTCTCCTTAACCCTGCCTCCTTGACAAGTTAGAATAGGTTTTAGAGTAGATCCTCTACAATATGAATGTGTGCACTTGAACAAAGGAATAGGAACCATTCATCATCCAGAGATCTCTCTCAATTCGTAAAGTACCACACTTTGAGAGATGTTCTATGTTATGCAATCACACTGAGAGTCTCAACCCATCACATTGTAGACATTTCAGGGTGCTATTATTCTACACCAATAGTTTTTACACACCTGGTGGGACTGAGAAGTTGTCATTTTTATTGCAGCAAGATTGATGTGTACTTGTTGTAGGTTCCCAACTTGTAAGAAGCTCTAAAATTACATATCTAGCGACTCTAACAAGGGAAGAATCCACTAGTTTTGACAGTACAAGCTTGACAGACTCATGAGAATAATTCATACAAGGTCAAGAACAAGAGAAGAAGGATTTTTTTTCTATCTACATTTATCCCCAAAAAGAGAAGGAGAGGAAGAAGAGCTCAAAGATCTCCATCTTAGCCAAACAGAACCTTGTCAACACCTCCACCTCGTATGCCTTTCGTTCAATCAACTAAATTTCTTTGACCAATCAGGATGGCACAATCCAACCCCTACATCATCTTAATTGGCAACAACCCTCTAGCTCTCAATGCACAAAATCAAGTTCCAGTTGCAGTGTTGAAGAACATTCCATATTTTACTAGAGTGAACCACACAACTCTAATTGATCATATCTAGGACATTGCAAATGTCTGTGAAATTCATGAAATCACTGAAATGGACATTATTTTCAAGTTGTTGGCATCATCCTTTAAGGGTAAAGCTTTGCAATGGTTCAGAAGTCTAACCACAGGATCCATCCAGAATTGGGACCATTTATCCACAGCTCTCCATAATCAATGTGAAGAAAAGGGGGGGATAATCTATCTTTATTGGAGTAGTTGAAAACAATGAAGAGGGCTCCTAATGAGAAATTGACCGACTTCAACTTCAGATTCTAGTGAACGTGGGATAGGATTCCATTGGCCGTGAGACTGACAGCTAAAGATGCTTTCCTATACTTCCTTAAAGCTTTAAATTTTGATATTGCTATGTTGATTCAATCAATGAGAGGTCTAACTATACTTGCATCCTATAATATTTCTATTAGAGCTTAGAATTGATTAATTTAGAATGGTAAACTTACACCTAGGCCACCTATGCCTCTATATCCTTAATTAGGAGCTCCGAGCACTAGTCAAGCATCTATGTCAGTCCCCATTCCTACTCCAAGAAATCAAAATTTGACTGAAGCTTCTACTTCATCTCCTGGCACTTCAAATGAGCTCCAAGAAGTCATGAGGCAACTATAAAACTTGGGCAATGAGTTAGTAACACTCAAGAGGCAGAAATTCCAAAACTTTAGATCATATCAACCTCAAACTCACCCCAATAGGCCTCCATATCATATTAATAGGCCACCTATTCAAGCTACGAATCAAATCCAAGTAAGGCCTCCTACTAATAGATAATTATATCCTTAAAATCCTAATGTTCCATCAACATCTAGAGCCTTGGAACCAATACAAAATAACATAGCTCAGTAATATGACCGGTGTTACCCATGCAATCAACCCCATAACCAGTCAATGTGTATTAATGGTGCTTTGAATCAAAGTCCTATGGTGAAAAAAATGGTGTGGATTGAGAGATAGGCCAAGAAGAAAATCAGCAGTAGGAATCAAATCAGTAAGAGGCACCTCCAAATGAGACCACACTTGTCAATTGGCAGGTTGAAGATTTCTATGGTATAAATCAAGCCCCTTCTCAAAGTGTAGTAGCCAATACACTGTCCAAGAGAAGGAATATTGGAGAAGGACAATCATCGAATTCAAATGATTCACAACTCTCTATTAATCTACAAGGTATGGGTAATCAAAATACAGCCCCCTATGTGTAGAACCAACCAAAGCCACCTTCTAGACCAGCCCAAGTTCCAGTTGCAACAACCCATGCGCAAGAGAAGAATGTGCTAGGAAAGGGCTGACAGAGAGATAGCTCATCCCCATTCAACATCATTGAATAGATGAATTAAATGAACGTAAACATCTCAATGTGGGATTCATTAGCTATCCTAGGACAAATAGGCCTATTGCAAGCTATTATGGCAAATTGGTCAGCATCAAATCAACCACCCAATAAACAAGAAAAAGTGCTCACCAATGCAGCTCAACAAGAAGGAAATCATGGAGATCACAAAGGTAAAAATTTGAAGCCCCCTCCATTCTATATCTCATTGATCATAGGAGATAAGTTAGTACATAATTGCATGATTTATTCGGGAGCAAGTAGCTTCATCATGCCAAAGAAAATAGCTGACCAACTGGGTCTTCAATATGAAGTCATCTCTAAAGGTGTGGTGCAATAGGAAGGGACAGCAGTAATGACGGTTGGAGTAATAAAATATTTGACCCTCACAATGCATGCATGTCCTAATGTGATAGTCTTGCAATATATATCCGTCATAGACTTTCCACCACTCTTTGCCTTGTGTTTGTCAAGAGACTTCACTGCTAAGATTGGAGGATATTTTTCTACTAATTGGTCACATATGTTATTCAAAATGAGGTATGGAGCTAAGGCTACAATCAGATTCGAGCCAATTGCAAATTTCCATATAGAGCCTCATATAATGAGTCCAATCAATGCAAATTGTTCAACCTTTGATCAAGAAGATCTCCCAAGAACTTATGAATAAAATACCAAGGTTGGATGCATTCTAGACCTGACTCTTGATGAGTGGGAAAACACGAGACATGCTTTTGACCCTTACAAAGAAATGGAAGAATCTGAGTTAGGAGTTTATTTTTTGCATGAAGGGAATCATCCTCTCCCTAGCATCGCCAAGCCAGACCACAAGGATGATAATGAGGTATGGAAGTTATTCTTTGATGGCTCAAGAAGTAGACAAGGTGTAGGAGGAGGAGCTATGCTCATTTCAACTCAAGGTACAAAATATTACTCATCTTTTCATTTCCAATTTTCTTTCTCAAACAACATAGCTGAGTATGAAGCCTTAATTCATGGATTACACTAGGCAAGAAAGATATGTATTAAAAATTTGCAAGTATTTGGTGATAGTGAGCTTATCATGAACCAAGTCAGAGGAAAAAATGCTTCCAAGAATGATCTGTTGAAGAACTAAAAGAATCGGGTATGAGATCTCATTGAAGATTTTGAAGCTTTTGGTATCAATTCCATCCTAAGAAAGAAGAATGAAGCTGCAAATAGACTGACAATAATTGGGGCTGCATTTGATGTTGTGGAAAGTATTAAGAGTGAGAAATCTTAGCCCCACATTAAATTGGTTGTGAGACCATATATTCCAGACAACAACACAAGTTGGCAAGTCTTCGATAATGATCAGCAAATTGTTAATTTTCTACAAGAAGAAGTCAAGTTCTTTGCTAGAAACCAAAACAAGTAGCAACAAAAGTATGGTGACCAAGTGATGCATCTGAGAAATAAAAAATTACCAAAGGTTCTTGTAACCTTAGAGTCAATATTCAATCCAAGTGATCAGTTCCGGAAGGAGAAGAGAAACATTCAGGTAAAGGGGGGAGATTCAGAGCCCATTTCAGTATATGAAGGCAAGACATTAAAAATTGGAATTGTAAGTACCCCACAAGAGAAATCTAAATTTTTTCAGCTTTGTCAAGAATTCCCAGATGTCTTTGCATGGAATTATAAGGATTTGAAAGGTTTCAACCCAAAGTTGGCACAACATACTATTGAACTAGATCTGGAATCCAAACCTATTAGAAAGAAGAAAAGGTTGGTGAATCCTCACATTGAACCCCTCGTGAGGAAAGAGTTGAATAAACCGATTAAAGATAGCATCATATTCCCTATCAAGCATTCAATTTGGTTTGCAAACTTGGTTCCAGTGAGAAAGAGAAATGGGGAGATCAAATTGTGAGTAGAATTCTATGATCTGAATAGAGCATCACTCAAGGTTCATTATCCACTCCCATCAATGGAACAAATCTTATAGGTTATAGCTTGTTCTAAAAGGTTTTCATTGCTAGATGGATACTCAGGCTATAATCAGATAATAGTGAAAGAAAAAAACCAGTTCAAGACAATCTTCACTACGAAATGGGGCACATATGCTTATAAGAAGATGCCATTTGGACTGTCAAACACCAGAGCAACATTTCATTGAGCTATGGATATGGCATTCAAAATCCTAATCAATAAGTTAGTGCTGGTATATCTAGATGATATCGCTGTATTCTCAAAGAATGTAACAGACCACCACTTTCACCTCAGGCAAGTATTTCAGATGTGTAAAAGGTTTGGAGTGTTAGTAAATCTGAAAAAGTGTGTATTTTTGGCACATGAGGGTAACTTTTTGGGCCACATTGTCTCAAGAGAAGGGTTAACAATTAATCCTGAAAGAGTTGAAGCCATTATAAAACTTCCATTTCCACATCATAAGAAATATCTCCAAAGTTTCTTGGGAAGGATAAAAATTTTCCGCATATTTGTGCTTGATTTTTTCGCTCTTTTGAAACTTTAACAATGATGTTAAAGAAGAGTCTTGCATTCAAATGGACAACAGAAGGAACATAGAGTTTTGAGGCTATCAAGCATGAAATATCACAAGCCCCAACCCTCATTAACAATGAATTTTCAAAGGACTTCATGTTGTATGCTTTTGGAGGGTCAGAAAAAATCTCAGCTATCTTGGTACAACTGAATAAAGAAGGTTCATAATAGCCCATAGAATTCTTCAGTCAGAGCCTGGATGATTATGAGGTAAGGTATTCTTTTATTGAAAAGCATGTCCTTTCTATAATTAGGAGTTTTATGAAGTTCAGAAACTTGGTCTTGAACAATAAGATTCAATTGTTAGTGTCTCATGTTAGTGTCAAGGATTTTCTCCTAAACAAGGATTTGAAAGAGAAAAGAGTAGGTTGGATCACTCATGTCATGGAGTATGATATCAAGATCAAGGTTACCAAGCTAGTTAATGGCAAAGGTTTGTGTGAGTAGGTCACATCCAAATAACAAGCTGAGTCAACAAATTAAAAAGAGGCTATCCTACTTGTTAGTGTAAAATCACAGCACCCGCAGATGATTTCTAAAGATCTACGGGTAGAATCATCTGGTGTGATTACATAACATGGAACTTTTCCTAAGGTGTAGGACCTTGAAAATTGGAAAATATCTCTAGATTTAAGGTTGGTTCCTTATTCCTCTGTTTAGTTGCATACGTGAGGGATTTGCAGAGGATCTATATCTATACCGATTCTAATACCTGCTAAGGAGATAAGTAAAAAAGAGTACGGAAATGAGAAATAAGTAAACTACTAAGGGATGCACTAAAGGAATGATGAATACTTAGTTTTTCCTTCAACACAAACCAATAAAATGCATACAATAAACAAACATAGATAGCTAGATCTATAATGAGAGATTAGATAGAAGCAAAATAAAACATGAAGGATCTAAGATCGATCACAAACATATTCTATTGCTCTAATAGATTGATACAGTTCATTACAGAATAGTCGAAAAAGGCTAGAAATGTGATACAATTGTAAAGGAAGGCCTGAACCCCACAAATCCTTTACTAGAAGGAGAAGGGATCTTGTAAAAATAAGAATATCCAACCCTTTACAATAAATCCTGTCCCCGTATTTATACAATCGATTTGAGAGAAGAAACAGGGAGAGAGAAGTGGGAAAACGTGGGTTGAAGCTCAACCACCGATGTTAATTTTTTCTACTGAAATTTGCCCTGAATCAATTTTTACTACATTGATCCTCGATTCCGTGCCTTGAAGGAAGAGGAAACGACAGAAATAGATCGAATCTGATTTGGTTGTTGAGACTGATGATCCTGCATTGAAAGCTCGAACATGTTTCTCCATTTTTCTTCCACCTACCCTCTCAAAAATTAAATTTTCAGACTCCCATGGTGTAGACGAGGTTGAGATCTTTCCAGTGATATCAGATTCATAATCTCTCGTGCCCTGAGTCGAAAGATATGCCCTTTTGAAGTTTTGCATTGGTTATATACAAATAGGTGGGAAAACGACTTGGAAATGGTTCCCTCTTTCGATTGGGATATGTGGTAGCCACAATCGGATAAAAATTTAGGTCCACGTCCTACAATTTACTTTTTGGCCCTTTATGCGAAAAATGCAAAAAACTCAAAAGCCTTCATAGCCCTGAAACTCCGTCTAGACGCGTGGCTCCTTTTGGTTGGCTAGGAAATGTGTTTCCATTTTTACCTTTATACCTTTTGGACAAAAGGAAAATTTTCACTTTTCTCCTTAATGCCCTGCCTTGGCTTTAACTCAGGTTTATATGTTGAATTTTTCCTTCTTGGGTAGATTCGAGGGTCTTTTTATAACTTTTACCCCTTTTGAGGCAAAGGGTGAAAAGCTAACCTTTTCCCCGACTCCCCACTTTCCCCTGGGACACGCATCACCCTGGCACTTGCTTGGGAACGTTCTCTCCTTTTGACCCTTGAATCAACGTCATTGAGACACTTGGCAGCCCTTTCCCCTTCTTCCTCTCATTTTTTGCCCTTTTCTTGAACCAATTCAAGCCTGAGGACTTCAAATCTTTGTCATTCTTCCTACTTCTGGCTTCTTTGTAGTATTGATCCTTATTGTCTGACCCTACTATTTTATAGTTCTGCCTTCCTATAAATTGGAGGATGGATTTAAGAAGTAGAAATGGCCTGAAAGACTCATTTTATTTCTATAAAGGGTCCTTTGATCTTTCTTGGCCCTTGCCACTCCATTGCTGAATCTTTTTGCAACCAATTTGTAGGATCTAGATGAGTTTTCTTGAGTTCCCTCAAGTGGGGTCATGATTCGATCCACTATTTTTCCTGAGGGTGAAATATGGGTAACAATTTGGTGAATCACAAGGACATCTACCTGCTGGATGAAGAGATCATTTTCCTTGTCATATATGTTAGGCGTGGAGTCAAGAATAACAGGATGATATTATTTCTACCTCTGGTTCATGGCCTAGCTACTTGTGCTCTCAAATTTCATAAGAAAATCTTGAAATGAAGATTTCTGAGATTAGAAAATTGTTTTAAAACAGGGCCTCATCTATTTTTCTGAATGAACTGCACAAGAGCAACAAAACAACGCCACGACTATGTACAAAACTGAAATCATACATGCTCCAAATGGAACATGCAAAGCATGCAAAGGACTTAGGAGGAAAACAATCTACGCTACAATAAGACAATGTGCAGAAGAAATTAGAGGAAAGAGAAACTAAACTAATATGTACAGAGTGAGACTTCCCTTTTAGTAATAATGCTTGAGATAGATCCCATTCCCTGGGATCTACAACTCTTCACCCTCAATGAGACAACTAGAAATCATTGCTACTTTTACTTCTTGTTATCATATAAGGACGACTCTAGATGGCATCAAACTTAGAGGAAAGAGAAACTAAACTAATATGTACAGAGTGAGACTTCCCTTTTAGTAATAATGCTTGAGATAGATCCCATTCCCTGGGATCTACAACTCTTCACCCTCAATGAGACAACTAGAAATCATTGCTACTTTTACATCTTGTTATCATATAAGGACGACTCTAGATGGCATCAAACTTAGAATGTCTCCCTAGTTTTTCTCAATTTCCGTCCCACTTCAAAACCAAGTCTCCTTCCTAGAAATTCCTTGTTTTTGCTTTCTTGTCAAAGCATTTCTTGATTGAAGCCTGACTCCTCTCCAATGCTTAGAGAACACTCTCTCTAACTTCTTCCAATTCTATCAGCTCCACATACCTAACCTACATTGGTGCAAACTCAGACATCTCTAGTTGCTTCACAAGCTCCAATGTTGGTAACTCAATTGATATAGGCAACACTACCTCTTTCCCATAGACAAGCTTAAATGGAGAGCTACCTATGGATCTCTTGGGTGTTCTACTATCAGCCCATAAGGCCATTTTGAGCTTTGTGTGCCAGGTCCTTTGATTCTCATCTAGAGTTCTCTTGATGATCTTTAACAGATTCTTGTTTGTAGACTCATCCTGGCCATTACCCTAAGGGTAATAATTTGATGAGGTGCTCAAATAAGTCCCATTCTTGACAACCCATCCTATGATCTTGGAACCTATAAATGCTAATGCATTGTCTAATATGATGGTGGTTGGCACTCCAAATTTGGTCACTATTCCTTCATAAAAATCCAGGATAGTAGACTCATTTGCCTCCTTGAGTGCCACTGCCTTAGTCCTTTTGGTAAAATAGTATGTGGCTATTAGGATCCATTTGTGACCCTAGCTTGAGTTTGGATTGATGACTCCAATGAATTCCAATCCCCAATACATAAAAGGTTGGTCGATCAAGATTGGGTGTAATGGAAGTGCTGCTAGCTTCTCCTTCCCCTTAAAGAAAGCACAATTATTGCATCTGTTAATCCTAGTATAATAGTCACTAAACACCCTGGGCCAATAATATCCAGCTTTCATGATTTTGAGTGCTGTCACTCTTGGGGCAAAATGGCCTCTGACTGCTTCAACATAAAATTATTGTATCACTCTCTCCACTTGATCCGTCCCAATGCACCTCAGCAGAATACCATTGATGTCTCTTTTAAACAAGACACCATCAATAAGAACATATGGAATGGCCTGTAACCTGAAAGGCCTTCTTTTTTCTTTATTCATCCCATGAGGGCACATGCCAATTTGAAGGAAATGCACCGTGTCTTGTGTCCAACAAGGAGAAGGTACATCATTTCTTTCTTTTTCTTGATCATCTTGTAGAATCAGAACAACCTCCTTCTCACTGTTTGTTTCATCTTGTAGAGCAGAGGCTAGCTACTCACACAATCCCCTCCCATAGACCACTTTGGTGACCTTAATCTCAATGTCATATTCCATGAAACGAGTAATCCACCCTGCATGTTTCTCATTCAGGTCCTTGCTGAGGAGGAATTCTTTGACTCCTGCATGGGAGACCAATAGTTAGATTTTGTTGTTTGACACCAAATGCTTAAACTTCTTCAGTCTTATGATCACCGCTAGGACATTCTTCTCAATGAAGGAATACCTCACCTCATAGTCTTTTAGAATATGACAGAAGAAAGCAATTAGCTATTCTGAGTTTTCTTTATTCTGTTGAACCAAGATTATAGAGATAGTGTCATTTCCACCAAAGGCATACAATATGAAGTCCTTGGAAATATCTGGATTTATAAGAGTTTGGTCCTGTGATATGACCTCTTTGATAGCTTCAAAGATTGCCTTTCCTTCAGCTATCCATCTTAATGCTAAGCTCTTCTTCAGCATCAATGTTATTGGCTTAACTGGAGCAGCAAAGTTTGGGAAAAACCTTCAAATAAAGTTGATCTTCCCCAAGAAGCTTTAAAGATTCTTCTTGTGACTTGGCAATGGCAGTGCTTTTATTGCTTCAACCCTTTCTAGATCAATTGCCAAACCCTCCTTAGACACAATGTGGCCAAAAATATTGCCCTCATGGGACAAGAATATGAATTTTTTGGTGTTTAAAGACACCCCAAATCTTCTGCATCTTTGAAACACTTGCCTTAGATGGAAAAGCTGGTCTTCCATGTTCTTAGAGAACACAGTGATATCATCCAAATATATCAACACTATCTAGTTGATTAGCCCTTCGAACTCCATATCCATGGCTCTTTGGAAAGTAGCACCAGCATTGGACAGTCCAAATGGCATTTTTTTGTATGCATAGGTGCCCCATTTGGTGGTGAAAATAGTTTTGAATTGATCATCTTCTTTCACCATGATCTGATTGTATCCCGAATAGCCATCTAAGAGAGAAAATCTCTCTAACCCAGACACTACTTGCAAAATTTGTTCCATTGAAGGGATTGGGTAGTGATCTTTGAGGGAGGCTCTATTCAAATCCCTGAAGTCAACACACAACCTGATTTCTCCATTTTTCTTTCTGACTGGGACCAGATTTGCAACCCAAATAGAGTGTTTAATTAGAAATATGATGCTTGCCTCTATTAGTTTGTTCAGCTCCCTTTTCATCAAAGGCTCAATATGTGGGTTGACTGGTCTCTACTTCTGCCTAATAGGCTAAGCAGCTGGGTCCAATTCAATTGCTTATTGTGCTAGTTTTGGATTAAAACCCCTTAGTTCTTCATAACTCCAAGAAAACACATCAAGGAACTCTTGCAAAAGTTGTATGAACTCATACCTTTCCCGCTCGGTGGTCACCTTGCCAATTTGAAGTGTTTTGTCTTCTCCAATTGGGATTGACCCTGAATCCTTTCCCTTGACCTACATATTAGTATTTTCTTTTTTAAACTAATAATTAGGATTGAAAATGGATTCCAGGGTCACTAAGCCTTTGGGAAGCTTGTTTTTATGCAGCTGTACTATCTAGTTCCCATATTGCTGCTCTAGTTTGTTTTAATTATGGGCTGAGAATTCAACCTCTTCTTGAAAAAAATTGATGATCTACTGATCATTCTCAAACACTTGCCAGCAATTTTTATTATCTGGTACTACCAACCTCACAACCACATGGATATGTGGTTGTTCTTTGTCGCTCTTGATGTTGTCCACCACATCAAATGCTACTCCAACCACTGCAAGTATATTAGCAGCTTCATTCTCTTTTCTAGGTTTGGAAACAATGCTAAAAGTCTTGAAATATTCCATGAGATCCCATACCCTACTCTTATAGTTCTTGATCAGGTCATTTTTATAGCATTTAGTCCTCTTACTTGATTAGCAACTAGCTCACTATCACTAAATACTTGCAAGTTCTTGATTCCCAACTTCCTTGCCCAATGAAGACCTTGGACTAAAGCCTCATATTCATAAGTGTTATTTGAGCATGCGAACTGGAATCTGAAGGCTGAATAATATCTCATACCTCTAGGGGAAAAAATCATGGCTCCTCCTCCATTTCCTTGTCTACTCCTTGAACCATCAAAGAAAAATTGCAACACCTCATTGTCACCCTTGTATTCTGGCTTGATTAGGTTAGGCAGAGGCTAGTTCTCTTCACGTAGGTAGTAAAAACCTAGCTCAGATTCTTCCATTTCACTATAGGGGTAAAAAACATGGCTTTTCTTGGCCCAGTCATCAAAAGTCAAGTCTGGGATACATCCCACTTTGGTATTTGATTCAAAAGTGCTTAGGAGGTCCTCTTGATCAAAAGCTGAGCAGTTGGCATTGATTGGGCTAGACACATAGGGTTCAATATGATAATTAGTAATAGGTTCAGATCTGATTGTGGCCTTCACTCCATACCTTGTCCTAAAGAACATATGTGACCAATCAGCAGATAGGTAGCCTCTAATTTTGGCAGTGAAGTCCCTAGATAGACACAAAGAAAAATGGGGTGGAAAATCTATGATGGACACATTTTACAAGACAGTTACATTAGGGTAGGCATGTAGAGTGAGAATAAAATCTTTGATGATTCCCACAGTGCTCATTGTTGTCCCATCTAATTGAACTAATCCTATAGAGATAACCTCATATTGGAGGCCCAACTAGTCAGCTATTTGTTTGGGCATCACAGAACTACTAGCCCCAAAATAAATCATACAATTGTGTACTAATTTGTCTCCAATAATTAATGAGACATAGAAGGGAGGAGGTCTCATGTTTTTACCTTATTTCTCTCTTTGGTTCCTCCCAGGATAAACTGTATTGGCAAGCACTCTTTCTTGTTGGTTAGGGGAGTGATTTGAACTTGATCAATTCTGCATGGAAGTATGCAACAGATCCCTCTGCCCTGGAATGTCCAATGACTCCTATAGTGAAATTTTTACACTTGTACTTTTCATTTTATCAATAATATTGAATGAGCCATATTTTTACTGCTCCTTCCCAGACACATTGCTTTCTTGCACATGGGCTTTTACAACCAGTGCTTGACTGGGTTTGGGAGCTGGTTTGGATTAGTTCAACATGTTAGGAGTTGTACTTGGAATGCCAGGACCTTATGGAGTGATGGAAGGTTGAGGGTCACCTAGGTTCAGTGGTTGGCCCTATCTAATATTTCTCCTTTTCGATCGTGTGTTGGTAGCCACACCTTGAGGAGGGGACTGATTCATCCCATAGAAGTCTTTGGCTTTCCAGTTAACAAACATAGTCTTGTTTGGGGGCCACCTTGTTGAGCTCCTTGTTTTTGATTTTCCTCCTGGTCAGGTTTTTGTGGCACCATACTGGTATGATTTAGAGAACCATTAAAGCATGTTGCTCGGTTATGTGGCTATTCACATGGAAAACACCAATTATATTCATGTGCCATATTGTTCTATCCAGGAACCAATGCCCTTGATGTTGAAGCTGTGTTAGGATCATATGGCCTGAAAGGTCTAGTAGCTTGGGGTTGTTGTTGGTTATGGCTCTGATTCACAGTCTGAGGTGGTGGCCTACTCTGCTGATACTAGGTTCTAGCTTGATATTGGGCCTAGGGCTGGTATGGCCTGAAACTCTGAGCTTGTTGTCTTTTGATGGTCACTTATTCATTCCCAAAGTTCTGAAATTGCTTCATTACCGCTTTCTGAAACTCTTTATTGGTATTAGATGATGAACTGGAAGCTTCAGCTGAGCTTTGACTCCTAAGGGTGGGTATAGGAGCTAATGTAAGCACTCGGCTAGTATCTGGGATTCCTAACTCAGGGTACAGAGGCATGGAGGGCCTAGGATTGATTTTGCTAGCTTGAATCAAATGATTCTAAGCCCCTATGGAGAGGCTATAGGCTGCAGGTAATGTAGTGCCTCCCATTGACTGAATCATCAGAGAAATATCAAAATTTAAATCCCTAAGAAAGTATAAGAAGGCACCTTCATTAGTGGGCTTTACTCCTATTGGAATCCTATCCCAGGTCCATTGGAATTTGAGGTTGAAGTCTATCATCTCTTGGTTTGGGGATCTCTTGATTGTTGTTAGTTGTTCCAGTAAAGACAAGTTACCACCTTTCTCTCCAAACTAATTGTGAAGAGCTTTGCATAGCTGATTCCAATTCTATATAGAGCCTACCGGGAGACTCTTGAACCATTGAGAAGCTTTCCCTTTGACTACAATGTCCATCTCAAGGATTTCATGGATAGTGAAGACATTTGTAATATATTGGACATGGTCACCATGAGAAGTTTGATTTTCCCTAGTGAAATGTGGGATGCTCTTTAATGCTGCAATCAGAACTGGGTTTTGTGCAATCAAGGCGAGTGGACTACCGTCAGTGAAGTTAACATAAAGATTTGGCTGAGCATTCTGATTGGTTTGAGCACTCCTCTTAGTTGAATGAACGGTCTAACTGGGAGGAGGTGTTGATAAAGCCCTGATTGGTGGAGATGGAGACCTCTGAACTCTTCTTCCTCTCCTTTTTCTACTTGGGGATAGACGTAAGTATTCAAATATACCTTCTTTCCTTGCTCTAAACCAGGTGAGATTCATGAATCTCTCAAGCTTGGGATGCTGAAACAAGTAGATTTGTTTCTTTGGGAGTCACCAGATGTACAATTTTAAGGCTTCTTAAAATCCAGAATCATAACAAGTGTACAGTCAATTCCTACTATAATAAGATAGAGACTTCTTTGTCCCACCGGGCATGCCAAAACTGTTAGTGTGAAATCACAGGACCCCCATTAATGAGTTATAAAGATATGATTTTCTAAGGTAGAATCATTTGGTGTGATTGCATAACATGGAACATTTCCTAAGATGTGGGACCTTGCAAATTGGAAAAGATCTCTTCATTAAAGGTTGGTTCCTTATTCCTCTATTTAGGTGCATATGTGAGGATTTGTAGAGGATCTATATCTATACCTAGTCTAAGACTTGCAAAGGAGACAAGGATAAAAGAGTACAAAAATGAGAAATAACTAAACTACCAGGTGATGCACCAAAGGAATGATGAATACTTAGTTTTCCTTTGACACAAACCAATAAAATGCATACAATAAACAAACACAGACAACCAAATTTGTAACGAGAGATCAGATAGAAGTAAAACGAAATAAGAAGGATCTTGAGATCGATCAGAAACATATTTTATTACTCTAATAGATTGATACAGTTCATTACAGAATAGTCGAAAGGAATGAAATGTAATACAATTTTAAAGGAAGGCCTGAACCACACAAATCCTTTGCTAGAAGGAGAAGGGATCCTGTAAAACTAAGAATATCCAACCCTTTACAATGAATCCTGTCCCTGTATTTATAGAATTGATTTGAGAGAAGAAAAAAGGAGAGAGAAGCGAGAAAATGTGGGTCGAAGCTCAACCACCAATTGTTAATGTTTATCTACTAAAATCTGCTCCAAATCCATCTTTACCACATCAATCCTCGATTCGGCGCCTTGAAGGAAGGGGGAACAATGGAAGAAATAGATCAAATCCGATCTGGTTGTTGAGATTGATGATCCTACATTGAAAGCTTGAAGAAATTTCTCTATTTTTATTCCACCTACCCTCTCAAAAATTAAAGTTTTAGACTCCTATGGCATAGACGAGGTTGAGATCTTTCCAATGATATCAGATTCGCAATCTCTTGATCCATGAGTTGAAATAAATGCTTGTTTGAATTTTTGCATTGATTCTGTACAAATAGGCAGGAAAACAACTTGAAAATGGGTCCCCTCTTTTGATTGGGATACGTGGCAGTCAGATTGGGATAAAAATTTGGGTCCACGGCCCATAATTTACCTTTTGGCCCTTTGCGCAACAAATGAAAAAAATCAAAAACCTACGCATAGCGTCGAAACTCCATCTAGACACGTTGCTCCTTTTGTTTGGCTGGGAATGTGTTTTCCATTCTTACCTTTATGCATTTTGGACTAAAGGAAAATTTTCACTTTTCTCCCCGACGCCCCACCTTGGCTTTGGCTCGGGTCCTGTATGTTGAATTTTTCCTTCTTGGGTGGATTCACGGGTTTTTTTATATCTTTTACCCCTTTGAGGCAAAGTGCGAAAAGATAACCTTTTCCCCAACTCCCCACTTTCCCCTGGGACATGTGTCACCCTGGCGCTTGCTTGGGAGCCTTCTCTCCTTTTGACCCTTGAATCAGTGCCATTGAGACACTTGGTAGCCCTTTCCACTTCTTCCTCCATACTTAGTCATTTTTTGCCCTTTTCCTGAACCAATTCAAGCCTGAGGAATTTGAATATTCATTGTTATTTCTTCTTCTAGCTTCTTTATAGCATTGATCCTTATTGTCCGACCCTACTATTTTATAGTTCTTCTTGTTTGTAACTTGGAGGATGCATTTAGGATGTAGAAATGGCCCGACAGAGTCATTTTCTTTTTGTACAGGGTCCTTTGATCTTTCTTGGTCTCCGCCACTCCATTTCTGAATCTTCTTACAACCAATTTGTAGGATTTAGATGATTTTTCTCGGGTTCCCTCAAGAGGGGTCATAATTCAATCCACTATTTCACTCGGGGGTGAAATATGGGTAACACTACTACTACAAAATGATCAAAAGAAGCCAGCTAATAATGCACCCATTCCATATTGGACTCAAGACTTGGTGCATTATAAACAAACAGGTTTGTGCCCTTCAGAAATGAGAAAATTAAAGAGAAGGTATTTTAGATTACATGTCATTCTGTATGTGCTCATTGAAGGTGTTTTTTTCAAGAAGGACATCAACGGTGCTCTATTGAGATGCATTGGAGTGGTCCAAATTGAGAAGATATTACATGAGTTCTATGACGGAGAAGCAGGAAGCCACTTTGCTCCACTAGTAACAGTTCTCAGGATCATGAAGGTTGGTTACTATTGGCTGACGGTGTTTAGTGATTGCTACTCATGGATCAAGAAATGCAAGAAGTGCACATTCTTCATAGGGAAAGAAAGGTTAGTAGCCCTGCTCCTTCATCCAATTTTAGTAGATCAGCCTTTCATGCAATGGGGATCAGACTTCATTGGAGTGATTAACCAAAATTCATGTCAAGGCCACAAGTGGATACTTATGAAAACATAATATTTCACCAAGTGGATTGAAGCAGTGGTAGTTAAGGAGGAAAAGGAATCCAACATCTTGTCTTTCTTTGAATGGATAGTCACAAGGTTTGGTGTCCCTGCTACTATCATATCAGATAATGTATTGGCATTTATTGGCACAAAGATCACTAAATGGGCTATCAAGAATGGTGTATACCTCAGCACCTCTTCAAACTATTACCCAGTAATGGCCATGCAATGTCCACAAACAAGAACTTACTAAGAATCTTCAGAAGGAATCTTTATGAGAATCAGAGAACTTGGCAAACGAAGCTCAAATTAGCTCTATGGGCTGATAGGATCACACCCAAGAGGTCTACAGGAAACTCTCCATTCAAGCTTGTATACGGGAAAGAAGAAGTTCTGCCTATATCACTTGATTTTCCAACATTGGAACTCATGAACTAACTAGAACTAGATGAGTTCGAGCCTACTAAAATCAGGTATGCAGAGCTAATGGAATTAGAAGAAGCAAGAGAACATGTGGTGCTGACCATGGAAAAGGATCAAGCACTGATCAACAAGAAATTTGACAAGAAAGCTAGAGAAAGGAACTTTTAGGAAGGGGAATTAGTTCTGATGTGGGATGAAGATCGGGAATAACCAAGAAAACATTCCAAGTTTGATGCCATTTAGAGTGACCCCTACATGGTCATAGGATGTAAAAGTACAAATGCCATCCAATTGTCTACATTGGATGAAGAAGAACTTTCGATTCTTATTAATGGGATCTATCTTAAACATTGCTATTGAAGGGGAAGGTTTCACTCTTGAAAGTAGTAGCCTAGGATTTAATCCCTCTAAGTGCATATGCACATTGTCCTATTGTAGTTTAGGTTTCAGTTTCCTTAAGGGATTTGGCACAGGTTTTGTTGCTCCAAGGTTACATCACTATGCAGCTCAGTATACCTTCAGTCCATTTCCAGGTCAGGTGAAAACTCTAGGTCAAGACAATTTTCTACTCTCAAAAATATCACCTTCAATATTTTCTTATGAGAATTAAGAGTGGAAGAAGTGGGGTAGGTTCTGGATCAGAGGGTGCAAGTAGTCGAGTTCTATTTTTGAGCATGAGATTGATATTCGTGTCTCCATGCCCAATGGATGCAACAAGGAAACTGATCTTTCCACCTAGCAGGCAGGTGACTCTACGAGTCTTCAAATTGCTATCCAATTTTTCTCCTTGGGGAAAATTGATCAAACAAAACCTTGCACATGATAAATGGAGAGGTTGGTTTAGTCGTACGAGCTCACATTCGATCTCAAAAAGTCAAGTGGTCGGCAGGTTATAAAATGGAGAAGCAAGGTCAGAATATGAATGGCCATGGAACTATTGAAGAAAATAGAGCCCAGAGTGAGTTGACTCGAAACAATGTAGCAGAGCCGTGGAAGGTGCCACGTGTCCATTTGGAGCACTTCAAAGGTGTGACAAAAGTGAGATCTCCAAACAAGCGATGGCCGTCCACATTCTAGGGTCCGGAAAAGTTACACTGACCATTGAAAATTATAAGAACCAGTGGAGGCCTCCACATACTTCATCAGCACACCTTCAAAGGTAAGGAAAAAGTGGGTTCCCAAACAAGTGTTGGCCCTCTACGTATCTAGAGCCCAAAAACGTAGAATCAACCATTAAAAATTCAAAGCAAAGCAACAGAGTCATGGAAAGTGCCACATGTAAACTTAACGCAACTTCAGGGGCGTAATCAAAAAGGAGGAATCCAAATGAGCATGAAGCATTCACACATCTAGGGTCTGATGTAGTTTCTCCACCAAATAGGAGGGACTTAGCCAAAACACAAGAAAACAAAGAAGGCCCACAGACAACGCTAAGTGTCCAATCGACGTAACTTCAAGAGGGATAGGAGGAGGGTGAAATCTTAATATGCAAAGGGGTGCCACGTTGATCTTGCATGGATAGACTCTTTTAAATATTGTGCACCCATGTTAAACACCTAACCCTGACCTTCAGACAGACATATCTTTCAACTGGAAGCTCAGAATTGAGCGAAAGAGAAATTTTTTAAAAGCTCCCGATGCTTGCTACTCACCTACCCCCATTATGAAAAATACACTCCGCCATTTCCAAGGCTATTAGGATTCTCACCTTCCACCATACTGAAGTATGGTCTTTCTTTCTTTCCCAACAAGGAACAACAAATGGAGGCATGGGTTTTACAGTGGAACCCATAATTGTTACAGGTGAATTCAATACTATTTTGGGGTGGTTGAGGAAAGATTCAAATTCTTCTCTCCCTTCTCTCCCCTATTCTTCCTATATATTGTAAGGAGGGGCATTTTTCTAAAAGAAGGAAATTTTTTCTTAGCACCCTCCCTTCTTCTTTTCTCTGCATGTGAATTTGTGAATTTTCAAGCCTCCCATTTAGATTGTAATACAATTCTTGTCTCTTGGCCATTGTAGTGTATTGTATTAACTCTGGAGCAAAAACGTATGTATGTGGATGATTTCCAACCCTCTCTATGTTCATTGCACCTCTGTGATCTCTCATTAAAATCTTGGTCACCTATGCATGGTGGTTATATGTATTTTTATGGTTTGTTTTTATTTGCAAAGCAGGTGTTCAACATTCCTTTGGTGCATCACCTTTGTTAGTTTAGGTTTGTTTTCTTGCATATTTCTCCTTAACCCTATCTTCTTGGCAAGTTAGAGTAGGTTTTAGAGTAGATCCTTTGTAATATGAATGTGTGCACCTAAATAGAGGAAAATTAACTGACCTTCATTCAGATATCTCTCTTAAGTCGTAAAGGCCTACACTTTGAGAGATACTCCATGTTATGTAATCACACTGAGAGTCTGTTGGTCGTCAAATAGGACTTTTTAGAAGAGCAACAATCAGGGGACAAAAAGTCCCTCCTCTTTAATGGGAGAGGTTCCCTTATTCAGAAACGAACTTATTTACAAATGTACAGAACATTGTTTTATGGTCAAACTTGGATATTACGAAAGTGTTTTCCACAAGGATCATCAATTACACAAGGACTGAGGAAAGGGAATAAGAAGATGAGTAGAATAGCAACATTCAGAATTATAGATAGCAGAATAATTCTTCATGTATGCGAAGCTTCAAAGAATTTAAGACAAGATCATTTGCGTTGGCTGAATGAGATTAAATTTTAAGACACAAAGTTCCATAAATAACCTTCTTCATATTTATTAATCAAGGACACAAAGTTCCTTCTTGGTTATACAAGATCACTGTATTTGCAAAACTGAATAGTATGCAATCAGAGAGACTAACGAGTTAGGAACAAAATGATCTTCACAATATTAAAGGAAAACACAGAGATAACAAGAATTAGATAGACAAAGAATGGAAAGCCCTTTTGTATTGATTTCTTTAAGATCTATTTACACTTTCAGCAAATATCCAAGTTCTTCCTCCCTGCAAAATGGCGTGGAAAGGCCATTATATAGCTTACAAGTCAGTTACTCTTCGTAACCGTTTCTTTTAACTAAAGAATAGTTAAGGATCGCCAATTGCAATACCTTAACTAATTACAAAGAATACGAAAAGAACGGGAAGAAGAGAAAAGAAAGGGGAAGGAGACAGGTGGCCAGCTACTGGGAGCGACCTACTGTCGTCAGAATCCGCTGCCTGAATTTCTTCAATGCCTCAGCTATGTCTCTGCCACGTGGAACTGACGTGTTGGCTGCAGACTGAGTCCAAAATCCCAGACACTTCTCCATCTCTTTATCAAACTCGACGTGAGTATGATAATCTTTATTTGCTTCTTCAATGGAAGATTGAAGAGAACAAATTTCCTTCATCTTTTCCTTAGAGATGGAGCTTTCCTTGAATAGATTATCTTTGACAAAAGCTCTAAACTGAGCTTTGATTTCTTGCAAGGACAGGGAAACACCAGAGTTTTCATCCTGAAGATGACAATGTATATCCTTGAAAGCAGCAACAACCAGTGTCTTGAAAGCTTCTCCCTTCTGCCAGCTGTTCTTCATTTCTCCCAAAGCTTCCTCCAAAACTTTGATCTTCCACTCCACGCTGTAGACCCAGGATTTTGATAGATTGTCCTTAGCATCATCGAAAATCTTATTCGCCAGTAAGATGTTCTCATCTGTCTATCCCATAAGGTTAAGGTCTACTATACAACTGCTCCAGATTTTTAGTTCTTTATCCATGGTATTGATAGTGGAGGAGAGCTTCAGTTGCACATTACTCACCTTTTCATGGAGTTTGAAAGCTTCATCGATGAAGTTTAATCCAGCAACAAGCATGTCATCCACCATGGCTTCAATAGCTCTACCATAGATAGAATACTTGTGCATATCTTTGATACTTTGCACTTCATCTTGGCTTAGAATTACAGGAGGTGGAAGAGTAGTCAATGGGGTAGGGTCCAAGACTTTATCCTTAGATAAAAGAGACTTGATGAAACCTGTGAGAATCTGGGCTTGTTCTTCCAACTGTTCAATAGTTTGCTGCCCTTTGTCTACCCTTCCAATGACTCTTGAGACTGTTTCCTGGAGGTTGTGAATTTCACCTTCAGGAGTAGACTCTCCCATAGGGATTCTTGAAAGCTCCAAGTCAGATGCCAGCAAGTCTGATTCTGATTTGTCTACTGTAGGCTTAGCAATCTCCAAGAATTGCTGACCTTGGGCATCAGACACTATTCTGGAAGTGGTTCTGGCTTTCTTGGCACGAGAAGGAGTGGTGCCCAACAAGGTTGCAACAGCATCGAAATTTGGTCCCAAGCTTTGGGAGGAGGATTTTCTCTTCCTTTTGTCAACCAAAGGTTGCACCCAAGAAAAAGAGGAAGAAGAATCTGTAGGAGAAGCAAGGGGACCAAGAGACAGAGAGCTCATGACACTCAGGGTCTGCACAGCTGTTGACTCAAGCTGAGATGTGAGTAGAGCACTGGAGGCAATAGCGGTAGAAGAATCAGTAGCACCTGGAAGTTTAGTGCTTTGGACCTCCTTGTCCTTATCTGCTAGATCTTCAGGAACACTTGCAAGAGTTGGCATCTCACGTTCTTCACTTTCACTGAGAAAAATGATGTTCTCTGGCCCTATAGGAAACTCTGCCTGTTTTCTTGGAGGGTCATTCTCTGCAGGCTCTTTCTTTACATCTTTGAGTTTCTTCTTATATACCTGGGTAGATGGAGAGGGAGTAGATTCAGTACGTCCTTGTGCTGATGAGGCAGGAGGGGTTTGTATTGGTGTTTCTGACCTTAGAACTGATGCCTCTCTTATTGGTGTCGAATCATCCTTGGAGGAGGATTCCCCTGAGTACCTCTTGAATTCTCGGATCTTCTTACTGAACCAGACCTTAGTCCTGACTAAGACTGGGGCAAGAATCTCAGCCAGATCATCCCTCTCTTTCCTGTTCCAATCCAGGTCCTCCAGAGGGGTGTGCTTAACCACATTTTCATACTCATACGAGTATAGGTCAGAATTGTCATCCTGGAGACCTTCAGGAACTTGGTACAGACCGAGTTCTTGAATCAATTGCAGGGAGAACCTGCCACAATGCCTTCTCCTGGCTTCAAAATCATCTGCACAGTCAGCCCAGTAGTCTTCTGTATCTGCCCTATGATGGTAGATTATCTTGATGTTTTGTTCAATAAACTTCTTCAAGTCAAAGCAGGTTCTTGGCTTGAAGAAATGAACAGTGATAGGGACCAGGGCTCTTTCTATGTTCTGAGCATCTAGAGCTGTTTTGCATGTGTAGTTTCCCAGAGAGATGGGAAAGTGCAAGCCAGAAATCTTCTTGTCTCTGCAAGTTCTGTGCAACTTGTCTAGTTGCCTGCATATTTCTATCAAGGCCATTTTATCATTGCAGAACATGGGAAGCCGTAGATGAGTGCTTTCATAGCCAGCAAGCCTGATATGGGAAAATTTCCTGAATTGGATGAAATAGGCTCCATACTGCGATATCAGGTTCATGGCTTCATCTGAAAACCTTCTAGCAGTATCACCTTCAAGCAATCTGACCACGTACATGGTGAAAGCATCATTGACCCTTCTGAAATTCCGATTGCTGGTCTCCAGGGTGAACTGCAGGCAATAGGCATACACTAGATCATCTTTGTGTGCATCTATATAGGAGAAACCAAACCACTGCCTTGATGCTGCTAGGGTATACATCAGGTATGAAGTCATATAGAACTTCTTTGTTTGCTGGACGTTGGATAGCTGCTCAGCCAAATTCATACTGATGATCTCTACCCAGTTGATGTTTTGTGTTCCCTCGCACACCATGCTGATGAGCGGGCACATCCAGAAATGAAACTCATTGGTGGAGGGCAAACCCATAACCCGAGCCAGAAGAATTATGAAGTCCGACAATTCCTCATTGAAATCTGCTCGGAAGAGGGTTTTGGTTAGGCGAGAAGCACCTTTCTTAGGGTTCTTCAACCAAGACTTCGCCACTCGCGCCTTATATTTGTCACTGTCTTGATCGAATAGGGTCTGTGCTTGATCCCGGGAGACGACTATAGCATTGTCCAACTCCAGAATCCTCAGAGCAGTGCCAATGGCGGCAGCGTCCAGCTTGGTGATGAGTTCCCCATGTACATTTGTCAATTCGCTCGAAGCGGGGTCGAAGTGAGCTCCGCATGAAAGCACAGTATCAGCAGACTGTACTGATATTGGGAAACCACCGGCAAAAGCCAAACCGCTATCATGAATCGTTTGTGCTATTGGTGTAGGGTTTGCATCTGCCATTCTTGCCCAAAAATCGCTGAAGTGGAGATGACGAGCTTCGCTGTCCCCAATATTGCTAACAGCAGACTCAAGCGGAGAAACTTGCTCCTGTCCCTGAAACTTGATCTTCATATTGATAGTCTCGGAGTTGCAACCTAGACTCAGGAAGGAATTTGCAAAGCGAGGGGATATTTGCGCAGGTTTTCAAATTGCAAGGGTTCGAGCAAAGATAGCATGGAAGCAATGCGAAAAATGCAAAGGGGAAATGCTCGTTATATAGCCACTTGGAGAGAGGAATGAATTTAATGTGCATTGAATACACAACCACCAATTTGAATAGCATCATACTCGGAGTGAGCGGGAAAAACTAAGTGTGAATGACACTTGGTACCCTTGGGACATGTGAGACGCGAATGCGCGAAACATGCGGCTCGGCCGATTCGGGTGAAACAGGGAGAGGATGCACAAATTCTTTTTTGGAACGATTGGGACGAAAATGCACGAAGTACGCGGTTTGGGGGTTTCGGCCGAAAATGGAACAGTGGGCCCGTTTTGACTTGGGACATTCGGGACAAAAAGTTTCGGAGTACGTGGTTTGGCCGGTTCGGGTGAAATTAAAACAGCTTGCATTTTTCGATTTGGGACAAGGAGCTCTGAAGTACGTGACACGGGAGTTTCGGCTGAAAATTAGAAAGCTCGCACTTTTTAACTTTGGGACATTTGAAACATGAAAGTGCGTAGTACGCGGTTCAGGTGTTTCGGCCAAAAATGGAAGAACTCACACAATAAGTTTTGGGACACTTGGGACAAAACTTTCCGACGGGCCCGAAAATGGGACAGCTTCGGGGATTTTGGCCGATCGGGGAACAAAGTGCACTTTCGTACTTGGGACAGTTGGGACAAAAAGTTTCGACAGGCCCGAAAATCACACAAAATGACCCAAAACACAGATTTTTTCAATTTCACGACTTAGGCACTTCAGAGAAAAACACTTAAACTCAAAATTTTGAAATTTTTACTCTTATCAAAGCGGGGAATTTTGAGTGGACAACAGCTGGCTCCTTCTGGGGATGACTTGGCATAAATTCTCGGAATGAGACAAGGCAAGAACTTAGACAAACTCAGTGAAGCAGACTAGTTCCTTATCCATTGGGCAAAGGAGTCGAAAACAAACCAATACAGAGGGCAACACACACAACAATAGAAAGAAAACACACCAAAAGCAGAAAAGCAAAAACACTGTACAGAATATACAAAGGGACTCCCTAGTCACCTATGACTTGAACAACTTCAAATACTGCCCACTATAAGGAAGTGGGAGGGGAGAACCATCCATGTAATCAAGATAGAAAGAGTTCTTACCAGCAAAGTGTCTTATCTTGAAAGGTCCGAGCCACAGGGAATCAAATTTTCCATGGCTGCCACGAGGTTCATGTCTTTTGTCCCATAACAGCACGGTATCTCCAACTTGGAACTCTTTGAACCTAGCTTTCTTGTCAAACAGAACCTTTACCTTCTGCTGGTGAGCAGATATCCTATCAGTAACCTCCAATCTGTCCTCGTTCAATTTGTGCAAGTACATGATTCTTTTATCCAGAGCATCACTGAAACTAGTATCTTCAATGGCCTTCATCAGGTGCAAGGCTGGCAGTTCCACTGTCACTGGCAATTGGGCTTCTACTCCATACACCACTTGAAAAGGAGACATTCCAATGGCTCTTTTAGGTGTGATCCTGTCTGCCCAAAGAGCATCATAAAGCTTCTTATGCCAGTTTCGCTGAGACTCATTGACCAACTTCCTTATGATAGTCACCAGATTTTTGTTGGTGGATTCTGCTTGTCCATTTCCCTGGGGATAATAATCTGAAGAATGAGCCAGAGAGATGCCATACCCATAGCAGAAATCCATTATCTCAGTTGAGGAGAAGTTCGAAGCATTATCTGTTACAATCTTGTTAGGTACACCATACCTTACCAAGATGTTCTCTTTGATGAAGTTGCATACCACTTCAGAAGTAGTGCTCTTGACTGGAATAGCTTCAACCCATTTGGTGAAGTAGTCAGTGGCGGTTAGCACATGAGTGTGACCAGCACTAGAAACAGGGTTGAGTGCACCAATGAAGTCCAGACCCCATTGTTGAAATGGTTCCTCAATCATAACTGGCTTGAGAGGCAAAGAGGCCAATTTAGGTCTTCCCACAAAGGTCTGACAAGCCTCGCATTTATCCACCCACTTGGATGCATCTCTGAACAAGGAAGGCCAGTAATATCCTCCCCGGAGTATCTTGTGAGCTGTGACTGTTGATGAATAGTGCCCTCCACATGTCTGATCATGAAAAGCTGAGAGAAACTTTCTCTGTTGTTCCTTGTCCACACACTTCAGAAATCTCCCATCTAAACCACGCTTGAACAAGGCATTTTCCCACAGTACATATTGCGCTGATCTCAATTTAACAGTCCTCTTTTCCCTGGTAGTTAAATGAGAGGGGCATTCCCCATAGGTGAGAAAATGTGCGATGTCAGAATACCATTCATCGACTGAACTAAGGAATAGAACAGTAGGAATGTCAGCTTTCTCCTCCAGCAACTCATGTTTGGCTCCTTCAGCAATGAGCTCACAAAGACCTTTTCCACGAACTAGCTTGGTCGGTTTGATGTCAATGTCATACTCCTAGACTTTAGCCACCCAGTTTCCTCTCTTGGACCCAAATTCTTGTTGTGTAAGAATTGATTTAACAGTTGTATCTGGAACCAACACCACAGAGTGAGAGTTGAGGATATAGAAACGGAACTGCTTGACAGCCTTGACTACTGCAAAAGCATGCTTCTCCATCATCATGTATTTTAGCTCATGATTTTTCAGGATATAGCTCATGAAGGCAATTGGTAGCTCATGTTTATCAGAGTCTTCTTGGGTTAAGACAACAGCCAGGGTATTATCTGTAGCATAGCAATAGATGATGAAATCTTTGCTGAAATCAGGACAGGCCAAAACTGGAGTTTTAGCAATAGCTTTCTTAATACCCTCAAAGAATTCCTTTCCTTCAGAAGACCAACCAAATTTTTGCTTCCCTTTCATCATCTGAGAAATATTCAAAGTTAATTCAGCAAAATCAGGGATGAATCTTCTTAAAAAATTGATCTTACCGAAGAAGGAATGCACGCCTTTTTTACTGGTTGGGAGAGGAATTTGCTGGATGGCTTCAACTCGTTCAGGATCAATCTTAATACCATCCTTGGAGACGATGTGCCCTAATAGTTTTCCTTCTGTAACACAGAAGATAAATTTTTTAGGATTTAAAGAAATCCCATGCTCTCGGCATCTCAACAGAACCGTTTCCAGGTGGTCGAAGTGATCCGCTCTTGTCTTTGAAAACACTGTCAGGTCATCAAGGTATATGACAATACATTTCCCTTTCAAGCTTCCAAAATCCAGATCCATAGCTCTCTGGAAAGTGGCACCAGCATTAATCAGCCCAAAAGGCATTCTCTTGTAGGCAAATGTACCCCAAGGAGTGGTGAAGGCTGTCTTGTGTTGATCTGCAGTATCAACCTCTACCTGATTGTATCCCGAGAATCCATCAAGCATAGATAACATTTCAGATCCTGTTACTGCTTGCAATATTTGATCCATCATAGGTAAAGGGTAGTTATCTTTCAGAGAAGCCTGATTCAGGTTCCTGAAATCAACACAGATGCGGATCTCACCATTTTTCTTCCTGACAGGCACTATATTTGCGATCCATGTCGAATGGTGAATGGGAAAAATAATTTTAGCCTTCAACAACTTCTGGATCTCCTAAAAGATGGTGTCAGCTATTTTTGGATTGTACTGCCTCTGCTTCTGCTTGAAAGGCTTAATTCCTGGTTTGAGGGGAATAGAATGCTGCATATCTTTTGGCTTGAAGGATTTTAGATCTTCATAAGAATAAGCAAGAACATCCTTATACCTCCTTAGAAGATCAATTGCTTTTCTCCTCTCGTCAGTTGTGCAACATTTTCCAATATTTACTAGCTTGGGGTCAGTAGAACTCCCTATATCAATCTTATCATACTCAGCTGATTGCTGAGGTCTAGTAGAAGCTTTAGATTTCACATATCTGTCATGTTTATCAAACAACTCCTCCAAACTCACCAAACCTTTGGGAATCTTGTTTCCTTTGAGTTTAATGCATCCTTCCTGATCTGTTTCTTCTCCTTGGGTGACAGGATGGTCAGAGGACACACTTTCACGAGGTAGATTGTCACTTCCCTCAAAATACAGTTGTTCGAAATTACCCTTGAGTTCCAGGAAGGAAAGCAAATGCTGGTCATCGTTGAAAACTTGCCAGTTATTGGTATTTTTAGGTACACTAGGCCGGTGGACCATTTCAATAGTGAACTTATCCTGAGAGAATTCAGGATGGGGAATCAGTAGTGATCCTGAGACAGCCAGTGAATCAGCCCTGCTGTTCTTTTCTCTAGGTATTGCTTCAATGGAGAAAGCATCAAGGAATTCAATTAAATCCCAAACCTGATTCCGGTAATGCTTCAGCCTCCCATTTTTTACCTGAAAAAGGCTTCTGACTTGCTTCACAATCAGCTCTGCATCACCACGAGCCAGAAGATTTTTTACACCTCGTTCTTTGGCCACTTACAGTCCAAGAATGAGAGCCTCATACTCTGTTGTATTGTTAGTGTTTTCGAACTGCAACTTAAATTAAAAAAGGGTGTAGGCAGCCTTCAGGTGACACTAGCAGGACACCAGCTCCAGAACCAGCCGAGGAACAACTTCCATCAAATTCTAAAATCCAAACACCATTGGGATCTTTAGGTGATACTTTGGAGGGTTGGATTTCATCAGGGGACAGAATCATGTAATTACCATGACCTATGTCCTCATAGAGTATTTGTGCCTTAGGATCATCCGTTTTCTGCACAATATACTTAGATTGTTTCTCAGGCAGCAGCTTCTTCATGTGTCCATTGACAGGTATGAGTGCATGTGACCAATCCATTTGAATCTCTCCACCCACATCTTTACAGAAGTTCCTACTTAGCAACATTCCATAAGAAGGAGGAATGTCTGCTACTAGGATGGTAGCCAAGACTTTCTTTTCAGGTAAAGCAGCAAAAGCCACTTGTGCATCTTTAATTCTTCCAACCAAAGGCACTTCCTTACTTTCCATGGAGTAGCAAGATCCATAAGTATGAGTGAGGGTCAAGCCTAGAGCATGAGCTACTTTAGCAGGCATCACGTTATCTGAGGCTCCGGAATCCACGACACAGTTACTGAGCCTATGGCCAGCTATAAGAAGTGTTACATAAAAAGGCTTGATTTTGTCACCAGGCGAGGTGACAGCAGCTACCAGACTAGGCTGTGGTGCAGAAGGAGGAGTGGGCAAAAGGCCTTTAGAGGTGGTCTTGGAATGGGAATTAACAAATTGGATCATCTTGGCAAAAGCTTTGGGATGGGTTTGATAGTATTCAGCTTCTGAAATTTGAACCTTGGTCCTTTTTAGGTGATCAACAATATCAAAGGATCCAGAGGTGGATGGACCATCATCATTTGGAATTCTAGGCTTATCAACTTTAGGAGAAAAAGAAGGAACTTTGCTAGTAGGATTGACAGGACTTACCTTTGGTGCAGAAGAGGTAGGGATAGGAGATCCTCTTTTGGCAATTACAGGAATAGTTGCCGGCTGCTCCTTAGATTTCTTCATGGGCTGTGTTACTTTCTCCTTCTACCTTGTCTGTTCTCGAGTCATGACAGCAAACGATTCACTGTTCATATCTGCTACCACTTCATCATAGTCATCTCCATCATCAGTGCCTTCGGTGGTAAAGAAATTAACCCGAGATCCCTCAAGTTTTTCCGCCTCATCATCAAATTCCTCCAGGAACTCTTCACAAGCTTCATTGTCCACATCATCATCTGGCTCTTCAACTTCACAGGTTGCATTCACAGGAACCTTAACAGGAGGTCCTTCGAGTGCTAGTCTTGTGTGAGGAGCAGGCAAACGATTTCTGGGCTGAAAATTTCTTCTTGGAACATCTGCATACGGGGCATGCTGAGCCAATTGTTTCTTTATAGCTACTAGATCATTTGCAAGTTTCTGGACTAATGGATCAGTATTGGGTCCAGAGGTGGAAGAGGAAGAAGCAGCAGATTTAGATTTGGGGGGATCTCTTCTCAACTTCCCTGACATGATCAAGTCATCCTCGACACTAACAGCCAGTTCTTGATCCAGAACTAACGTTCCGAGATTAGCCCTTCTTAGAGCATAACTGACTTTGGGCATTTGAGCATTTAGAAAGAAACATTTTTGAATTTGATCAACCGGTCGAGTATTTACAGGAATTTTGTTGATCAGTCTGTTGAATCGAGCCATAAATTCTCTCATGGGTTCTGATGGATCTTTCTTTATCTGAGAAATTTGGGAAGCAGGGCATGCACATCTTCTGCCGGCTTGAAACGGCTTTCGAATTGAGTTCTCATTGTATTCCAGTCGGTGATGGCACCAGCCGGAAGGTGATAGAACCAGTCAGCAGCATTATCCTGTAACGTCTCAATGAACAGCCTTACTGAGACGTCTTCATGTTCAACTCCCAAGACTCCACATGCAACTATGAAGGCTGCAATGTGTTCATCAGGGTGTACTTTGCCATCTCCTTTAAATTTGGGGAAGTTCTTCCGGTTACCTCTAGGTAACTCATGCAAAGGCTAAGTAAGGGCCAGGGGCCCGACACGTTGACCCCATGGAAATTGTGCCGCCATTCTTGGAAATACGGCTTGGAGGGGAACTGTAACACCAGCTAGGATCAAAGCTCGTAGATTGGGACTAGCAGGTTCTGAAGGAATACCACCTGTAGGACTTCTATCTGGAACAGGTGGAGTGCTTGTCGAACGAGTTCTTCTATTTGAAGGGAAAGGAAAACCCTGTTGCTCCAAAAGCTAAAACTGAGAATCTTTGGTACCAAGGGCTCTTCTCCCTCGAGTGAAACGCGGAGTTGCCAGATCAAAGGATGATCAAAAAATTACAGTACTGGAATGTGATTTTCCCCAGCGGAGTCGCTACAAACTGTTGGTCGTCAAATAGGACTTTTTAGAAGAGCAACAGTCAGGGGACAAAAAGTCCCTCCTCTTTAATGGGAGAGGTTCCCTTATTCAGAAACGAACTTATTTACAAATGTACAGAACATTGTTTTATGGTCAAACTTGGATATTACGAAAGTGTTTTCCACAAGGATCATTAATTACACAAGGACTGAGGAAAGGGAATAAGAAGATGAGCAGAATAGCAACATTCAGAATTATAGATAGTAGAATAATTCTTCATGTATGCGAAGCTTCAAAGAATTTAAGACAACATCATTTGTGTTGGCTGAATGAGATTAAATTTAAAGACACAAAGTTCCATAAATAACCTTCTTCAGATTTATTAATCAAGGACACAAAGTTCCTTCTTGGTTATACAAGATCACTGTATTTGCAAAACTGAACAGTATGCAATCAGAGAGACTAACGAGTTAGGAACAAAATGATCTTTCACAATATTAAAGGAAAACACAGAGATAACAAGAATTAGATAGACAAAGAATGGAAAGCCCTTTTGTATTGATTTCTTTAAGATCTATTTACACTTTCAGCAAATATCCAAGTTCTTCCTCCCTGCAAAATGGCGTGGAAAGGCCATTATATAGCTTACAAGTCAGTTACTCTTCGTAACCGTTTCTTTTAACTAAAGAATAGTTAAGGATCGCCAATTGCAATACCTTAACTAATTACAAAGAATACGAAAAGAACGGGAAGAAGAGAAAAGAAAGGGGAAGGAGACAGGTGGCCAGCTACTGGGAGGGACCCACTGTCTTCAGAATCCGCTGCCTGAATTTCTTCAATGCCTCAGCTATGTCTCTGCCATGTGGAACTGACGTGTTGGCTGCAGACTGAGTCCAAAATCCCAGACACTTCTCCATCTCTTTATCAAACTCGACGTGAGTATGATAATCTTTATTTGCTTCTTCAATGGAAGATTGAAGAGAACAAATTTCCTTCATCTTTTCCTTAGAGATGGAGCTTTCCTTGAATAGATTATCTTTGACAAAAGCTCTGAACTGAGCTTTGATTTCTTGCAAGGACAGGGAAACACCAGAGTTTTCATCCTGAAGATGACAATGTATATCCTTGAAAGCAGCAACAACCAGTGTCTTGAAAGCTTCTCCCTTCTACCAGCTGTTCTTCATTTCTCCCAAAGCTTCCTCCAAAACTTTGATCTTCCACTCCACGCTGTAGACCCAGGATTTTGATAGATTGTCCTTAGCATCATCGAAAATCTTATTCGCCAGTAAGATGTTCTCATCTGTCTGTCCCATAAGGCGAAGGTCTACTATACAACTGCTCCATATTTTTAGTTCTTTATCCATGGTATTGATAGTGGAGGAGAGCTTCAGTTGCACATTACTCACCTTTTCGTGGAGTTTGAAAGCTTCATCGATGAAGTTTAATCCAGCAACAAGCATGTCATCCACCATGGCTTCAATAGCTCTGCCATAGACAGAATACTTGTGCATATCTTTGATACTTTGCACTTCATCTTGGCTTAGAATTACAGGAGGTGGAAGAGTAGTCAATGGGGTAGGGTCCAAGACTTTATCCTTAGATAAAAGAGACTTGATGAAACCTGTGAGAATCTGGGCTTGTTCTTCCAACTGTTCAATAGTTTGCTGCCCTTTGTCTACCCTTCCAATGACTCTTGAGACTGTTTCCTGGAGGTTGTGAATTTCACCTTCAGGAGTAGACTCTCCCATAGGGATTCTTGAAAGCTCCAAGTCAGATGCCAGCAAGTCTGATTCTGATCTATCTACTGTAGGCTTAGCAATCTCCAAGAATTGCTGACCTTGGGCATCAGACACTATTCTGGAAGTGGTTCTGGCTTTCTTGGCACGAGAAGGAGTGGTGCCCAACAAGGCTGCAACAACATCGAAATTTGGTCCCAAGCTTTAGGAGGAGGATTTTCTCTTCCTTTTGTCAACCAAAGGTTGCACCCAAGCAAAAGAGGAAGAAGAATCTGCAGGAGAAGCAAGGGGACCAAGAGACAGAGAGCTCATGACACTCAGGGTCTGCACAGCTGTTGACTCAAGATGAGATGTGAGTAGAGCACTGGAGGCAATAGCGGTAGAAGAATCAGTAGCACCTGGAAGTTCAGTCATCTGGACCTCCTTTTCCTTATCTGTTGGATCTTCTGGAACACTTGCAGGAGTTGGCATCTCACCTTCTTCACTTTCACTGAGAACAATGATGTTCTCTGGCCCTATAGGCAACTCTGCCTGTTTTCTTGGAGGGTCATTCTCTGCAGGCTCTTTCTTTACCTCTTTGAGTTTCTTATTATATACCTGGGTAGATGGAGAGGGAGTAGATTCAGTAGGTCCTTGTGCTGATGAGGCAGGAGGGGTTTGCATTGGTGTTTCAGACCTTGGAACTGATGCCTCTCTTATTGGTGTTGAATCATCCTTGGAGGAGGATTCTCCTGAGTGCCTCTTGAATTCTCGGATCTTCTTACTGAACCAGACCTTAGTCCTGACTAAGACTGGGGCAAGAATCTCAGCCAGATCATCCCTCTCTTTCCTGTTCCAATCCAAGTCCTCTAGAGGGGTGTGCTTAACCACATTTTCATACTCATACGAGTATAGGTCAGAATTGTCATCCTGGAGACCTTCAGGAACTTGGTACGAACCGAGTTCTTGAATCAATTGCAGGGAGAACCTGCCACAATGCCTTCTCCTGGCTTCAAAATCATCTGCACAGTCAGCCCAGTAGTCTTCTGTATCTGCCCTATAATGGTAGATTATCTTGATGTTCTGTTCAATAAACTTCTTCAAGTCAAAGCAGGTTCTTGGCTTGAAGAAATGAACAGTGATAGGGACCATGGGCTCTTTCTATGTTCTGAGCATCTAGAGCTGTTTGCATGTGTAGTTTCCCCAGAGAGATGGGAAAGTGCAAGCCAGAAATCTTCTTGTCTCTGCAAGTTCTGTGCAACTTGTCTAGTTGCCCGCATATTTCTATCAAGGCCATTTTATCATTGCAGAACATGGGAAGCCGTAGAGGAGTGCTTTCATAGCCAGCAAGCCTGATATAGGAAAATTTTCTAAATTGGATGAAATAGGCTCCATACTGCGATATCAGGTTCATGGCTTCATCTGAAAACCTTCTAGCAGTATCACCTTTGAGCAATCTGACCATGTACATGGTGAAAGCATCATTGACCCTTCTGAAATTCCGATTGCTGGTCTCCAGGGTGAACTGCGGGCAATAGGTATACACTGGATCATCTTTGTGTGCATCTATATAGGAGAAACCAAACCACTGCCTTGATGCTGCTAGGGTATACATCAGGTATGAAGTCATATAGAACTTCTTTGTTTGCTGGACGTTGGATAACTGCTCAGCCAAATTCATGCTGATGATCTCTGCCCAGTTGATGTTTTGTGTTCCCCTCGCACACCATGCTGATCAGCGGGCACATCCAGAAATGAAACTCATTGGTGGAGGGCAAACCCATAACCCGAGCTAGCAGGATTATGAAGTCTGACAATTCCTCATTGAAATCTGCTTAGAAGAGGGTTTTGGTTAGGCGAGAAGCACCTTTGTTAGGGTTCTTCAACCAAGACTTCGCCACTCGCGCCTTATATTTGTCACTGTCTTGATCGAATAGGTTCTGTGCTTGATCCCAGGAGACGACTATAGCATTGTCCAACTCCGGAATCCTCAGAGCAGCGCCAATGGCGGCAGCGTCTAGCTTGGCGATGAGTTCCCCATGTACATTTGTCAATTCGCTCGAAGCGGGGGTCGAAGTGAGCTCCGCATGAAAGCACAGTATCAGCACATTGTACTGATATTGGGAAACCACCGGCAAAAGCCAAACCACTATCATGAATCGTTTGTGCTATTGGTGTAGGGTTTGCATCTGCCATTCTTGCCCAAAAATCACCGAAGTGGAGATGACGAGCTTCGCTGTCCCCAATATTGCTAACAGCAGACTCAAGCGGAGAAACTTGCTCCTGTCCCTGAAACTTGATCTTCATGTTGATAGTCTCAGAGTTGCAACCTAGACTCGGGAAGGAATTTGCAAAGGGAGGGGATATTTGCGCAGGTTTTTCAAATTGCAAGGGTTCGAGCAAAGATAGCATGGAAGCAATGCGAAAAATGCAAAGGGGAAATGCTCGTTATATAGCCACTTGGAGAGAGGAATGAATTTAATGCGCATTGAATACACAACCACCAATTTGAATAGCATCATACTCGGAGTGAGCGGGAAAAATTAAGTGTGAATGACACTTGGTACGTTTGGGACATGTGAGACGCAAATGCGCGAAACACGCGGCTCGGCCGATTCGGGTGAAACAGGGAGAGGATGCACAAATACTTTTTTGGAACGATTGGACAAAAATGCACGAAGTACGCGGTTCAGGGGTTTTGGCCGAAAATGGAACAGTGGGCCCGTTTGGACTTGGGACATTTGGGACAAAAATTTCTGGAGTACGTGGTTTGGCCGGTTTGGGCGAAATTGAAACAGCTTGTATTTTTCGATTTGGGATAAGGAGCTCTGAAGTACGCAACACGGGAGTTTCGGCCGAAAATTGGAAAGCTCGCACTTTTTAACTTTGGGACATTTGAAACATGAAAGTGCGTAGTACGCGGTTCGGGTGTTTCGGCTGAAAATGGAAGAACTCGCACAATAAGTTTTGGGACACTTGGGACAAAACTTTCCGACGGGCCCGAAAATGGACAGCTTCGGGGATTTCGGCCGATCGGGGAACAGAGTGCACTTTCGTACTTGGGACAGTTAGGACAAAAAGTTCCGACAGGCCCAAAAATCACACAAAATGACCCAAAACACAGATTTTTTCAATTTCACGACTTAGGCACTTCAGAGAAAAACACTTAAACTCAAAATTTTGAAATTTTTACTCTTATCAAAGCGGGGAATTTTGAGTGGACAATAGAGTCTCAACCCATCGCGTTGAAGACATTTAGGGGTGTTGTGATTCTATACCAACACTACTATCACTCCATCTAGGGTTACATCCATTACATCATTTACATCCACATAGTTACATGCATTAATGCTAGGAAATTTGCATCACACATGCTTCATAGGGGGAGGGATTCCATTCTATTATATGCATACATGCTACTTACATTTCTATATCCACTATTACTCACTACTTCACAAAGTGTGATTGACATGAGCGCACCTAGGGCACAACACGCGCGTGCACACACACACACACACACACACACACACACACACACACACACACACACACAACAGAACTACATCAGGTTTTGTAATGTATTGCAACTCTCAGTGATAATTCCATTAGCTTGGCAGTTGAGGTCAGCCCTACCCATTTATTTGCATCTTTCATTTTTCTAGGATTTTATACTTCTCCCTGAATTATGGGTCATTCTTCTAGTTCATCCAACGAATCCAGTGTAACATATGGAAAGTATTTAGAGGCATTTAACGACAATACCAGATTGAGGTTCTAATAATGTTTAGTGTTCTAAGAGCCCAGATTGCAAACTAGGGCTGCTCTTAGGCACCCTAGTACACTCCCAGGTTCTTGTGTCATCTCAGATAGTACAGATCTACCCTTCACAAGGTCCCTGAGGGTTTGTCTGCACTTCTAGATGTTATTTATAGATGTACAACACTGTGTGATAGTCTTATATTATCAGCTAAGTCTTTTCCTTACTCTTATCTTACACATTAGGGTTTTATTTAATCTAGAATAGTTTATTTACATTTATTTCATACTACTTTAGTTCATTTACAACATTTTAGCCATCCTAATTAGATTAACATTAATACAGCTAGATTCCACCTTAGGCCATCTGGGTAAAAAATCCTATTTTTGTTAATCACACATAGGAGTGAACTTATGCATAAAGCCCTACAATTTAAAATTGTTTTTAGGATAAATACTAAGGTTTTAGCAAACCCTAGATGGAAGAAATAGGGTGAATTATAGAAGAATCCAATGATTGGAATAAATGACATACATGTAATAAACTTTTGGGGAATATAAGCTTACATGGTAGAATCAGGAAAAAAACCATGATTAGAAAAATTGACCTGACTTGTTCTATTAGGAGGACCAAGGTGCTGCTAGCGAGTGCAGGAGTGTTACATGCAGTGACTTCCCAGACTTACTAGGTGACATTTGGACACTGCAACCGGGTTTTCTTGTAGATTACCCTAGAGGGCCAATGACAGGTTTATCATACATAGCCGATGTATGCCACATATTACCTTTGATCAAATCCTTCTCACAACCTTAGCTGTGAGATGCGGAGTGAGAGTCAGACTTTTCTACTTGCCAACGAGTGAGATGAGTGTTACACTTGGAGGAAATTTAACAGATCTTGCAAGTTCCGGATTCAGGTTCGTTTGGTTATATACATTGGTCACCCAAAATTCTTTGAGTGTTATTCAACTATGACATTTGGAGTGATAGATATCCCCCACTGAGGTATGTCTATTTTGGTTAGGAGGTGCATGGCACGATCTATGGCTAGGCATGGGTCCATATATATTTATTATCTCTTTTCAGTGGTATGTTGTTTCCTGACAAGACTAGCACATGATTTCCTTTGGGTCTCATTTGAGTGATTCATGGCCTACTTTAGGGTAGGGTGTAGTAATGGGGTCAGTTTATAGTGGCTCACTTATAATTTGATTTTCACCTGATAGCCTATCATGGAAAGAGGAAAGTGGGTTCTGCCACTTTATGACAGATCTGAGCTTAGGATCATATTACAAAAGGTCAGCCCTATAGGATCTTTGAGAGCTCAAGTAGTTGGAGATCCTTCCCTCATGGGCTGGGTTCCAGATGGAGACCAAAATTGCAGCCATAGGGGGGACACAGACTATTACATGTAATATTTTGATGAAGTCACAACCCCATATGATCACATGATGGCCCTATAGATTATACCAGTGGCCTCAGGATGCCGTCAAGTTGATTACAACTGTTGTGGACCATTTTATTATAAGGAGCAAGAGCTACGTTCTATTAGAGTGGTATAAGATATTATAGGTATCTAAAGTCAGTTTGGTCTCATCCAAGGGATTCCTAGTGATGAGATGTGGTATGCACATAGATATAGAGAGCACTCTTCCATATTGGACCATGGATTTAAGATTAGGCTGAGCTCGAACAAAATTTTCACTGGTAGCCTCACATCCTTGGGTGTACATTGGCCAGGTGACAAATAGTAGATCTAGGGACTACCCCATATTATGTCCCCCTTTCATATGCTTATAATGCTACCACGTAGATTGACTATACCACATGTGGTATTGGACACAAAAACGTAGGGGAAACATGGCCTATATCCACAGGAACAAGCACATGAAACACAATATATGAGGGTATCAATGCAACATTTGCTAGTATGGAAAACAAATATTAATACACAAGCAGGTCATGGTCTCTATACACATGTTAGTTTTGGTGCCATAGATCTGCAGTGCAGGGTGTAGTATTTGGTACCACTATAGGCACATCCATCACTGTGTCTAATTGATTTTAGCATTGATGACAAAGAATCTATGAGGTGGAGTGAGATGACATGACATTATGAGTAAATTAGGTGCAGTAGGTTCTTTAGTAAGTTTTACATGATATACAAGGTATTTTGGACTACTAATGTATATACATGTTGGCGAATCTAGGTGGTCTGGCATCACCTTACAGACATTTTTTACATTTTTTGAAATATTTTATAGTTTTTCCACATGGTAGTTGAGATTCGTTATTTTCTCATTGATATAGAGAGTTTCAATGTCCCTTTAGCTCATTGGGATCAACTTTTCGATTTAGCTTCCTTTCTAGCTATGATAGTTATCCATATTTTAAGCCCCCCAGCACAATATTGGATCAGACTATGACCCTGCATAGCAGATAGTTTATACCAACAGGAAGAGTCGCGTTCAAATCCTATAACACATAGGTTGCAAGGAGACTACTACACATGGAAGTGGGATGGGGCCTGTGAAAGAACAGATCTCACCCTGTACAGGATAGAAATATCAAGAAATGAGCTCTTTCGAGCTTGAATATGCTGCAGCAAGTATCCATGTAAACGGGGGTGTAACTAATGATTAGGCTTGAAAATAGCTACTAGTAGGGTCAGGTGAAGGAGAAAACAATGTACAGGAAAGAGGCCTACGTAGGCTCATTTTAGAAGAAGTGGTGAAGGTTCCTGAATTATTAGGGCTCCGAATAGCACGCTCAGAATGAGCTCAAAATCTAGATCTAAGTATGGAGGACCATCAGCGGATAATTTTGATCCTTAGAGTGTCCTGCAAACGGCACATCTTTCCCCCCGGCAAGAAATTGAATCCAAAAAGTCACGACTCGACACAGAGCGTTAGGCTTGAGATGTGTCCCGATTTTTAAATACAGCAGGCAGAGTCACTAGATAAAATCTACAAGGTGGGTAGTTGTGGAGCCTGCAAAAAGGGATCAAGTATCCTGTGAAATGTTAAAATTTGAGAAACCGCCATCTGTCAAGTAAATATGTGCTTCAAATCTAGCAAACACACTCGGGCAGGCTCTAAAATGAAATAGCAAAGTCATAGTGGGAGGATGCAGTGGTGTCTGCCATGTTGTCCAGGGTCTGAAAAGAAAATAAAATGGTGAAGGTTCAAAGTCGTCAGGATCTCAAACGACTCAGGGCGGGCCTAAAAAGAGACCTAAGTATAGAAGACTCACTGGAAGGTGCCAAGTGTTGGCTTGGCACAATTTGTTAAGGTGGAGACACAAAATTGCATCAGCCCTCCATGTGGATAATGGTCAAAAAATCTCAAAAGGAAAGTGGGACCAAAATTTGTTAAGTATAGAGAACTAGCAGAAGTCTCCATGTGTCTCATTGGAGCATTTTGAAAAGAAGAATCTGGAGGCAGTTCCCAAATGAGTGCAGGCTCACCGCGTGTCCCAGCTTCTTAAAAGAGACAAGGTTCAGGGTTTGATTAGTCAATGCATTGAGACATGCCAATAGAAGCTACTAAGTGTCATCACGGCACTAATTCAAAGTTACAGAATTAAGGGTATGGTTTTCGAACAAGCGTCAGGCCTACCACGTGCCCCCAGGTCAGGTATATTTGTCCTCGTCGATGCAAAGGACTTCAGCCAAAAACATAAAAGAAATCTTGAAGAATTCCACATGGACACCAGCCACGTGTCAGTCTCCACATTACTCCAAAAGCAAAAGGGTAGAGGTTTCCCTCAGACATGCGCCAACCCTCCATGTGTCCAGTTTCAAAAGGGGACCCATTTTTTAGGGGCAGACTCTTTCCCACTATTTTGTACGGACCTGTAACCCTAGATTTTCAAATGCCCATATCTTTTGACTCGGGCCCTGAAATCCAAATTTGGGTATGAGCAGACTGTCTAGAAAGATCTTGACACTCAGCTCTGCACATTAGCAGATCATGAAACTTTAAGTTTGGAGAAGGCTCTGAGGAGGGAGAAAGCTGGGATAAATGTCTTGCAGGATATTAATACATAGATCTATTTTCCCCAATTACCCGATCAGATTCGATCTAATCTGTTGTTTCCCCATCCTTTGAGGCATCAAACTAGTAATTGATGCAGTTAAGATAGATTTTGGGAAGATTTGTAAAAAGGCATTGATATAATACTAGTTGACATTTTAAAGTGGGATTCAATGTGTATCTTAGAGGTAGTTGAAGCAGAATACGAATTTTTCCCTCTTCTCTCTCTCATTATTCTTATATATTGTAATGAATGGGCATATTCAAATGGTTCATCGTTGTTTCTCTCCTACCCCCTCTCTCTTTCTTACTCAGGGTAAAACACAAAGTCTAAACCTCCTCTCCATGGCTCTATAATGGCATTTTCTTACCTCTTTCCCATTGATGATGTACTGTGTAACATTTTTGAGTAATTAAATTTGTTTCAGTGATACATCTGTCCATCCTTGGCTTATTTTGTTATCTCTTCTTACCTCTCATTGTTACAGGGTATACTGTGCATACTTATGATGCCTCGTTACAGGTCATAGGAGCTGTGTTTAATGGGTTTTGAAGCATGGTGTCTGTGTGAAATCTATCTCTGGTCCATGGTGCATTATATCCACCCTCTCCTCTTCTCACCTCTCTCAACTTTCAGGCGGTTGGATATGAGATTCAACTGCTTCCTTTTCTGGTGTATCACCGCTTAGTGTAGACTCTTTCACTCTCTCTCTCTCTTTGTCCCCTTGGAATGGTTAGATTAGGAAAGAATAGGTTCTACATGCACTGGAGTAACTTTTGGTAAGTAGATTAGGAATCAAGAACTGACTTTTTTTGGAGGTTCATCTCAAGTTTTGTAGGTTCCACGTAGCTTGAGAGATGGTCCAATGTTATGCAATCACACTGAATTCCCCACTTTAACCACTTCACAGTACTTTTGACATTTGAGGAGTGCTATGATTTTGTCACTAACAGTTTTGGCACACCCGATGGGACACTGAGGTTAGATCTTCCATCTTTCCAAGGTACCTCATTACAACATCAAAGTGTAAGCCACCATGCGACCACACTAGCAGATGTGTTCTTGGTGGGATATTTCTAAAGAACCTTACAAATTCATCTTAGTAGGTTACATGTGTTCTTGTTAAGGGTCAGCATCTTGAGGCATTTTCAAGTACATCTGGTGACTCCATATGGTCAAAAACCCCTTCTCTAAGTTATAGACCTTTTCCATCCATTTCCACTCATTTTCATCCATTTTCTTCTTCCATCTCTTTCATTTTCTCCCATTCCATGAAGTTGTGCAATCATGACTTCATTCCCTTCATGGAACTCACACTTACAACAATACATTTCCACCTCCAATGCATTTCCCAACTCCTCCAAATCAGCATTATAATCAGATCCAAGACCATTATGCTTACCCATATGAGCATGGTCAAAGTCATTTTGGCCATGGAGCTTATCAAGAACAAGGGGATGCATACAATGGTGAATAGCTACACAGAGAATGCTGGTTTGTTGGAGAAGATTCAAAAAATGGAGGCTAGAATGGTTCAGTCAAGGGCCATAACACAAATGAAGGCATTCAAGATTGGTTGCAGGGCACCTTTTCCATGGGAAGGCCCTTTTCTAAGACATTACAACCCTCAAGAGAAGCTAGACTTCATGGTTGAAATGTTGCCTCAACTTACACAGTGGATTGAGGAGATTGAGGCTTATGATTTGGACACAAGACAACCTTGTCAATGGGTAAGTCCACCACCTCCTAGCTCTTCATTTTCTCTTTCTTAAAATTTATCATTTCAGCATGGATCAAGAGTCAAGCCCCTCACTTGCTGCCCCAAGTGTTGGTTTCTCTTCTCTCATCCCTTGATCTTCCACCTCATCTCAGTTCTTCTACCATTTTCCCTTCCAAACAATCATCCCCTCCAAATAAACAAGAAGTTCCACCTCCCTCCCACCACAAACAATTACAAATTTGGTTGAACCCCAACCTGTCACTCCTCTTGCTTTCCCAAGTCCATGTTGGGAAGAGACTCAAGAATCTAGTCAAGGAAAACAACAAGAAGAGGAGCCCAATAGAAAAGAAATGATAGACAATTTGAAGATTTGGGCTGCCAAATTTGGGTTTACAAAGATCCCCTTGATGGTCAAGCCAATAGAGGAGGTCAAGGTTGAAGAGCCATTAGTGGATGAGGCTGAGTTTGTAGTAGAGAAGGAACAAAAACAAGAAGAATAAGATCAGCAGTCTGTTTGCTCTGAATGTAGTGTCCCTAATGGCACTTTGTCTTAAGGAGAATACTGATCTAATCCAAGTTAAACAACCAATTTAGGAGGAGGAACTTTCAGCTCCAAGTCTCCATTGAAGAGGAACAAGTTGGGAGAGATCGAATCAGATGTTTAGGCCACTTAATGAAGAAAGCATTATTGCAGATTTTTTGCTTTCATTTCAAGGGCATAATTTGATTAAAGAACCTATGATGGAGGAGAACCATGTAATTTTAGAGACTCCAAGTGAGGAGTCAGGCCATAGAATAACCTTCAGTTATTCCTCCCACTTCATCCCCTTCAAGATCTAATGTTGAAGAAGAGTTTGAGCTTTCAAACTTCATGTTTGAGAGTGAAGGGAGCCATGGTGATCAAGTTGTAGATCAAGAGGACACCATGGAGGAGGTAGAACACATACAATAGGACAACAGGGAGGTAGGACTTCCTTTTACACTTGGAAGATTGCTTCAATGGAGAGGATCCTGATGAGATAACATCATTTTCTCCCTCCATCATTCCACCTTTCCAAACACATAAACCTTCTGCCATGGAGGAGAGACATTCAAGGCAAGCAACCTATGTCCCACAATGGCCCTCTGGAACTAAGGTTGGAAGATATTGAGTCTTCCATGTTCTTCACAGGAGAAAGAAGGATAAAAGGTAGGAGAATGTCACCATTTCTCTATCACCATCCATCCATGAAGATTTGCAAGAGGAAGACTCTATTTTCAGGAGTTAGAGAATCAAAGCCAGTGGGAAAAAATTCAAACGACCAGACCATGCCCAATTAAGTATTTGTCTTCATTAGAGACCAAGGAAGAAGCCACAACTAGTCATGCTTGCTTCTAAGGCATGAGGATGAGCATCCAAAGTACCAAGGATCAGCATGTAATGCCTCTTCAGGAGCCAAATGCAAGAGCAACTAAAAGAGGCATTTGTCTTGTTTCTAGCTGACACCTTAATTATTTGGGTGGAGGACTGGCTTATTGTTATTTTTTCACTCATCCAGGCGGGATATATTTAGTGACAAACCATTTATATGGCTGCCCCTTTTGAGAAAAGGAAGCTATTTCTCCCTACCTATGGCTAGACTTTGTTTAAGCTTTTCTTTCTCTCTAGTTAGTTTATGAGTAGGAGTAGACTTTGATTTCTAGTAGAAGAAGTGCTTATTGCACACTCTACATGTCTCATTTAAGGAATGCATGATTTTATCTTTGTACATAAGTTTTTTATTACTCCAAAGGTGCATAAGGCCATGTTCTTCAGTATTCATGGCGAGAAGACTCATAGATATCTATAACAATTGCTAGTTCCAAAAGAAGCAAATCAAGAGAAACTACAATCCATCTTTGAAACCATCCATTTAAGGGACAGAGTGAAAGCCCCAGGGTCAATACAATTTTCTATTCTCAGAAACTCCATATTTGAAGATTTTCTTATGAAAATTGAGAGTGCAGACATGCGCGAGCAGGCTCAGGGTCAAACAGAACATAAAAAAGTGCAAGAAGTCGGGGAGTCCATTTCATATAGAAGGGTCAGTTTCAAGACTATCATTCACAACTCCATGCCCAACAGATGCTTCAAGGCTACTTGGTCTCATTCATTTAACAAGTAGATGTTCCTGTGACTCGTCAAAACTGCTATCACAAATTTTTCCCCCTAGCAAAATATTTGATCAGCCACAAGCCCTGCACATAAAGGAAATATAAAGGGAACGATTTAGACCCGCGAGCTCACATTCCAAAGCCTGAAAAATAAAGGGATAGAGGGAGCTCTGAATCAATGGACTGGCAGGGCCTGTGAAATGAGGCTGAATGACACAAAAGTGCAATCAGAGGCCCAAAAGAATTCAGAAATGACCCCATGCAAGAAGAAATTCAAGAAATGGCTTCAAATCTAGAAATGAAACTCAAACAAGCTGGCTAAAATGAAATAGCAAGATTCAGGAGCGTAAGGCCGCCAAGTGTCCAAAGGAGCCAGACGTACCTCCAAAAGGGTAAATCCTAACAAAGAAAATCCAAAGCAAGTGCCAAGCTCTCCACGCATCTCATGGAGAGCCTCAAAATTTGCACCAGCCGTATGATAATTCTTCAACTTAATGGAAGGTGCCAAGTGTTGGCTCAACGCACATTCAAAGATGCAGGACCCTGGGTGGAGACTCAAACTTGCACCATCCCTCCATGTAGCCAATGGTCAACAGAGGTAAAAAAGGAGAGCTGGCCTAAAATGACTAAGTATAGAATGCAGGCAGAAGGTGCCACATGTCTTAACGACGCTCCCTCAAGGGTAATATCCTGAGCAGGTTTTCAAATGAGCACGGGCCTTCCACATGTCCCAGGTCCTAAAAAGGGGACAGAGTCGAGGGGCTAAATAGTCAAAGCAAAGGTACGCTAGTGGAGGGAGCCAAGTGTTAGTGCAACACTATCTCAAAGGTAGAGTCTGGAGGTAGGTTCTCAAACAAACACCAAGCCTCCAAGGGACCCCCATGAGGCTACCACATGGATCCTACAGGGGTAGACTCTTTAAATATTGCACCCCGTAACCCTAATATTCAAATGGCCATATCTTTCGATTGGAGAATCAAATTTGGGTAGAAGAAGACTTTCTGGAAATGTTTCGACACCTTATACCCCTTGGGAACATAAAATATCATTTTTTGGGAAGCTTTAGTAGGTGAAAATTGGGAAAATTTCTCCAGCCATTAACACGACCTGATCTCTTCAACACCTTTCTCTGTTTCAGGCTTTGGGTATGTTACAGCCAATTTCCTTTTCTGGTGGTACATAAGCTTAGTATAGGCTCTTTCACCCTCCTCGCTCTCTCTTTGTCCCCTTTGAAAGGTTAGATTAGGATAGAAAATCGGTTTTTTTTCTCTGCACTAGAGTATCTTATTGGCAGGTAGAGTAGAAACAAAAACCAACTTTCTTCGGAATCCCTCTCAGTTTACAGTTTCCCAGCTTGAAGAGATGGTCCCATGTTTTGGAATCACACTAAATGTGCCATTTCTACATTTCACCACTTCATTCACACCTTTGGGGCCCCTCGAGGTGCATGATTTTTGCACTAATAGGCCCTTCGTACTCCAGCTTAATGAGCAAACATGAGTCAATTCTTCAAGCATGTTGAACGGACACCTTCTAGCTGTTCATCAACCTTAATGCCCCCTTCCCTTATGGTGTACCTGGACTAGCAGCTCTGGCGTGGGTGAGAGTCATGGTTAACTCTCTTATCTTGATGTACCCAATGTAATTTTTTTTGGTTGTATTGCTTCAATATGAAGGAATAATTTTGTATGGATCTATATGTACTAATTTTTTATCATGCCTCATGATGATGGAATTTTTCGGTATAAATGTACGTTACATAGTGTTTCTTGATTATGCCTCATGATGAAGGAATTTTTTTATATAGATGTCCATGATGGCTCATTTTTTTAGATGTAATATTGGACACATTGTTTGTACACAGACATTTTATATTTGTGATGATGTATGTGTTATCAATATTTCTCCTCGTGCCAATATGGATCAGCTTATGACCCCGCATAGAAAAAACTTGAGAAAAATCATTCAAATCCTGTAAATTGGTCGCAGAAGAACTCTAACCATGGAGTGGTAGAGACCCAAATGAGTGTGAGTGCACCACATAGCCCAAATTCTAAAAGTAAGTAGGGACCATTGAAAACTCACAGATCAGTAGAGGGTCGACAAGTGTCAACTCGACACTCCTCTAAAGCCAAACTTTGGGTTGGGTTTTCAAGGCAAGTTGGGTGCCTCTATGTGTTATATCAAGAGGGACATATCTTTCCAACTTAGGGCTCGAAATATCATGAATCTAACCCATTGGGAAAGATCTTGGCCTCGCCTACGCCATGGAGGTTTGAGAATTTAATTTTTTGAGGGGGTTAGGTAAAGGAAAATGGAGGAAATGTCTGCGGGCCTTTAATGCAAGATTCCATTTTGTCTCACCAACCAGATTGGATTCAATCTATTTCGATCATTTATCCTTTCCTCTTCTTTTAGGGGCCGTAACTTCAAGAATCAGCTCAGTAAAGATGATTTGGGGCATATTTATTATCATAAGGCATTAATAGTATTGTTGATCTTCAACCCACGTTTTCCTATTTCCCTC